>JAKWJA010002494.1:27944733-28544733 GCA_027704765.1 Solanum habrochaites | reverse complement strand
CAAATCACTGACTTTTCTTTGTGGTGGAAGGATAAGATTAATATGACAAAAAAATGTCAGAATTTTGTTAGTGTTTTGAATTTAACAGTAATGATTATGTGACATATTTGGAAATCCAAGAATGCTTGGAGTTTTAATAATGAATTAACCGACCCTCCAGACATAGTGACAAATGCTTTATCTGAATATAATGAATATCTTGACATAGTACCTGCAAATTCTTCAAATGCAAATTTTCAAGAGACTTTTGACTATCGATTAAGAGTTTTCGAAGATAGGATATGTTTATTTGTTGACGCAGGTTTACAGGTTGAATCAAAGAAGGCAAGCATTGATTTGGTTGCTATGGATAGCAAGGGTATTTTGTTTCATGCCCATGGATTCCCGAAATAGTTTGTTGGGAAGTCTATGATTGTTGAAGCGTGTGCAATAAGAAAAAGTGTGGAGAAGGCAATACAACATGGATAGAGGAAGTTCTATGTCCTCTCTGATGCAAAAGGTGTTATAGATGTATTGAAGAAAAATGGGCAGACTACGTGGGACATAAATGTGGTTTGTGAAGATATTTGAAATATGTCTTCATCTCTAGAGCATATCATGTTTGTAAATATTCCTAGAAAGTTTAATGTTGTAGCTTGTGCTTTTTATGAAGTAAAGAGAAGAGTAAGAAGATATTAATAAGAGAGAAGAGGAAGAAGAGAGAAGAGAAAGAAGAAGAAGTTGCAGAGAGAATATCTCAGTGATTGTATTATAGGATGATCTCTAATTTTATATACCATGATTTTATTTATATTGAAGATCAATATAGAATTTGTTTAGTAACTAATTTCTTGAATTGTACTACCATTACATACTTATAACTACTTAACTACTACAACTAGTTTCTTCAAACACTCCCCTCAAGCTAGGTAGTGTGAAATGTTACAAGTTTCTAGATGGGAATTGATACATACAAATGTTTTGTACTGTATTAAAGAAAACCCCCCCCCCCATTTTTTTTTGTAACAGTAAATCAGCTGGTTGATCTTTTTGTTGATATGTACCGTGTTGCTACCAACCCTTGTCATTTTTTTTCCTGTAAAGTTGGCAGTCTAACACTTCAATATGTTTGGTTCTTTCATGGTACACTGTATTAGCTGCAATTTGTATAGCCGCTTTGCTTGTTTGAGAAATAATCTATAGGTAGTTTCATTCACTCCTAACGCTTTCCTCAGACCTATAATCCTATTAATTCTGAACTGTGGCGCCATGCTCCTGTATTCTGCTTCTGCGAAGTCTCTTTGATAATGGTTGTTTGTTTCTTTGACTCTTCCAATTTAATAGACAGATATCTCCAAATTTAATCCATGTAACCTTTACTGACCGTCTTGTATGTGGACATAAGGCCAGTCTGAGTCACAGTATGCTTAAGGTTGTCTTCTTGTTACTAACTTAGAACTCCTAAACGCGTGGTTTTTCTTCCCATACCTTACAATCCTTAAAGCAGCTTTCCCTATTGGGATTACTCTTTGGTTTGTTAGACGAAATTGCACTTAAAGTATTGACCCCGAAGGCTATACTCAGGTCTGTCACAATTAGATATACCCAACTTTCCTATCAGCCTTTGGTATGCTTCTTGATCTACTATGGATTCATTTGTGTGGACTTTTCTGAGTTTTCCTGATCTGATTACCATCAAGCTGCTTAGTTGTTTTAACTTACATTTGATCCATTGGTGTTGAAGCTGGTTTAGATTAGCTGAGTCTGTTTCTGATCTAAGCGCCATTGTGTGAACTTTCGTTTGGTGCATAAAGTATATCCTTGGTCAGGTCGAGACCTGGCAAACTATAATACCTAAGAAGTTTCTTACATTCTCCAATATCCTTCATTTTAAACACCTGTTTTAACTTCTTTTTGTCCGTTCACAACTTTTAGACTGATCATCCTGTGGACCAATATTCTCATCCACATACCCAAGATAGATCACCATTCCGATTCACTGTCTTGATGAACATGGACTGATCATACTCTCTTTGTCTTAAAACGTAAGTTCGCACTCATGCCTTAGATCAGTTTAGCATTCCACTAGTCTAGGATCTTGTTTCAACACCATATAATACTTCCAAGTCTTACATACTTGTTGTTTCTCCCCCTTACTTGTGAAACCTTGTGGCGAATTTCCATATCAGATTTCATCAAACAAATCTCAATTGTAAAAATGCTAAACACATCCTTTGGTGTACCATCTCCATATTATTGTAGCTAGTGCCAACACAGTCCTAACAGTTTTCATCTTTTACTAAGGAGAGAATAGTTTTCTTTTGTAGTACAATTTCCTCTTCTTGCTGGGTGTACTCTTTAGCCACTAGTCTTGGCTTTATACTTTCTACCTCTCCTGTGGATTTATATTTGACCTTGAATATCCACATTGCAGCCTAATTGGAGTCTTTCCTTCAGGAAAGACTGTTTACTAAGTTCCAAGTATTGTTGCTTTGCAATGCTTCAATTTCAGACTCATAGCTTTTTTCTATCATCTTGGATCTTTAGCAGCTTCTTGTATAAGACTTTGTTCAATACTTTTCCGAAACGCAGTTTGTATGCACATATTTGTCAAGATATATTCTCATAACTTAGTATTGAATGCCATAGCCTGATCCTTATGAATGTTAGAAATACAAAATCTTTTTAACCAAATTAAGTGGTTACTGCTTCTTCCTGACTTTTCGATTCGGTTAATATCACAGTAGTAGATGGTTTGAAAGGAATCTGTTAACTTGTTCGTCATATACCATTGTCACTTAATTCCGCATTATGTTGACATTCTGGTTCCGTTAACTTCCATCATTTGGGTGTTGATTCGAACCTGATGACGTGGGTGTAGCAATAGGAATACTAGACCATTGTAGTATAATGTATTCTACTGTTTGAATGAGTGGTCTGTAAACACAAGTTCTAAATGTTTTCCACTTTAAATGGAAATATTGTTTATCCTTTAAATATGACATCCCTGTTAACAACAGACATTATAGATCCTTTGATTCAAGTTTGATCATGTTGAGTTGGCATTCTAGCAAAGCATAAATCTAACCTAGAATTCTTAGATGAAGGCTAATGAATGGTTCTTTTCCATAGAGTTTGTTAAAAGGAGTTTTTCCTATTTAAACTGAACTAGTGCCTGTTATCAAAGTCTGCTCGCAGCAAGACACACTGCCGCCCAAACCTTTCACATAGGTTCATTAGCCTGCAACTGATGGCTCTAGTTATATCTAGAATATGTCTATGTTTTCTTGTCACTCCCCATTTTGTTGGGTGTATTACACATGTTTGTTTGATGAATCATTCCTAATTGTTGTTTTTATCAAACTCATTCCTAGGTATAACTCATTACAAATAGGGAATAGATACACAAACATCAGATTTCTGTGCTCAAAAGAAAATCCATGTATATACTTGATAGTCATTCTACAATTTGTTAAGATAATATTTTGTACCCATCAGATCGTTATATGATTTTTATAAGGACCCCATAGATCTACGTGAATCAATTCAAAACAACTACTACTTGTTATACTGCTATTTCTGAAATGATAATCTACCTGCTTGTCGCACAGGACATACTAACACAACTTCAACTATTTGGATATCTAATAATAAGTTAGTTCAATATCTAACTATGTAACAATGTAAATGAGTGAATTAGATGTGTGTCCTAATATTTTGTGTCCACAGATTCATATTTATCTTATCGTTGACACACTCGTAGAGTCTTGAGCAGCTAACTGATAGATCTTCTTGCACTTTATTTAGTAGCAATATAATCTCATTCTCCTCTCTACCATCTCCTTCACTTCCCATGAAAGATCCTGCCACAAAAGAAGTCGGAAGAAGAAGCAAAATCATTGTATTCTTTTGTTAGTTTTGCATTGTAACAGATCAAATTTGAACTCTGGTACTTCAATACATTAGATATAGTCTACCATCAATATACTACTTAAACCATTGTGGGTTTAACTTGTGTTTCACTCCATAAGGCAATTGGTACGTTCTATGATAGCCTAAATTTTTTAACTAATAACTTGTTATAACTCTACTGTTTGAAGACCATATGATTTGTGGCTCCTTGTTGCCACAATCCAAGTAGTGTTTGTTGAACTGTCATATCCATTAGTTTAGTCATACCTGCAGTGTTTGCAACTGTGTTAGAACTGGAATCCTGTTTTACTTGAGGAACTATGTTGTGTTAGCCAGCTGTACTTTATATATGTAGTGTTCTTGTGTAAATGATTACATCAACTTGACTTGGCTTGGATTGAATTTGATCATGCACTTGAATTTTTGCTCTGACTATACACATTCCGTATCAGAACCAACACTTGAATCTCAATACCAAAACTCCCAGCATGATTACATCATTCGTGTGCTCGCTCTTTTGTACCACATTGTAAGCTACACTTCACCTTCAGAGGGTTTTTTCTTTTGATACTTGAAACTCAGGGGGAATATCCCCCTTGTTCCACAATTATCCCTTGTTAGGTGCTCCTCTTATTATTACAAACCTCACAATACAGATTAGAGTCTTGTGAACTTTTGATTTCCACTTGTTCTGTTGTAACATAATAGCTTCATAATTGCCTGTATTTGACATTGGATTTGGCACCCAACACTCCATTCATAGCTGACACAGCCTTTGACTCTCATCCCCATTACCATAGCATGGCTTGATTGAGTGAAGGTAAATGGACTCATGAGCATTATTTGACTTCTTGCTTGATATTGAGTCATTTAGCCTATCAGAAACTGGAACATTTCAGTTTTTGTAGAATGCAAATATGAATTCCTTGGATTTTTCACAGTTACAACCTGGTGGTGGTCCAAAGCCTCAAATTCCTCCCAAAGAGTCTTAAGTTTGGAAAAATAGACTGTTACGAATATACTCCTTGAGTTAGAATGGCTATCTCCTTATGCAGTTGAAAGGTTCTTGAACCATCTATCTTGGTGAACCTTTGTTGTTGATCGGTGCCACAACTGCTTTGCAGTTGGCTGCATCCTAATGCCACCTAGTAAATCCCTTAGAAACAGAGTTCATTAACCACTATTGAAACATGGCTTTCAACTCGATCCCCAGTGATCCACAAATTTTCACATATAACTTTCTTTATCACATGAACTCACTACCATTTCCTAGTTGATTTCTACCCACGAGCACTACCCTATAGATCTATAAATCTAGATTGCATATTTTTTTTTTTTTTGTCCATACCTTTACAGCTGAAATGAAATCGATTCTGATTTTCCACTAACATCTGATGGAGATAAGAACAATGAATGATTGTAGTCAATTTCTTGACCATGTTGGCAGCTCGATTGACATTTTCTTGAACAATTACTGGTTCATCATGAACTCTATCATCCCCAGCCATTTTCCAGAGATTTCTTCAACTTCTTTCACTCTAACAATTGAACAGCGGAAGCAATAGTACTGATTTGAAACCCAGATTTCACAGAGTCAAATCATCTACTCTGATACCATGTGCTTTTTATGAAGTAAAGAGAAGAGTAAGAAGAGATTAATAAGAGAGAAGAGTAAGAAGAAGAAGTTGCATAGAGAATATCTCAGTGATTGTATTATTAGGATGATGCTCTAATTTAGATACAATGATGTATTTCTATTGAAGATCAATAAAGAATCTTTTTGAGTGACTAACTTCTTGAATTGTAACTAACTTAATACTTGTAACTAACTTAACTACTATAACTAGTTTCTTTCAACAACAACGTAGCTAAGTTCTCAATTTCTCTGTTATTGGAATTCTATTGGGAAAGACAATTCCCAACTTGGATTGTAAACAATGCTGAAATTTCCTTTGGACATACTATCTCCAGCATGAATTAATATATGGCAGTTTCTGGGTGAAAAAAAATCCATTAGTGACCCATTTTCGCTACCAATTAATCCAACATTCTTTTTCTCCTCCAAAATTAATTCGGCAGTGTTTGTTTATAATATATACTACTTCTGACCTTTACTTGTCCTGCTATCGCTTCTTTTCAAGTCGTTTCACAATCGTTGACTTATTGTCTGCATTTTCACTTTAATTTTTAAGTTAATCATTCATCTCCATCATAACATGGTCGGATTTCGGTATCGACTCAACTTGTCAAAGGATTTTTCATCTCATTTTATTTACTCTGTTTTGTATCATTTGAATATCTAGTCTCGTCTTATTCAATTGAATATTTGGTTTATGTTCGATCGAATCAATATTCTGATTGATTTCTAGTTAATATTAACAATATTACAAGTCCACTTTTAACTATTTTAAAAAATAATGAAATTGGTCAAGATTGATTTTTGTTTGCTTATTATGATGATCGTGATGTATAGTAAAATCGCAGCGTGTGCATCCATCAACAAAGTAAGCAAAACTACCCCATTGGCCAAATTCCCCCATCTGAACTTGTCAGCAACTTAAGCACTTCCCTTCAATCCAAAGCACAATTACAACAATACATACACACACAAAAAAAAAGACAAGATAATCACTTTTACTCTACTATAAGCTAAATATAGAAGAAAGTGTCTTAAAATCGTCAAATATTTGACGCAGATATAATTGCGATATAATGTTATGATAAATAACTTTTAATAATTTCACTTACGAAAAAGAAGACTTGGTGATGGATATTGGAGGAACAAAAGAATATAAGATTAATTTTATGGGAAAAGGTCAATAATGGGTTTGGATGGATTTGAATTGTTGTGAATTATAAAAATTTAGATATTTTTAGACCGAACGGTGAAATTGGGATATTTATGAATCTTTTTCCATAAGTTAAAGGGGGTATTTACGAGCATAAATGAAATAACTGCATAATTACTCAAAATACCCCTACAAACCCCAAGCGTAGTAATGACAAGCTCTGCTTAAACCCTTGCAAGCAGCAGCAGCAGCAGTCTCCAAACTATGTACATGCATTTCCTCCTCCGTCGAACTCACTACCAGCGTCAACAATGGCGGACACTGTTCGACGATGCCCTTTCCATCAAACATGTAAGAGATCGTGGATTAGACCACGCTGTTGAAAGAGAAAAGAATCTCAAACCACTTCTCAACATCAAGAATCTTATCAAATCTGAACCATCGAAATCTATTCCCTTAATCATCATCACACAATCTAAAGATTCTCTACAAATCCCATCTCGCCCCATTGAGTTTATCCGAAAATACCCTTCAATTTTTCAAGAATTTTTCCCAGCTAGCATAAACATACATCCCCATATCAAGTTAACCCCAGAAATTCTCAGTATTGATTCAGATGAAGAGTTGTTCTATCAAAGTGTGAGTTACAAAGAAGATGTTGCAGATAGGCTTTTGAAGATTTTGATGATAGGTAAAATTAATAAAATTCCTTTACATGTTATTGATAAGCGTCAATGTTGGAATTAGTTTGTTGGAGTCATGAACTTGCTGTTTCCTCTTTGGAAAAACAAGCAGTGAAATGTGAAAGTGAAGATTTGTTAGTTAAGTTCGATTTGAAGTATTCAAATGGGTTTGAGATGGATAAGAAGTACAAGAAATGGGTTGATGAATGGAAAAAATTGCCTTATATTTCGCCATATGAGAATGTAAAGAATCTTCCTACAAAGAGTGATGAAGCTGATAAGTGGGCAGTGATAATTTTGCATGAAATTCTTAGTCTCTGTGTTGGGAAGAAGGCGGAGAAAGATAATTTGCTTTTGATAGGAGAGTATTTGGGACTTCGTTCTAGGTTTAAGAGGGCATTGTTGTTGCATCCTGGGATATTCTATGTGTCAAGTAAGATCGACACACATACTGTGGTACTGAAGGAGGGATATAAAAGGGGAATGTTAATTCAGAAGAACTCGTTGATAGAACTGAGGTCTAAGTATGTTTATCTCATGAACAAGGTTACCGAGGATAAAAAATCGAAAGAAGTGCAGCATAAAGGTAGTCATGATCTGAAAGAAGGTGATGCAAAGGAAACTGATGTTGATAATGAAGATGAAGATGAAGATGAGGACTCTGATGAGGACTCTGATGATGTGCATAATGACTACCATGATGATGAGACAGACAATGAGGGTAGAGATGTGAAGCATAGCCAAAGAGTAAACTCGAGGACAAGAGTTGATGATAGAAACTCAATGACAAGAGATGATGATAGGAAGCCTACCCGAAGATTAAACTCAAGGACTAGAGATTATGATAGGAATACTTCAGCTACCTCTTCGAGGACTAGAGATTATGATAGGAATACTTCAGCTACCTATCCGAGGACTAGAGATTATGATAGGAATACTTCAGCTACCTCTCCGAGGACTAGAGATTATGATAGGAATACTTCAGCTACATCTCTGAGGACTAGAGATTATGATAGGAATACTTCAGCTACCTCTCCGAGGACTAGAGATTATGATAGGAATACTTCAGCTACCTCTCCGAGGACATCCTTGGGGAGAAATCAAAACAGAGATGTGGAAAGGCCATCAAGAAGATCGTTTTGGAGGGCAGAAAATAATAGTGAGCAAGATGCTCGATCAACATATGGGGACAGAAAGCTTCCAATAAATTCATGGAAGACTTCAGCAGGAAGAAGTTCCAACAGAACCAACGAAATATTCTCTCGATCTCCTAGGAGGGTGGAGACTAATGAGAATCAATATGCTCACCGGAGATCAAGTAACAAATTTGATCTTCATAGAAACCGGGGAACATCTGAACGGAGGAGGAATTCCACGCCATGAAAATCTATTCGCTTTGTGAAGACACTGCATAATAGGCTTGCTTTTGATAGTTTTAGGTTTGTCAGTTGTCAATCACATATGCAAGATATAAGGTTGTAACAACATATTGCAGAATCTTGTCTCATCTAATTTTGGTAATTTAAGTGAATTTTCCCCGTGTGATTCTTAACTGATTTGTGTATAAATTTATCATGTTTATTAGTTTGTTTTTAGCCTGTAATCCTTGATGTCTCACCTGCTAATTTTGCCTGCTCAGCATCAGCAATGCGACATGGTTCACCAGGAACAGGATCTGGTGTGCCATAGTTCATGAAGTTGGCGCACATTGATACCGTTGTCACTGTGCTGTTTTAGTGCGAATTTGGTGCTACTGTTTTGGTGCAATTTTGGGGTCTGTTTATGGTCTTTTTATCGTGTAGTTTTTGGTGCAGTTCCGATGCTTTTCTGGTGGTTTTGTTGGTGCAAGTCTAATGTTGTTTTAGAGGTGATTTTGATGCTGCTGTTCTGGTGTAATTCCAGTGCTGTTTTGATACTTTTCTGGAGTAAATTTAGTGCATTTCTGGTGCTATTTTGATACTTTTCTGGTGGAATACTGGTCTTGTGTTGAAGAACTTTTGGTGCATTTTTGGTGCTGCTTTCATGCAGTTCTGGTGCAAATCTGCTGCAATTTTAGTAGTGTTCTTCTGCAATTCTGATATACTTTTGATTCTTTTTGTAAAGGTAAATACAAGATAGTTGACTTTTTATGGATTGTAATATTTATCATGAAATATATTTTGTCCAAACTATCTTCAATTCTATTTAATATCAAACGAAAAAATGTATATCTTCCATCTTTAGATTATATTGTCCAATGCGTAATTTCATCTTAAAATGTTTGCACCATCGACACATATAATATCAAAATTTTAAAGCCAAATTGATACCAAACATACATTATTATATATTCATTCATACCAGAATTCGTAACATTGCAAATTGAAAAGACACATTTTTCTATACTGGGAGAACAACACGTGAATGAATCTAAAAGGAACTTGTGTGCAAATGTACAAGATGCTGATATGTTTAGTACCCTCCTAATAAAATTCAATTAGGAGTTCAAGTTAGTGAATTATCAACAGCGAAATCACACCCAATGATCACCATAATATCAATTTTTATAGCCTTTTCTCTCTGAATTTAAACATCTATCGCAGAGGACATCACGTGTTACCTCTTTTTTCAGATAATTAACTTAGGATGCAAAAGTATTTAATGTTTGAACATAAAATGTGTTGACAGTTTCTTCGAACTCTAGATTGTTAATGTTATTGTGTTGGTGTCAACTCCTATGTAAAGATCATGTCATCGATAAGCTGTAACTTGTAAGTGTGTCATGTTCTATCTAATTACCTCTCCCCAATATTACTTCGCTTTACAACTACCTTTTTCTCATAACCACCATAACAACCCCTCACACCTTTTCACCGGAACAGCCCCAACATAAAACATTCCTCTTTAATGCTCGAAACAACCAAATCCTCAATCTTGTCCTTTTTTGGTCAAAATAAATCACGGCGTGTCCATCGAAAAGCTGAATAACTTGCAACCATGATAGTATCATTCGAAAGCTGATAACTGCAACTCATGACAGTGATAAATCAGACCACAAAGAAAAGTATACGAAAACAATCATTATTATTAATATTATTTTAACCAAACAACCTACATATAAGAAACTAATTAGTATTAAAAAATATAGCTATAAAGAAGAGATAATTACTTCTTAAATAAATTCTTTAACTACTATATTGTGAATGTTATTGTGTTGTTACAGAAACAACTGATCTTCAATGTATAAGATTATTTTTTTAAAAAAAATCCTTCGAGAGGATTAACCACACATGAAAGTCTTTTTCTTCAAGAAAGCTTTTTCCATGAAGAAGACTGTTTTTGATCAAGGCACAATTGTAGTAGAACTCAAATTAAATAAGGTAGAAGATTTGAGGCAAACCCTAACACCTCACGCATCTTGTTCAGTATGGAAGTCACTCCCACTTTGTCTCAAACATTTCTGTTTCACTTGCATACCTTTTAATGTGCCAACATATTCACCTCAATGTCCTTATTTTTGCTACTCTCATCTTTTAGACATGCAAATTTTTAACCTAGCAACACCACCTCATGCAATATGTATAACTGATCTAACGACTACTTTATAAAACATATACCTTTTTAGGTAATTTGAAATGAGCATAAAGATTTAAGGACAACTTTCACATATAGTAAATAAAAAATTCATATTTGTATGTTATATCAAAAGTTTGCATAACTCACTGCGCTCCATAGCAACATGAACTGTATAAGTCGCTATACATATACAGTTTAAACAAATTGTATAAAAAGAAAGTGTATAAAACAAAGAAAAAAAAAAAGACCACAGGGCAGAAGATCTGTATAAAACGAAGTGTATAAACAATTTTCGTAATCTAATCATATAAATGTATAAAACGTTATATACAAATTTGGAATTTGTATAAAATAGAGAAAGAGAGAAAACAAAAGAAGGACTTGACAATAAAATACAATTGAATCGAATTGTTAAAACGAGAAAGACAGAAGTTAGATACAATTTAGGAAATTGTATAAAAACCGAGAAAGAAGGAAAGGCACAAAGAAACGGGCAGGAGAGTATTTTTTTTACTGGTATATATATACTTGTATAAGGACGAAATATATGAGCTTTGCTGTGTATATACAATTTTCTCAACTTTTATACAAAAAAAAACAAAAACACATTATACACATTTCGCGTCTCTTTGTATAGTGAGAAACGCGAGAGTGGGAGCGATATTCGAGAAGTGACGAACCGAGATCTGGAAGAGGAGGATAGGAGATACAAAAATATATATATTTATACAATTTTTTTATTGTTTCATACATTAGTACCACTTTTTATAAATACACTTGTTTATGTAGAAAAAAAGTGAGGAAGCGAAACCGAAAGATTGGAGGAGATGGCGAGCGCCGATATATTGAGAGAGAGCACCATGACATTTTTTGCAAAAAACGTATTGACTATGGAAGCCCACTTAATCAACTCTAGCTACACCAATTTATATTTAGGACATTATTAGATTTGCTATTAATAACACAATTTTCCCAAGGATTTAATATAGTTTGGTCTAATAATGGTAAGCTTTTATTACTTTAATTAGATTATTAATTTGTTTGTACTCAAGTTGACAAGTATTCAACAAATTAAATTCCTACATGATGACATTATATTTCAGTATAAAAATAAGAATTTTTCGACTAAAAAAAGACGATCGCTTTTTAAATCAAAAGAACTACCTCATCTCACTTATGAAAAAGATTGTGTAAAAATGAAAGAGGTGTATACCCTCAAATTGCCTCTATTAGGTGCAACAACAATTAATAATAAAGCACTCGTCAATCCACAAGGCAAGGTAGAAACAATTGAAGGTTTGTTTTAAGATGCTCAAATTACATGCAAGCCGTCTTTGGCAGCTTGATTTAGACTTGAAAAATGGTGATTTTATTAATCCAAGAGAAAAAAAGATTAAAAGGTAAATTGAGCAAGCTATCTGTTAAAGAAAGAGGAGAATTTGTTGACTTTAATCTAAAGTTAGAAGGAATGCTAAAGAAAATATAACCTAGCTAATGAAAAGAGGTCAACTAGGCATTTCTTGTTCCTATCTGTAAATGGAACCTTTTAACTATACACATGCTTGGGAAATGGTGATTCTCCAAAATGAACCTTTTTGGAGTATCTGGTCATCGACATTTTAAAAAAGTCCAAGCAATATTATACCTAACTAATTCTGTATACCCAACTTTCCTATCCCTTAAGTACAAGCCGATACGCAACCCAGAGTACTCTTACCCTATGCAGCTCCTTTTACATCTTTCAGCACAAAACACGACCCTTTCATCAAGATCCAATATCAATGCTTGTTAGCATGTTTAGACTCTCTGCATAGGTTACGAACACTAATCGTTTTATGTTATACCCCACGGCAACACCATAATACCAGCAATACAATTTTCTGGATCTGCAGACATTATAACTTAATGATATCGAACAGTGACTAATAGATACCAGGGACAGTGTCAAAGAAGTGAAGTCTGAAATACTTCACATATCGGTGAAAAAATCCTTTAGTGTTGGGACAAAAACCCAATCGCTGCATAATTCAGCATCAACACATTCGTAGGAATGGTTGGCCCCATGACAGTGAGTATGAAGACCAAGGTATGGATATTCATTGTGATGCTTCAAGCTGTGATGTAACTTTTCTTCTTTTCTTCCTTTTGATTTGCCTCATAAAAGCAAAGCTAGGACCACAAGTCCACAACTATAGTTACAATCATTCTAAGACATCGAAAATATTCAACTAATATACTTTAGAATTAACAAGCAGTTCAGACTCAAAAAGATGTACAAAAGTTCACTTAGAAAGTATTCAAATCACCCCTCACACCTGTCCACAGCAACCAGAAAGCGAGAGTATAATCTCAAGAGCTGTGAGGTCATCAAACTTTTCTGACAATGAACCCCAAAAGAATACTAGCCAAGCCAACCAGCAACATGTACAAAGCCTAACGTCCCAGTACGAACGTTCACGACGTCCATCAAGCCTCAGCAAGTCTCCTGGACACTGTTTTCAACACAACCAAAGATAAAATCAATCACTTAAGCCAACTGTCAACAGAACGATGGAAAACATTTCCTGTGCACACACTACTCATTTCACAAACAATTTGTTTACAAAAGAAAAAACAGATAAAGGCCCAAGCTTGCTATGAAGTTCCCAGCTTAGGCCAAATCACCAGCCTATGGTTATCACACTAAAATTAAGTAGTCTACGAACTATTTTCTGCTGATCGCACAATAATGTTTCTTAAAATCAACTTGGTCCACATCTGAAAACAAGTTCTAGTCTATAACAGTTACTACCTTCTCTCTATAACTCTCCTTTCAAGACTAACTTAGATTATATTGTGTGTTAATGCATAGATACAGCTAATGGACCTGTTGTACCACTAATAACATTGGGACCTTAATGAACCTCAAGCTACCAGTGCACATAAAATCATCTGAAACTTTTACACTAGTGACAGCAAAGGGAACATACAATTTTATAAAAAACCATATGACCAGTAAATAGTAAATGCAACAAACACAGGGACAGACGACTTTTGAACTTTGCGAACTAGTCCTGCACGAATGCGCAGCCCCAAATCCTGGAATAATAATAGGAGTTAGTAGCATTAAAACAGATAAACTAAACTCCATCCCATGATCATAATCTTCAAAGACCAGCACTCTGGAGGTCCCCTTGGCCAATCACTAATAGCATCAGACGTTAAATGCGTTCATAACCTGGACAAGACTGTTACCTCTTGGTCTTTCGAACTTTTGGCTCTGGAAATGACGACCAACAAACAACATCAACACCAGTGTAGTCCCCCAATACTTCTTACCTCATAAATCTAAAATTAATATTTTCCTTTATAAAAATTTCAGCACAGGGCTATGGAATTCCATTTGTGAACAAATAGCTAGACTAGTGACATATGCCCTTGCGGTTTGTTGGGGAAAAAAGCAGTAAGTAACCACTATAGCTAACATGGGACGTTCTATTTGTAGAGTATCTAGAAGCATGGGGTATGAGGAGAGATTTGCTGTATAGCAACGAAATTGGGATTTCTGGTTCAATGAACACTCTCGTTCCAAACAAGCTACTAACACACATGACTGAGCTTTGTGCCTAATGCTCGTATAGGCTTGAGACCTCACGTGAAAATAACTACTAGAATCAACATATGAATCCTAGAGGTAGTATCAAATTAATCTACTCACCTAAAACATATACGACACACTACTCTAACTATATTGATGAATGCAGGTTATTGATGGTTATCACAAAGCACAAACCCAACCGCACCTCAGCTGGACTAACTGCTACAAAGAAAACAGCTCACACACGACCTTACTAGCAAGAGAAGAGCAAAGAAGAACCTTTTGGTAACAAATTTGTGTTGATAGTCATCCAAATCCTTGTTCGCCAATTCGAAAGCTGTTCAGTTACACATATGAAAGGACACTTACTTTATGAAATATCCATCTCAGCTATCTATACCAATCCCCTAACTCCGGCTATTCATATAAGTAGAGAAGACTCCAAGAGTCTGTCTGAATCCTGTATCTTGCGTAAATAATTCCTAACTTATGGGTAATATAATACAGAAATCAGTTCTGCATTAAATCCAAAGAAAAAGAAAACGAAACATCAAATACCAGTTCTCGGCTGTACTGAGTTTGACCATTTTCTCAAGAAGGGTCTCTCTCTTCCATCAACCTCAACTGACGATCATCTGGCCTGCCGTCCAACCAAGAAAGAATTTTTTTATCAAAAAGGAATTAATCACCCATCTGTCTGATCAAGGTTGGAAATGTGACTAGGGCATCTAATTTGACACACTACATGCTGACAAGAACGAAACCCTAGCCTCACCACTTCCTCAAATTACAAAGTATTTCTTTGAGAGCATAATGTGTTTCTGGGTCAAGGAAGCACGACAATCCTTATTGTGAACAATTCTACTGTTTATGTTCTTTCTTTTTTCTTGTTTTGATGAAATTTCACAAATAATAATTATCAAACTATCTCCTTCTCAGGAGAGATAATCCTGAAATAGTAAAGAAATCTTTTAAAATTCATAAATACAATAGCATTGGGTGTTTCCAGCTTGTTTATCACCTCTACCTGTGTGTGCAAAGTTGAGCTAACTCTTTAAATGACTAAACAATTTCTGAGTTACCAAGTAAGTTAGTGAAAATAACTGACAACACAATAATACGCTTCAAACCAATCAAGTCGGGAAGCTGGTGAAAAGAAACAAACATAAATTCATTTCCTCTTCAGGTTCTGGTGTCACCTTTTATTCAATGAATAAGAGATTTCAGCAAGTAGGTTTTGCCATTTGTCAAAAGAGTGTCCGGAAGTTGCTGACTACCAACAGAAGCAGCAGACCAATTAATTTCAAAAGAAATGCGCTTAGCATAAATAGTTGAAAACAGAACATTAGATTAAGAGGCTGAAAGAGAAGGAAAATACTATTCTCACTTATCACATCTTGAAGGTGAATAACAGTGTTCTTATTCTCTTTTATTTTTTTGATGTTATATTAAGGGTTTTCAGATCATTCTTGCAAAGTCCTTCCGAAAAGTGGCCACTGTCAAAGAAAATGATAATGCTCAGGCTTGCATATTATAAGGTTCAAGAAACCTTTTATATGTTGGCGGAGGTGAATAACGAATGGTCAAGGAATTTCTAAATAGCTGAACTGTACAAGTACCTCATTAACAGTACGAAGATACACGTTTATGGGCTCCAGAATACACAGGGTAGATTCTTCACTTGGCACAGCGTAGAAAGAACCTCACAGAGGCACCCACTCAAATCAAGCTTAGTTGGAACAGCCTTAGAAACTCACAGAAGGACACGGAACCTCAATCAAGCTACTAGCCTATGAAAATGCATCTGGAAAGTTAAAAGCTACTACCCTTCAAGGTGGCCTAGTTTACTTTGGCTCGTGGAGAAAACAGGTGGTTCTCACACACAGTTACCGTATGAGGAAGGGCCTTTGATTTGTGCTCCAGATGACTTTTTATTGTGCTGTAGAGTCACAGAAGACAATGAATCTCTCTTTTTACACACTGTAATGAGACAGTGAAACTTGCCAATCTTCATCAATAAAAGTAGCATACAGTTGTCTATGCCAGGAAACATAAAAGGAAGCTTTACTGGCAATGTTTTAGAATCTGTGTGAAATCAATCCGGGGGCACAGGGCAGACATGAAAGATTGGCCAAGGCTGCAAATATTGGGTTGACTATCTTGGCTGTCTAAGCAAAATCAGACTATGTTTTGAAAACAATACACTGCTCTATGGAAAGATGAAGCGTGAAATGTTTAGGCTCTTTCTATTTTTGGTGTAAACATGAATATCCTCATTAAAAATGAGGATACCCGTAGTATCTTACAGTACTTAAGGAGTTCATAGGAAAACAACAACACTTCTGTTTTTCTGATTGTAAGTATTACTGGAATATGTCCTGAGTATTCCTGTGTTCATAATACAAGTTACCTTTTCTCAAAAAAATTCTATTGAATTACATGTTTACTACAATGACCTCCATCTTCTTCTTTCTTTCTGGAAAACTGAGAAATCCCCAAGGGTGAATGGGGAACAGTTAAGAACTCGCCAACTCGGTGGATAACAACCACCCTTCTCCACTTAACCAGGCTTTTGTAGCGGCATTGTTCAAACCTGTGACGTGTGCCTAACCCACATATCACATATTTGTGCTCTTACTATCAGACCAAAGCCCTGCGGACCTAATACCTCCATCTACTAAACAGATTAACTGCACAACAAGGAAATGATGGTTGAGGTCTTGAGGATCAAATCAACTTCCTATAAGAGTAGGTTATAAAACACCAACATATATTGGCTCCTTTTAGGAGAAGAACCAGTTGAGAAGATGGTAGCAATAGGGAAACTAAATATTGAATAAATCTAAAGCTGATCAAATTTCTCGAGTTGAAAAAGTAAAATCTGATAGGTTAATGAGGTTCATTAACCTTTCTTAATGAAACACAAAGACAATTCAAAGAAATGCACATTAAAGGTGTGCCCAACTTCATTCCTAATGACTTGAGCCCATCAAGCTATACCACCAAGACAAAAAAACAAAAAACTCCAATGAGTTCCGTAGGTACTCCCACGTTTTACCGGTCATTGACAAACATTTCTCCCAGGAGACTTATTTGTCTGATGAATTATAAAATATCCCAGAACCTGTCATGCTTTACAATGCACCACCACGAACATACCACATTAATGCGGAGTTTCCTGTGCCACTGTCTTCTTGTAAATCCTGTATAAGCAACAAAATAATCATGTACAACTATGTCCCTACCATGACGAACAGATGAATAAAATTAAAGGTGGTATTTTAATTGGCTTAAAATAAGATACAAACCTTAATATTAGATTGTCATTTACAACTGTCACAAAGCTGTTGGTGCAGTTATCCTATCCTCAGAATACTTCAGGACTGGACTGATAGGATTTAGCGGTGGGAGAGCAATAAATACCTTTTAGTTGCATTCCCTCACATCATCTAACCACCCGATCCTTGTTGAACTTCAGAAAATGAAAAGAATAAGATTGGAATGTACCAAAGTTGACTATAATACATCAAACTTTACGAAAGGCTAAAACAAAAGGAATCCATAAGCTAAAATACCATCTCTGGGTTAATATCTTTTGCTGTAGACCCAGGGTCCACAATCACACTCTGTACAAGAAACTTGTCTTTGCATTGCATACCTGGAGGTAACTCCATTTGAGGTTGCATCGTAACTAAAGTCCAATTGTCCACAAATGTAAACCAAAAATAACATCAAACAACATCCATCAAATCTAAAATAACCATCACAGAAACTAGAAAAGCACCTGTAACATTGGACCTTGATCGCGGGAGAACAATTCCACTGTTCGGCCTAACAGTATACTTTCTTGGATTGGTCGTCTTTACCTATTAAAAGTTAAGAACAGTCCATAATTTGACCATTTTAATACAGTAGTAAATCCTGCTCAGCCATAATTATAAAACAATTAACTTCTAAATGATCGTTTCCTTTATTACAAAAGATCTTCCTCATATATCACATTTCTTCCGTCAATTATGATTCTTTTTACAGAAAAATAATAATCCTTAATTGAGTTAAGATAAGGATTTCAGCCTTTTCTATCATCTAAATCTATAAGGTAAAATTACCCTCAACCAGTATTTGAGGCAAACCAAGTACTTTAACTTTATGAATCACAAATTAATATGCTTCTTCATTTCTGGTATTTCCTTTTTCAATCTACTTTGTAGTGTTTTTCTTGATCTATCAAAAACAGTGAATAAGTTATGCGTACACCCAGACTCCACTTTGTGAGATTTACCCAAGTGTAATTGTCTTGGGATGGGCTCACCCAACATTATTTTTTCTCCCGTACTTCAGAGTCAGGACTCGAAACCCTGTAGATTTGATTGATTTTGGAATCCACTAATTTACAGTACCCATATATAATCAACGATAGTTTACATACTCATTTATTAGTCCACAAAACCCATTTCAAAAATAAAAAATTTAAGTAAAAAAACGATATAGTACCTTGAAAGCAACATGATTATCAGTCTTATTGATGAGTTGAAAAGCGGTCGAAACTGACTTGTTGAGTTCAACTTGGAAACAAGAAAAAAACAATAATCAAAACCCTAGCAAGTTAAATTAAAACTGATGATATTGAAGAAGAAGAAACTCACATGGAAATTTGAGGTCCAAAGGATCGATACTTAGAAGTAGTTGTTCAGTTGTCATCTTCAAAATCAAACAAATTTCTGAATTCTCAAGAGACGAATTTGAACATGAATTTCATAAGTTTGCGTTTCCCAATGCCAAATAGAATCTTATTTTGATGGAATCAGAATACATATACTATTTTATTAACATAATAATACTTAGTACTTTTAATTGATTAAATAAATTTATTAACTCATCCAAGCACACGTTTTCTTAAAACAAGTTAAAAATGATTATTTCCAATATCCTCATACTATTCGGCGAAGATCTTCTATTATAATTATATATTAGTTGAATCAATGAGGTTAAAACTATAAGACAAATTCAAAATATATCTCCATATCATATTTGTCATATGTTTTGATAAAAAAAAAATCATTTTTACCTTAGATAAAAATATCTCTTTCCTAATAAACATATTTTTTTTTTTTAAAAAAAAGGGGGATAATTTTAAAAATCTCCCTTCACTCTGTAGGACACATCTTTTCGTGATTTATAACATTACTCCTACCTCATTTATTTTGCTTTGGGATAATTTCAGAGACTTTCCTTCTGATTTCGCTCTATAACACTCAATTTCTCTGTGGTTTACGATATTACACTTACCTCCCTTATTTTCATTTTCTTGTAATCATTCTTTATATCAATTTAAAATAAATATAAATTAATTTAGATTTTGTTATAAAATTAAACTCATAAGAACATAAGCATAAAAAGAAGAAGACAAGAAAAGTAGATAGAAGAAGAGAAGTTTCTTCTTATTCAAGTATATGTAAGTCTCATTTGTATATCATACCATAGTGAATGCAACAACCTTATTTGTATAGTGCAGAACCATCACTTACCAAAAGTCACCCATATTAAGTATCCATAATAAATAGATACATTCTTATCAAAAATATTTCACATAAACCTAGTGACTTGAATGTTTGTATCATAGTACTAACTATTAATGGACTCTTCACTCTCAATGGATTTTAACACCCCCTTCTAATGTCACATAATAATGTGCCTTCTTTTAAAACCTTACTAGGAAACCCTTGGGGAAAAAATCTAGTAAGGAAAAAGAAGTACACATATCTTTTGATACGCAAAACCATTTTTGTAGCCTCATTAAAAAAACCCCTTGTCAGAAAACCCCAGGAGAAAAAAACTTCGGATCAATGAAAAAAGAGTCAAACGCGTATTATACTCACCTCTGATTAAAAACCTACATTAATTTCTTGTGATGAGATTCTACAATCTTCGATACATTGGTGGTTGATATATTCTTTTTCAAAGAAAAATCACAAATTTTCTGAATATGGTGTGGTCAATTATCTCAACAGAAACCACTGTCGACTTGCTTCATGGTGGCTTACTTAGTTCTATGTTCATAGCAAACATAGTGGCTTCCAAACGATTTGGCCAGGATATTATTGTTGCCTACCACATGCAAACCATCGCGTCTTTCAGATAGAGCTTTAAATTTCGATCAAATAAAATCTGTAGCATCTGCGTAATCCAATCAAATTTTTTTGCTATGCGTTCACTCGGATATAATAATCCTAACTATGGTCCTTCGAGTAATTCAATCATGTGCTCACACCATTTCAATGTCTTTTTTCGGGGAGACAAACTGAATTTATTATGCAGTAAATTTACTGCTAAAAAAATATCTGGTAATAAATTGTCACAAAATGCACAGTGCCCTGAATTGACACCAAGATATGGAGTTTTTTTTCCCAAGAAGCTCTTCCATACCGTCTATTATGAGATCAACAAATTAATCATCGTTTAATGACAACGCGATTCATAATCATTGGCACTTACTCAATACATGTGGATTTAGCTTATACAAAAACATATTGGTGTATGTGTTTGATAGACAACTAGTTTCATTTGTCAAATTATCAATAAAGTAGGTAACAAAATTCATTGTACTTACCACAGACATTTTCAAAAAATACACAGACAATTAGGGTCATTCCTGTTTTTTTTATTTTAAATCATTTTCTTCTTGACTATTTCAATCCATATAAGGATTCTTGAAGCTATTATTGAAAAAAGGTTTCTTTCAAACTTTAATATGCTTACTTACACCAAAAATCGATGCTTCAAGGCGAGTTTATTACCTTCAATTCTTGTCTAGCTAACATGATAATTTTTCATTATAATGCATTCAAGTGTTTCAATATGTATGCCAAATCAAAACAAACCTTGTTGCATTCACCATAGGAGAATAACATCTTCGATAATGTCCATGAATTGTGCGACAAACCTTTGGTCCTCAAGACACAAGTTATACGTGATAACTTTATCATCACCATCGCATAATAATTTATTGTACCCCACTGACCTTGATGATCATTGAGTTAAATGGACTATCTGTCCACACACACTTTTCGAAGTGAAAACAATATCTTGAACATTGCCATTTTACTTGGCCAACCTTTAGCTGTCCCACACTAATATACCATCTTTGAAGAATCGAGAATCCTCGTCACAATTATATCATGACAGCGCTACCCAAAACATTCAACTATTAAAGATAACCACAGATCGACGGTTAATTTGATATCGAATTCAATATACTACATAACTTATCGTAATCTCTTTCATTTTTCATGTACCTTAAAACCTTTTTTCGAGGTTTTAATGAAGTGTATGTCATGTGTTTCTTTTTAAATATCGCATCTTGCACTCATATCATGACCCATAATGATCATTTGCCCATTTTACTTCTTTCAAGGTCTGTAACAATTTATATTTGCAACCGATGGGTCGATTAACGCTTCCTGCGTATCAAGAACCTGTCCTTCAAGGACTGACTACAGTGAGCATTTGCAGCTGAAAAATATATCATAGGGTTAGTGCAGTCATCTGGCAACTGATTGTGCAACATTATGCAAAAGAACTAACACATCTTGAACTGAAGTCCACCTAATATTTCCCAACACAGATCTTATTAATTCATAATTAACCTCACATTAATTTTGCACTGTCCAAAATCATCTCTCCCCCTAATGTTTAGAAAATCTACCTTCATCCCAACACTAGTGAGAATTATCTTGTGCAATGGTGGAGCAATTAAAATCATGACCGCACATATTAACATTTTAGATGAAAATTATATGGTTTCTGACCCGGACCCATTTTAATGGGAAAACATTTGTTGGCTTGATGCATCCAGGTGTTGCTCACAGTGTTCATAAATTTATCCTCATACCAATATTTCTTTGGAGTGTTTACATAACCATGATTCAAATCTATAATTGGAGGCATACAATTTCTGTCTAATCAACAGTCTATCTATCAATATAATTTCAAATTTTGGAACCGTGCTGTTATTTAACATTCGGCAAACAACTTACAAATAAAATTTACGTAAGTTTAAAAACAACAAAGCACATGTATCATACAGCATAGAGACACCTATCATATAGTTGCAATTATTCCACATGGCAGGTGATGACACTATATACCAGTTTTATATGTTCCTCCAAAACTTACAAGGGGATGTACATCCCACCCTTAAACCAAGTAAGAAAAACACATATAAACATTTCCAATTAATGACCCACCCAATTTTAAAGGAAAAATTTCACAAACATCAATATTTTAACTTTTTGTGGGACTACCTTAGCAACCAGTTTCATGATTTATTAAAATGTCATTATTTTAAGTTTGTTTAAGGGTGATATTATTTTATTTAATTAACTTGATAGAATACAAATAATTAATAACAGAGAAACTTTATTGAACAAAAAATTCAAAAAAGGTAAAAAAAAGATTTTACAACACAAACTAGTTAAGCTTTGGAAAAGAGCATACCTCCATCTTTTTGTCGCAAGTGTATTTTTTGATTTTCTCTTAAGGACACATTAAAAAAAAAATAATTAAAAATAATTTAGTTTATCTTCGAATCATTCATATGATAATTTTCACAAGCTTCTTCAAGTTGAATACTACATATACTTTGGGAAACAAATTTTTCAAAATTACCAACCTATAAAATTTGTCAGCAATCATGGAATAATTGAAAACAATCACTATCTTTTTCTTTTTTTGTTTGGATGAAGATATCATATATGTTAGAGTAAAGAGTGTTTTTTTTTTTGCTCTAATTACGAATCAGTGAATCTTTGTACGTATGAGATCTTATATAACATTTTTCAGATATTTTGTATCACACAATTATGATAATATAACAACATGAAAATTATTTTTTTTTAGTTTAGTCTACTTTTTTTTTTTCATTATGATGCCTACAAATAATTTGTTCAGTTTAAGTTAATGTAACTAATCGATCATGAAACTATATTTTGAATACACAATATATGAATACAAAATTTAGATGAAAACACATTTAATAAATTTAATTATCACAAAATATAAGTCTAAAATTATTCATGTAAACAAAAATTCAAAAAAAAATGTTTGGATGATGATTAAACTATCCTCATATGGGATTAATATTTTTAGAATAAAAAACTACCATTAAAATTATTATTTTTTTCAATTCCGTTTAGAAGGAAAATGTATCTGTAAAGCACTATTTTATTATAAGTAGAATCATATGATCTACTTCATAAGCAAGGCGTATCCATTACTCTAAATATTTAGTTGAAGGATATCAGAAACCTTTTAATCTAACCGATATCAAGTGTTTGTAAGATAAGGAGGTGTGAATAATAGGGAAATGATTATACTCTTGAGTAATTTTAGAAATCAACCATTTTTTCTTATTTGTTTTATCATTGGTGAACATTTTCGCACTATGAGAAAAAATTGAATGAAAATATTTAAATAAATCATTTCTTATATTTGAATCAAAAATATTTTAAGAATCTTTTCCAATTTCCAAGTTCAAAAAGATTTAATTTTAAGTTCTAGTTATTATTAAATATAGTTTAAGCAATGTAATAATAACTAGTGAAACAATTCAATATAGTGTGAATTTTTTTGCTATTAATTAGAATCGTAATGCAAAATAATAAATATTTTCGTTTTAATTGAAAAGAACACACATGGTCAACGGGCTAAAGGTTTATTGTAGCAAAGTCGTAGAAGTAAAATTTTCTTATAAGAAGTTTAACTTTTTAAATATTTTCATACTTAATATTTATCTTAAGTTCATCCATTTAACGTAGAAAATTGAAATAAATTACAACACAAAATGAACTTGCCAAACATGCAAAAATATCATATGATCAAATAAAACAAACAAATCCATCATGTCAATGCACAATAAACAAAAAAATTACGTATATGCGTAAAAGAAAATTTTTAAATTTGTATTGCAATTACCCAAGACAATATGTTTTTTTAAAATTAATCACATTATTAACAGTACAATAATCAAAATTTATATCTCAAGTTAGCGAAAAATATCAATGTGGAAGATAAAAGACCAGATGTAGCAACATAATTTCTTGTTATAAATCACAAGCTCCTAATGAAAATAATCATAACCAGCGAGCTAACAGAAAACAAGAGACAAGTAGATAGAAGAGAGTAGTTTTTCTTCTTATTCCAGTGCATCAAATGGTGAGTGATATCTCTCTATTTATAGTGTTGTCGAGATATCACTCCAAAGGTCACCACACATTGTGACCAAACATTAATTTACCTATTTCTCTTAAGGTTCTCTATCACCCATTGGAACACTTATACGTGAAATCTCATTAATTGTTGAGTCTAACTCTAATTGACCATCCCATAAAACAATAGATTTTATAAACACTCCCCCTTGGATGTGCATAGGTAATAGTTCCATTCGTTTGTTTAACCCCTACCTACAGAAAAATCCTGTGGGAAAAAAATTCTAAGTGAAAGGAAAAAAATACCCATATCCTTGATACCACTACTCCGTTTTACCACTCATTAAAAAAACGCTTGTTACAATCCCCGACGGCAAAAAAAGAAACCTCGGTCAAACGATAAGAGACGTAACTCGTATTACATATTCCCCTGATTAAATATCACTTTTATTTCTATGATGATCACTCCAATCTTCGTACATTGGTGTTGATACATCTTTATTCAAAGAAAAATTCACACATTTCCTTAATATGGTGTTTTATTTATCTCACTCAGACGCACAACTCTCGACTTCGCTTCATGGAGGGCTTTATTATCTGCAGCATAGCAACATTTGCTTATCATTGATCGCCAGGAATATACATATGCCTCCACATGACAACATAATAGCGTGTTTGAGAACCATGCTTTAATGCGGATTAATAAACATTTTGCATCTGCGTAAACCATCACTCTGACTTGAATTATTCGGAAATAAGATGAAACTATATCTATGGTCCTTCAAAGATATTCAACGTTCTACTACATAACATACCATTTCAATGTCCATTTGTTGGGCCGAGGAATCGAATCTTATCACATTCCAATTTATTACTGCAAAAACAGACAGACATATCTGAACTCGTGTATTATTAGAAGATGCATTTGTATCTTGATTTCAATAAGATAGTGCAATCAAACACCTGTCTGTTATAGTTATTGATGAACAAATTTTACATTCGTCAAATTCTCACAAAATCTAGGTCAAGCAATTTTATATTTTTCAAAAAAATCTTTCATTTTAGATCCCCTTCTCAAATACTTAATATCTTTTAAACCACTTCATTTTCATAAAATCAAAGCGACAATAGGGTCATTCTTTTTTGTACACTTTCTTCTAGATTATTATTCATTCATATAAAGCATTCTTGAGCATTTCTTGAAAAAGTTTACCTCACAAGCCAAACTTCATTATTGCTCAGACACCTAGATACTTCAAGGGATTATTTATATAACTTCATCTGACTCATAGCTAAGACATATAATTATTCCCTATATGCATTCATGGTTTTTCCATATCAGTTACCATACAAAACAAACCTCATTAGGCTCCACCACCACATAGGAGACACAAACATCTCCAATATGTCAGAATTTGAGACACTTTTTATGCCCCATGCATACGTTTGTACTTAATATTTACGAATTATAACCTCACATATAATTTATTGTATCCCACTGCTTATAACCTTTGATTTATGAAATTATTAGTCCAAAAGTCACTTTTCTAAGATGAAATAAAATATACTTGAATTATGCATTGTACTTGGCCAACTACCATTATATCTGTCCATAATATAATAGTACAGATTTGAATTCACGATCCTCGTCACATTTATACATTTGATTCTACCACTCATATTAAAAGATATCGTTGACGGATATATTTGATATGATTCCCATATGCACATAACTTAGCGAGCTCTCTTATTTTTTTTCACCTAATCCTTTTTCAGGTACCAAAACTTTTTCAAGGTTTTTTATAAAAGTGTTATGTCGTGGTGCTCTCTTTAGCACCTTGCCTCATTCATCAGAAACATATTGATCATTCTACTCCTCTCCTTCTTCAAGAAATTTTATATTTGGAACGATTGGTCTATCCGCTCCGCGTATCATAGACTCCATCCTTCAGGACTTCACATTGGACGCACATTTTCAGCTGAATTATATCATAGGGTCAGACATATATCGTCGGACAAATTGAATTTGCACATTATCCAAATGAATTATCCTTTGAACTTTTTCACATTCATATTTTATTTACAACGAGGAGTCTAGATAATTCATAATTACAACATTCAACACCCTAATTTTTCAGTTGTTTATTATCATCTCATCCCCATTCTCGTTAGAAAATCTACACATCCATCCCAGCCTTACCTTTTAACTGACATTCATCTTTGGTGCTGGTAGGAACAATAAAATCATAACGCACATTCACATTTGATATGAAAATTAGATGGTTCTTCAACCCTCAACCATTTTAAGAAAAAACTTTGTTGACTTGTGATGCATACATGATGTTGGCTACATTTACTAAATAAAATTATCTCAACCAAATCTTCTATGAAGTTGTGTTATCATAACTAATATTTAGCGATGAGAGAGGCATACATTTCTTTCTAAATCACCCCCCTTATCAATATTATTTTCAATATATTTTAAACACACTTGCTCTTAAATGTTAACATCTCGGCAAACAACTTATAAACACAATTTTAATAAGTTGACAACCAAAGCACAATGTGATCATTGCATAGAACTGCATCAAGCATAGAGTTTCATCAAATGAGCCACATGCAAGTGGAATGTGCTCCACATATCACATTTTTATTATATTCAAAAACTTTGGGAATTACACTCCCAACCTTAGTTGGATACAAATGTTTCATTTTTGTAACCAAAACAGCAACACGCGAAGATCTTGAAGAATTTTATTCTTCATCAATAATCTACATTAATTCTCAATTAATTTGCATCACTTAAAACCAGAAGGTCTACCGGGTCATGCCAACCTGATCTACTATCAGTACACTTATAGTTTTATTTTGCATGGAATTCATCAGCATAGGTCCCAATTGTGTGCAACACAACCGACAAAGAAAATGGGTAACCTTTTATACATAATACTTATAACCGCTTCGGTTGTAGTAATCTCAAAACACGATAATAAAAATTTTCCATAATTATGCTCTCAATTTTCTATTCATTCATCAAAACTATGTCCATGTTTGTGTGCAACAAACAAGAAAAAAAAATGGGTAACCTTTTACATAAATACTTATAACCGCTTCGGTTGTAGTAATCTAAAGATAATAAAAATTTTCATAATTTATGCTCTCAATATTTCTTTTCAATTCATACAAAACTTAAAAGGTTTCTTTTGAGACTTACTACAATCTCAATGTTATTCCTCTGATAATAACACAACTCGTTAGAGCTTTCAATTAATTTTGTGTACTATCACATATTCCATGACACTATTCATATGGTGAACATCTCCTCAAGGAGAAATTGTATCATTAGTGTCATCGTTAAAATTATTACGAGCAAGACTTGTGTCTTGAGTTACTTTTGTTGTACCATAGGTGCACAACTAATGACAAATTTGTATTGTCACATAATAATATTATTTTGGTCATGACACAACCTTTATAGGCAAGAGTTTTTATTTCTTTTGCCCTTTTGGTAGTTCATAAATAAACATACCATAATATTTATGACGTAAAACGTACACTACCATTGACCATTTCTGTCAAATAAAAATTTATTTATTCCTCTCTAACCTCTCGTATAGGTGAGTTATGACATATTTACAACCATACATGAATATGATTTTTACTCATATTTTGACACATTCACTTTCAAAATGGTCGATTATCCATTATGTTTATCACAAGTCAAAATCTCTTCATAAGTTGACCATAATCATTTAAACATGTCATACATTTACACTTGACATATTTACATGGTTCACTTCAACATCACCTTGAAAGGTAAATGCACCATCACTTTATATTCTTTCTTTTGACGGAGGATTTATAAACTTATCAAATTCGATTGCACGATAATCGCGTGTTCAATGACCTTTCATGTCATGCATTTTGATGATACAATTATTTTTCACAATTTGAAGGACTATTTGAAGAATTCATATTATTCTTCCTTTTCATAATTATCACAATGATGACTATTATAGTTTGTTCCTTCACGCCCTTATTCATACATTTAATCACTGTCGTTTTTCAGACTTATTATTAAGTGTTACCACATTCGTAAAATAGAATGGAGTAACTGAGCAGATTTCAAACATATCATTTACTGCTACCACATTCACTTTAGGGAATGGAGCAAATTCAATGAGATGAATTTCAAGACCTTTCATAAAAAATATATCATTTTGCCTTAGTCATTATTTTATAATCACTATGGTGCATTGACTCAAACTCAATGTCTTACCCATATAAAGCGTTTTTGTCACGCCCCGAGCTACTCTCCAAACGCGGACACGAAACCTAGGACCACAAGTGATCCCAAGCTAACACTGCTGGCATGATCAAGAGAATACTATAGATAATAAACTGATGTGAAAGCTAAATCATAACTTATAATGAAAAGATGGGGAATACCCATATGCTAAAACTGATATAATATGAAGACTAATGAGTTTAATACAATAGAAATATTAACTCAACACTTAGCTAAAACTAACTATGTCTGAAATAAGACTCTAAACTGGACTATAAATACTGGAAAACCCCCAGCTAAATCTAGCAAAAACTTAAACTAAATGACTAAAGATTGAAATGACACTCATGACTGTTGTCCTCAGAGAATGAGGACTCACCACTGAATCTGCTGAACTGAAGATCGAAAATCGATCTATGCGTGATCTGAATGCCGAGAACCTGAACCTACATCACGAGAAGATGTAGCGCACGTATGCGTCAGTACTTGAAAGGTAATAAGCATGTAGGATAAAGTAAAGCTGAAATAAAACAAAATTGAACAAGCATAAAAGCAAGTAAATAATCTGACATGATAAACTTAATTCTGAGCTAACGGGATGCAATGACCAATTTATAACATGCTGAAACTGAATTCTGAATATACTGATAAATGGTCAATGCATAGAGTCTAACTGATCCGTGGGAGCTACTAATAATCAATAATAAAACCATATGAGCTAAATGTGGAGTCCGATGTATACGCCCTATTGAGATGACCCAATATACCCTGCCAAAGGTATAAAGGCAAGATGACATTATCACTAAACTGATTGCCACAGAGGGGACTTACAACCTACTTGCTAGTAGTTCTGGGACTAATTGGGTACGTTGAACCCTAGTCTAGCTCAGTATTATGCTACTCCCAATGAATTCTGTAAATTTACTGATTATGTATGAGTTTCTGTAAATACCGAATAGCTCGAAACTGAACATGCACACTAATAATGCAATAATTAATCTGGTAATTATGCATTTATAACTGAGGCATGTATATCTGAAATGTCTGAAATATCTGACCTAGCATGTGTAATTCAAGAACCAAAGAAATACAAAGCTAGGGTTCTGAAATTCATTCGATAATCTGAGTAATAATATGATAATCTGATTTGAAACATATATTTAACTAAATCACGAAGTTCTAGAAACCCTAGGTTTAATCATGATAAGAGAATCAAGAATTGACTTAAAACTAGGCACCGAACGGGTGAAAGGAACCCAATAATGAAATCCCACATACCCGGTGATAAAATCCACAGAAAAATACTTAGGTTTCGGGGCTTGAATTGTTGGAACTTGTTGCGTTCTTGAACTAGGATTTTTGAGCTCTTTCTCCTCTCTTGCTTCTAATTTTCTAAGTTTTGATTAAATGATTTGACTTAGATATGTTTTAGTTATGTTTCTAGGCTTAAACTGACTAAAATATGATGATTTAGGGTCAAAACGACGTAACTTAGGGTTTAAACAAAGTGGAAAAGGTCCAAAAGACCTCTAGAAAAGTGGCTTTCGGACCAATCGACAGCCAGGACTGACGGTCCGTCGATTGACCGACGCCCCATCGGTTGGCCTGTTCGATAGACTTTTACCAAAACGGGCATAACGTTTTACTCAGAGGTCTGATTTTAGAAAGGTCGGTGGATATTGAAAGATAACTCAATTATCTATCTATGGGTAGGTCATGTGGCACCTAATTCATTTTGTGCTAAGAGTTATGACCATTTGAAGTTGACCCAACTGCATTTCCCCCTTAACTGTCTGCTAATTCCCACTTACGGTCAGACCTACGGACCGTGCCGGTCATCCGTACCTCTTGTCAGAGAGTGGGTGAAGAGAGTATCGATTAAAGGTCATAGACTACGGACCGTAGTCTGACATACGACCTTATGTCCGTCCGTCGATCAACACTTAACCAATTTTTCTAGGCTATGATTTTTGGGAGTTTCTGATCCCATCGACGGTTGTGCAGGACGGACCGTGGGTCAGGCTACGGTCCGTCAATGATCACGTCAGTTGCACCTGTAGATTTTTCTGAAAAACTAATTTTTGATCTATTTTAGTTACGGGGTGTTACAGTTTTACGCCATAATTTTATGAGACTCTAACCCAATCCTTATCATCATGGTGCATCAAAACTCTAATGATGTCTTACCCTCTTGATGCGGTAGAACATGAACCTACCGTTTTGCCTAAAATATTTTTCATTATGGTGCATCCAGACTTAAACTTTATGTCTTCCCTTTTGGTGCGATGAAACTTGAATCCACTGTCTTACCCTTAACCAACGGTATAATAGACCGAAGTATAACATGACTCAGTCTTTGAGTTTTCAGAACAATCAAAATAATATTCAAATTCATGCTATTACTTTACACTTTCTTTCATTTAATTTTTTTTGTATAACATGTCATATTCAACCAATAGTAGTATATGTCTTTGGTTCCTGATATTTGTTAGTGACTGAATACTATTTTATTCTAAATCATAAAAATATTTTAGAAAATACATACCTGATTTTATGCATATAATACCTTGATTCTTTTAACGAGATCAACCAAAACATGACTTAAAGAAAACTAAAACCCCAATCTCAATTGGCTAGAGTCTCGCGTGTTATAAAATCAAGCTCATAATGATATAATCATAAAGCTAAGATGAAAACAATAGAAAAAGATAGAAGAGAGAACTTTTCTTCTTATTCAAGTGTATATCAAATGATAAGTGATATCTCTATTTATAGTGTTGAGATATCACTTCCAAAGGTCACCACGTTAATAGATACATAGTTATCTATTAAGGTTCTTATCACCTTGGAAGATTATCACCTTGAAAACACTTAAACATGAATCCAATTAATTGTTGGATAACTATAATGAATTATCCACATAAACCAATAGATTTATAACATATCCGAATTATTCATTAATCTTCTCTTTTTTTGGAAACTTTTTACTTTCTATTCATTTATTATAAAAAAAATTAAAAATTAAAAATTATATTATTCATTTCTCTCCTCATTATTATTGCAATTTATTAAATAGTAAATGCTTTTCTCTTCTGCTCGTCATTACTACTGCAATTACTTTTTTCCACCTTTTATTTTTATAATTTTTAGAATAAAAATTCTTGGTTATCTCTCCTCAAATTAGCATAATTAATTTTTCTCATTCAAAAAATTCTCTTTTTCCGTAATTGTTTTCTTCCTTTGATTTATAATTTCTTTTTATAAAAATATAGATCTTACATATTTTGTTTATTTTTCTCTGCGCAATCGGTACAATTTATTATATTTACTTTTTTGTTTTTTCTTGTTGTTGCTATAAAACATTTTTTTTATTCCTCTTATGTTTTATAAAATTTTTTTCTTATTTATCTCTTCTCCTTATTATTACTATTATTAATTAATTATTATTGTTTAAAAATTCACTTTTACCTTCTATTATTATTATAGTTTTTTAAAATAAAAAATTTATTATCTAATATCATCATAATTTATTCTTATTATTATTCACAAAAATTTTCTTATTTATAATTCTTTATCATTTAATCTAAAAAATTAGTCAAAAATTAAAAAAAATCAAATATTTTGTTTATCTCTCTCCCACATTATTACAATTTATTACTTTTTTCTTTCTACCTTTTATTTTTGAAGTTTCCCAAGAAAACAAAATCTTATTCATCTTTATCATTATCATAATTTAATATTCTATTGTTTCTTAATTTTTTTATCTATAAAATTTGTATGAAAATAACTTCTTTGATCAAGAATTATAATTGATTTTTTTCGCTCCTATTCTTGACTTTTATAATATATATCTTTTTATTTATGTGCTATGTTGATAAAAATCAAAATATTATTTGAAATCTTGTGTATATATTTTTATACATTTTTTTCTATTTTAATATTGACTTCAAAAGTGAGAAGGAGAAAGAAGTAATTAGAAAAACAAATAAACCAGTGAAAATTAACGACGGATCAGCATCCTATAATAGTTAATTACCATCATACTATATGTTTGCTATAATACCACCGCTCTGAACAATATATACATTAATTCCGTGGCTGACTATCGAGTTTGATATAATAAAGTCGTTTGATATAGAGTCCTAGATTCGCCAGGAAATAATACAAAATCCATATGTATAATAAACAATTTTTAAGCCTATTATACAGAATACAAAAAAAAACTTCACCGCTCTCCCACGTTCTGCCCTCTCTCACTCGCACTCTCGTCTCTCCTGCCCTCTCATACAATCCCGGTAGCCTCAGCATTCTCTCCCCCTCTCCCAAGATCGCTGCCATTTAATACAAATCTATAGTACTAATATAAACAATTATATACGTATGAATTCCCTCTCATCCCACTCTTTGCCGCTCTTTCGCACGGCTCTACTCGATCCAAGTGCAGCTAGCCCTCTCTTAACTCGCCGATCTCGCTCGCTTCTCTACTCCTCTCCAGTCTCACTTGCCTTTCTCCTCCCTCTCCTCAATCTCTCTTGGCCCATATCTACAATTACTATATATCATATACAATTAGCTACCATATAACATATACAATTCACCTTTCTCCACTCTTTTCCCCTCTCCTCTCCCAGTCTTCCAGCTCGCCTCTCTCCTTCTAATAACAGGTAGCTACAAATTGTATTAGCCCGAAATTATAGATATAGAGAGTAAAAATAATTCTTTTTCAAGTGACTATATGTGAGCAGTTTCCTGCGGGCACATTAAACAAAGAGTTAGAACGAATAATGCCCTTTCCTTTTCTTGTTTTACTTATAAGGTAGTTTTTAAATTGTTTGTTGGTTGCAACTTCATTTTATTTTTGCCAATTTTATGCGGAAAAAATTTACTTTCCACATTCAAGGTTTCAACCAAATGGGTTTGCAACAAAAATAGATTCAATTTTCATTGATTTATGTTGATTTGACTTAAATAAAACACATATTAATCAATTAAATTAAGTAGAAATTGAATAGATAAGATTGAATAGCAATCTTCCTGTCATATTTTTAATTGGTGTAAAACAAAAATTTCAAAAAATGCCGTTCCATTCTCATTGGTTCAAACTATCAATTATTTCTTTTATTAAGAAAAGAGAATCAATTTTTAATATATTTTTATAACTTTCTTTATTAGTTCAATTCCCTATAGTCCTCAACTCCTCATTATTTGTAAACCAAAAAGAAAAGAATGAGAGACCTAATACTTCAAGGTGACATCAGTTCAACGGTCCATAAGTTTGAATGTTAGAAGACATTTTGATGTTTTTCGATCTTCAAGTATATTGAATCTTTAATAGATTTGTTCTTATTGGGGGGGGGGGGGGGAGGCGAGGATTTCGTTTTTGTAAATTCTTATATGGCATAAATGGTCAATCTACACATGCATTTCACAATTCATTCTACCAACGAAAATTTCAATTTTTTTATATTTCTTTATTCGAGTTTGTAACCGATCTATATGATATGAATTCTTGATTCTCCCTGCATATGTTTATGATTACACAATAAGCAGACTTCACTTGGTGAAGTTGTATAGCTACTCTGTACATGATTCTTTCATGTTGTCAATTACCTTTAAATATATATGCTCGTCCAACTATTTTATTTGTACCAGCAAATCAACAATTTGATTATCTACGGGACGAAGACTTTTTCAAAAATTATGTCCATCAATATGTGAAATCTTCATACTTCATCCTAATGATTCTCCATTGTACGAAGTTACTCACATATTATGTATATCGTCCAATATGATTGTGTTTACCCTTTTTTAATGTGGGTTATTACAAATCGTTATAACAAATGTTCAATTTTCTTTGCAACCAATAAATACAGTCTGATGTACACTCATACATAAAAACCTCTTTAAGGGGTAGTTAAAAATAAATGCATTAGGAGCGTATTTAGTAGATTATTCTGTTAATACACATTTAATAATGAAAAGATTGAGAAAAAAGATAAAGATAGAAAGTGGGTAGTCACAAAGAGATGCCACATCAAAGGTATTCATAGGCCCTTGTGGACAGAGACTGATAGAAGTTGATGCTTCCTTCTATTTCACAAAAAAAAGATTACAGAAAGGTGATATTATTTAAAGGGCCCTGGAGCGCTTAATAAAAGCAGGCTTTAAAAAAAGTCGCATAAATTTTAAAATCTGAAACGAAATTTTTAGATAAGCAGAATAATATTGTTTGGATAAAAGTGACTAAAAAAAAGAAGTTGCTAATTATTCCAGAATCGGTATAACCGGGCAAAATGGAGCGCACAGACGACTTTTAGGGGTGTCTGGTTGTAAATTGGGAGATTGAGTGCGTAAAACCAAAATATTCGGGTGAACGTCAAAGACATAAAAATGTGGTCAACTTAAAACAGGGCTTATATAGAGCTAAAAAAAGAAATAAATCAGCCTCTAACCGCCCCTTTTACAACTATTTTGCTTAAATCAAGGTTTTTTTTTTCAACTACCAATAAGTTATTTTCAGTATTATCCGAAAGCAAACATAGAATAAAAGTGGCAAAAATCAGACTAGTTAAAGTCATTTTAGACCAGCTTAAGCTGAGACAAACAGTTCTAAGATAATCGTGGCAGGTATTGTGAACCGTAGATAAGGGCACTTGAGGGACAAGTTGAATGAAAAGGAGACTGGGCGGGAGGATCGCCAATTTGAACCAATGGTACAAAATTGTGGGTTCCATAAACAACATGTATGGAGAATATTTGATTAATCAAGGCCCAATTGATCACTTGAGGACTGAATAGGTTCTTGGAGTTAAACAAAAAGGGTTCTAGCAAATGGTTGCAGAAACACTTATGTTCCGTGTCTCGCTCTTCTAGAGTCTAAGCGTCTCATCCCTATGTTATCTTTACTCTAGTTTCCCATTGTTTTCTATTTCCATTGTAATTTAAAAGTATGTTGTTGCTATTATGGTAATTTGATTCTAAGTGTTTTGATTCCAGTGTACATTCTCTTATCAATGATATGAAGCAATTCGATTATGGTTACAAAATGTCATGTGTACTCTTTAAGTTTCAAATTCTAACTTTGGATGAGGTCAAATTTTTCCTATAAATGGAAAAAATAGGGTAACCCCGTTGTCATTATAAAATCACCGGAATCACGAGAAATGACAAGTCTTCGTTTTGTTATTCTAAAAAACATTCTTTCGGACTTTTCTCCTTCTTTTTCTTTCGTAATTTATAGTTTCATAATACTGGGTTACCTAAAACATGGTCATAGGCTTTGGGTTTTAAGGATAAAATCCCTAGAAGAATAAAAAATTACAGGGCCAAGATGGCACTAGAAAAATGTCATATGAATTATTGAAGATTGCATAATGAATCTGAGATCCATTAAGAAATCACACTAGCTTTGAGGAACTCAAGATTACATAATAGAAAACTATCGCATACATTCAAGCGTTGTGAAACGTATATTAAATTGATAAAAATAAATGGTTTGATTATATAATCCTTGCTATACTGTTATGGCACAAAAAAAATCATGCAAGATAATAGGATCTTAAAAACCTCAATATAATTGTAAGAATGTGATCCGACAAAAAAGAGATGAGTGTGGCGCAAAATGGCAGAAGCAATTCTACCAGAGATTGAAGCCTGTAAGCGTAAAGTTTTTACCTAGGGTTCAAACAGGGCCTAAAATGATATTAAACATATATCGGTGTAAATATAATTTTATCAACAGAAAAATTGATAAAAATAAACATAACCGAAAAGTGTAAACACGTCTTGGTTGTACATAATTTTCATAATGCCAAAGGACCATATCCATCATTAATACATAGGTACAGCACGCATTTGAATGCAATACCTTGGTAAAATCCATAGTTTCACATGGGTCCGAGGAGAATTTGAATGCAATTCGCTGAATGTGGTTAATATTCGATATTTAGGGATCACTTGATAATGAAATATACATGAATTTATTTTTTAAAAAATCACAATGCCTAAGGTATGTAGTTCAGAATTTTGAGAAATGTATTCAATTAAATTGCAAAGATCATTATATGATTTAAAGAAATTTGAACGCATGTGGTATAATTATCTTAGTGAGTATTTATTAAGGAAGGTTATATAAATACTGAATTTTCCCCCCCTGTTTTTAAATGAAAAAATAACCCTCAAACTTGGTTGTACTATGCTATTATATGGTGGATGAGAGCAGATAAATTTATGGAACTCCAACATTAGACGTCAAACGTAATTGAAATTATTTAAAGACAATTTCAGGCTTAAAGATCTTGAAAAGATAAAATTATAAGTGTCTTTAATGTATGCAAAATGTGAGAATTGGACAATAGTACACTCTGTCATGCAATGATGCTTACACAAAAAAGTGGAGAAGAAGATTTGTATGGAGGAGAAGTTCAGTCCATCCCGGTGCTCTGATGGTTGTTTCGTTTACTTTATGTTAATAAGGATCCATTTTGCAACCTCAGAAGAGAATAGGAAATTCTTGGTTTCGAAAGTGCAAGATATGTAAATTGTATCAATTGGTGGCACTTCAAAAAGTATCTTGCGATACTACAGATGGCCGTGCATACTAGCGTTTCCTGTTAATTTATGTATAGCAGGAAGAGTTCTGATCCGGTATTAAGAACATTAGAATGAGATCGAACACAGGAATTGTGAGTATCTTGTAATGGATCACATGATATATTTTAATTTTGATTTTAGCAAGTTCAATCTCCTATCTTGTTGGTTATATATGTAGGATTATTATCTGATCACAAAAGTTCGAGGTCTAATCTCAAGTGAGTCTCTGTGTGTTTTATTGTGGGAAGTTATGGTGCATATCTTGGAGGATCAGGCAAAGCAGGTCCCGTCACAAATCACTTTCTCATCCATGTTGAGGATAATGAGTCATCATGAAGCAATTAAGGAATATGATGACTGAGGTACCATGAATACAGTCTCAAATTTGAGAAAAAACAATGTGGGTTTGAATATTGTGATAAAAATACTAACCCACAAAATTTTAATATGAAAATAACATAGGAATATCATCAGCACCATTAATGGTGAGATTCAGAAAAGAGAAGATAGACATAAATCGACGGGCTGTTCTGACAATCGTTTTGCTACACACGGATGCAATCTCGCAAAAGAATATGATATAAAAAGAATGTGCAGAAATGGTTCAAGTGACAATGTGGCTGTCTATTTCACGCAAGTCCGGGTACCAATTGGCTAAACTTGTCAAGACGATGATACCAATGGGAAATGCCGAAGATGCATAGTTAACTGGTTGGAGAGAAATGCTCAGCGTAGGAGGTAGAATTTCAAATACATGTTGTACTTCTAGCTTTTCCCTTGATGCTGATTTTGCCCCACTTAATTTTTCTTGTAATGTTTATAATGAGGCAATACGTACTAGATGCGTATTATTAGGTATGTGCACTCTTTTCTTTATTAGAGTTTCTCTTTTTCAATTTTTTAAATAAATTTTTTAACGAGGCACATATTATCTACGAATTAAACATACAGAAGGGAAGGTTATGGAAATTGTGAGTAGTCTAATCTTAATATTCAGAACAGAAGAATTTTAAGAAACTTAACTTTAAGACCGAGTGAATTTTCCTTTTAAATAGAGGAGTCCCTTTTCATTGTAAAATCATCCCTCAAGAAAAAACCTCTCTTTCTCTCTGACTTTTCGTTCTTCTCCTTCGCTTATTTTTCTAATAATCATAAAGACAATGTACACATTTTAAAAAAAAAAACATATGGTTTATTTTATATTATACTCATGTAATCAAGCCTAGAAACGTGCAGCCTAGCGCGCGTCTCCTCTTCTCCGTCCCTTATCCTCCGTACTGAATCTTCCAGGTGTCTCAATCTTGTATTTCCTCCGTCCTTGCTCCTCAGATCGAACGGTGGTCCGTGAAATTCCGTTGGGAATCGGTACTTCCCAACACTCCAACCTTATCCCTTCAAGAAAATTCAAAATTTAAAAAATTTGAAATTCAATTCATTTCCCACTTTAATCAACCCATATATTTCTTTATTTAAAGCCCTCACCCTCTTCATTCTAAAGGGGAGAGATATTTAGAGAGAGTTGACGAAAAAGAAATGGAAAATAGGGGTTAGAAAGAAGAAGAATAGAAGCAAACACAGTTATATAAATTTATTAGAAGAGTTGTTGATTTCTAATTTTTTTTTGCGGGGTTAAAGATTTTCGATATCAAACTTCCGTTTTAAAATTTCTTGTATTCTTCTATCGAAAGCTCTCATCGGAAGTGTGAAGGTCTCTGCTTGGTTTGTTATTGTCTCATTCTCTACTCATCAAGAGGTAAATAACTCTCAAATATTTTATTCGTTCAGTTTTCAGTAGTCGTTTGGATTTGAGTTGTGTTTTGTATGGGCTTCGAAATACTTTTACTTGTTATGTTGTAGTCTAAGTGATATCTTTATCCCTCACCTTATTTCTCTCGGAAACTGGTAGTGTATATTTCATTTTGAATTTGTTTTATCCATTCTTAATTCCCTCAAGCTCGTGACTGTAGTGCTTGCCTCAATAGTTTGTTTGTTTCACTTGTTAATTATCGGAATGCTTTTCTGTCTATATTCGTGGAAATGGTATTCATGTTTCGTTGTGTGTGTCAAAAAAATCACTCCATTGATTCGGGTTGGCACTTATTTTTCGAGTTTAAGTTAGTCAGTTCTCTTTCTTATCAGTCGGTGTAGGTTAGTGTTGATTTGTTCAAGTCAACCTCGTTGTCTTAGCCACTCTTCTGGTGCCTGCTTAATTCTGTGCTTAATCGTGTGATAAATTTATTAAAGGCTTATTAATTTGCATTCAACATACCTATAACTCTCAAACTTGATATTTGTGTAACATTTTGGAAAATCATATGTCTAGTGAAGAGCCAGTAAGTCCGTTAGAATGCGTATTGGGGATACATAGGCATTCCAATTCCCAATATTGAGAAATATCGGGCATACTATAGAAAAATGGCTAAGGGGTGTTAGCCAATTTCTATATTTACCCAAATAAGTAAAATATAGTCCAAGCTTGTTTAGAAATGTACCTGCCAAATAATCCCCTAAATGAAAATGCTTTTGTTTTCCTTAACTCACACAAAAACAGGTATGAGGGCATCAAGTGTCAAGCCTAGATTACCATGTCACATGGATCAATTAAAATGATCATGTAGCGTAAGTAGTGCCCAAGTACATATCGGGATTCTTGGGACAAATAAGGAAACATTCCCAACGAATCATAAATAATTTAGTAGGAAAGTGCACCCCAACCCATGTGCAGGAACATGTGAAGAGGGGACAACCCTAACCGAATTCGGTTAGGTAGTTAAAGGAAAAACGTGCACAAAGGGACCCAACTATGTGGGCCGACACCTTTCCTACTAATTCTAGACTATAACACCTACTGCCCTAAATAACTAATAACTAGGACTAACCGAAGTGGGGACCCATTAGGGGCACCGGACAAATAGACCAAACCAGGTTGACACTAACCTAGTACTAGTAAAGAGACAAACTAGTACCTAACATAGGGCGGTCACGTTTAGGTTCTGGGTCATAAACGACTGTAAGGGTACTTTAGTATTACCCTAGGATTAACTTAATTAATTTAATTGTAGCAACTCAATAAATTAATTTAAAGGGGAAAAAAGGAAAAAAACCGAAACTCCAAGCAAATATCCAGATTTCGGTTATAAAACAAGAAAAAAAATAACCTTAGTATCTAACCTAGGGATGGTTCAAAGGATTGGTTATGGTCTAACGGACTTAGGGTACTTTAGTATTTAACTAACTTAGGTCATCCATAATTAATTAAATTAGCAATTTATTGATTAGTTTAAATGATACAAACGACATTTGTACACCTAACCGAGTACAACTCAAGAAACATCCTAGTACTTGAACCTTAGGATGGTCCTCCAAAAAAGCGTAATTTTGGTTCCAATTCCAATGGACTTAAGGGTACTTTATTTACTTACCCTACGGTACCTGAATTAATTAAAATTAAAGATTTAATTAATTAATATAAAGTCAAAATGTTGGACCACAAACCGTAGTCAACCCACGATTTCCCAGATTCGATTTGACTAAGTGTTATGTTCTCCTATGTTTAATCAAACTTCGAGGGGCTCTTTTTGTAATTGGTTAATTAGTTATTTAAATTCAACTTATTAAACCTAAGTGTTATAATTCAATATCAGTTTTAAACTTCAAAACACGTTTAAAACTATAGAAAAAGCGACGGCAAAAACAGCAAGCAACGAACGAAAGAAAAAATAGAAAAATTTATCGATTTTTTAGGGAGGATGGATTTCAAGGTTTTTAAAGGTTTTTGTTCAAGGTGGTCTTCGTAGATTAAGTTCTACAAAGGTATGGGGTTTCTTCTTTTGGACTTCTTTATCCAAAGAAGAGAAACTTTCTTTCGAATGATTTAAAGATCTTGAAAACCTTAGGGGTTTTCCCGTAGTTATTGATCGGAACTCCTTTCCCTTAGTATCCTTGTTACCACTTAAAATATTAAGCGTTAGCTAATCATGTTGTTTGGTATGTGGTGCTGGATGATCTTTAATGTGATGGTTTTTTGATGATGAAAATAATGTATAACGTATAAAAAACTTAAGCATGTTGGCACATGGAAATTGGCTTATTGCCAATAAATATGGTTTATGAAATTCTTATGCCCAATTGTTTATGCACAATACTAATTGTATGCCAATTAAAAATGGCTAACAATCATTGTCTAAAAAAAGTGATTTTATGTAAATGACGTGATATATGTTAAATAATAAAAGATTGGCTAATGATACTATATAAAAACGTAAGCATGTTGCACATGAAAATTGCTTATGCCAGAAATATGGTTATGAAAATCTATGCCCAATGTTTTATGGCCAATATTAATCGTTATGCCAATTAAACTGGATAAACAATACATGTCAAAAGGCTATATGAAAGGAAAATATTATGTTAACTAATTAAATATTGGCTAATGGTTCATACATATTAAATTTTAAATATGAACATACGTAGGATTGAACACATGCCACAAAAATGGTTATGTAGTTTAAAATATTCAAAGGTTGAGGCCAAATACAATCATATGTCAACCTTGTGTAGGTAAAAGTATGGAAATGAATAATATAAACAATTCTAAATAAATTTCAATGAACCATATCAAGGGCATGCCCATTGGGGACAACCCCAACATGCTTAAAAGGAAGACATATGAACTCACCTTTTTTTTTTGAAACTCTTGAATTGAAGTGTTCCATCATCCATAAAACGATGATATGAATCTACTACACTAAATTAAGTAAAGCAACATGAGGTATATAACATAATTAAAGGGTCTAAAAGTTGTAAGTGACCAGAATGGGGTGTTAAAGGAAGTGAGACAAGCCTCACTTACACCTAAGCTACATATGTTAAAAGAAAACTTTATCCTCTGAATGTGTTAGAAGGATGTGAGCCAGTTCAACAGAAAAGCTAATATATTGCCAAGGAAAATTCACATTTACAATGTAAAGTTACGGATTGAACGCATCAATAGAGTAAGTTAATCTCAATTAGAAGAAACCCCCCCATACTGCTGAGTCAAATACTAGAAAGAAATGAAGAAAGAACAATCATTGTAACGGGTGAGTAAAACTAGAAAAGCAAATGTGCTAAGGTTAATGAATGCGGTGACAACATGATAAGAGATATGTGAAAGACGAGAGGCAATCTCAAATGAGGCCTAAGTAAAAATTTTTACTAAAAACGTACTCACCTTTGAGAGGTAGTGGTCAAAGCGAAAGAGAGACTGTCTCTATGAACACTTTAATGAAAGTATTGGATTTAATGTATACTTATATATGATGAGATTGAGAAATATCTATTGATCTATGATGTCCTCATACTAGAAGCTAGCTTCCATGACGTAGAAAAGTTGAATGTAATGGAACTTTATCACTGAGCACCGATAGGCTAGCTATGAGCGGGGTGATTGCCTTCTTTCGGGAAGGCGACGGAAGGTTCACGTTTTAAACTATTCATGAGATGATGAGACTGCCGGCATGCCGGTATGGTCTCCTTATATCTCATTAGCTTTCCGAAACTCTATACACCAATATAGGGATTCAGGCGGGGTTTAATCCCAGTACGCAGCTGTTTTTGGGTCACTTTGGCGGTGATTCACCTCTTTTAGCGGGATGTGTGTGGTTAGACAAGGGATTTCATGATGCTCAACATGATCTAGTCGGTTAAGTTGAGTTCATCAAAGTATGGAAAGATTAATGAAATGAAAGATACCGAGGTGTTTGTGCAAGGACAATCAGGAGGTGAATCAGATTCAAAGTTAATGACATTAGGTAATTCGGTTCATTGCACTCATGATCTGAGTGAGAGTCCTTAAACTTCATACTAGGTTAACTGGTGTTACATTAGCCACGCATGAATGAAAGAATACTGTGTGAAGTACGACAGGAATGAATAAAGCAAACTCTGTGTGTGCTAAAGAAGCCCTCGGGTTGAGGTCCTATATTTGGGCCCTCACTTGAGATTTCTTACTTATGAAACTGTATGATATATAAAACATGAAAGTAATGAAATCAAATGGCAATGATCAACGAGAAATGCTTATGAAAGGTTAATGATATATAGTGTAAAGAATGACTCACTATAAGGTAGGGAAATCATTTCCTTAGTCCTTGGATTCTTACTTTGATTCATGTGAGTATGTTCCACTATATGAATAATTGTACTTGTAGGTTAAAAACATAGAATCAAAAGAATTATGAACTACTCAACAAGAAATTAGAAAAGATGAAAAAAATATAAAAACTAAGGCTGTGCCAATATTGGAGTAGGAATAGATGACTCTCAAGGTATATAAACATGGTTTAAGAACCAATTAATGGGAATAGCAATAAAGAATGGCTTATAAATATATTCATACACATTTAAGAATGAAATAATTAGCTTGGATTGAAATAAGGTGACAATAATGGAGCATGGATTATAAATCAACTAAAAAAATTGGAATAGCCAATAAATATTGGGCATCTTATAGTATATATATAATTAATATCCAAAGGAAATAAGAATGAAGAATCTAAAGTAGAGTAGAACAATCATCTCCTTCGTACATGGAAATTTGCTTACTCGATTCATGTAGGTATGGGACTATAATGAACCTTTGCACTGTAAGTGATGAAACTAAGATTAACGGATATCATTGAACTACATAACAAAAGGAGTAAGTAACAGAGTGAAAAATAATCTCAAGTGTACAAAAATTAGGGGGCTCTCGGGTTTGGACTATCAAATTTTTAAATCTTCGCTCGAGTTGTTCTAAAATTATGTGGATGATATAATGTTTGTAATCTACAGAAAATGAATTGTGTCTTTGAATGCATTAAAATACATCATGTGCTACCACAATTCACATAACGATTCAGGAAAGGTATAGTCACGAGGGTTTCCAGAATAGCAGTGTTGTTTAGGAAAAGCTTTCTTGTCATTGCATAGCCTATCCGTATATGTGTGATACACCCATACTTAGTCCAAGTGGTTGTGTACTAACCCTACTAATGTACTATTTATAGATGCAGGTTAAGGGGACATATTGACGACTCTTGCAACGTTTGGGAACACCAGCGTTTTTCAAGACCCATTTGGTAGGTCCTCTTAATTCGAGGATGCTAACAATTTTAGTTCTAGCCTTAGTGTTAGACAAATCTAGTGGTGTTGTCCCTAGCGTTTCTTTTGTACTTTCATTCGAAGCTTTGTAATTAAAGCCGTGTTTGGCAAAACTATTATTGATGATTCATCTTTTTTGTCGAATTGATTTTTTGGTGTTAGAAGGTGTTTCTCTTATGTTGAGCTTATTATATGATGTATCTAGTTAATAATTTATGAAGTATATGTATACTTCATACATATAAAAGTTTTAAATTTTTCGCATTTAACTAGAGAATGATGAATGCAAGATGAGACTTGTCTGCGACCTCTGAGAGGTCAACGACGCCTGTTGCGATCCAGATCCCAGAATCCGAGTCGTGACAGTTTGATTGATATTCACTTAAGTTATGTGCTATTGTCGTCATTGTGTGTTTAAATGCATTATGTCTTGCCTTAACGTTCTTTCAAAGTGGTTCATGCATGTTGGAAATTTTTTGTGTTTAGATTACTTTTAGTAGCTTAATGTTTTGATTTCATTATCTTTTGCTCCTTTATTATTTACTCATAGAAAGGATAAGAAAAAGAATTTGGATTTGTCTGTAAAATAAGTAAATATAATTTTTAGTTGACATTGTGATTCCTTGGATGGTGTTCAAAGCATCTGTATGTATGTTATACTTGGGAGTTTTGTTTTCTCTTCTTCTATTCCCTTCACTGCTTTTCATCAACTTCCCTTTAAATTATTGTTCAAGTGTTATTTTATTAATGATGTCTGGTAGATGTTAGTATTGTTCATCACTTCATTTCCTTCCATAGATGTTAATCTCTTATTTTACTTTATGTTTTGCATGTGAAACTCCATCCGAGTCTCCTTGGACTCCCCTCCTTGCATATCGTTGAGTCGACCCCCCTTCATCGAGTCAGCTATCTAGGTAAATTGGAGAGTAGGTGTACAGGTGGAAAATTGATAAATCCGTACACAAAATAAGTTTCTTGTTTTTGAAATGTGAAAACAAATTGAAAATATGGCTTGTATACAGATTATACAGTGATATACAGGTGCAAAAGGTCATAAAAATGCAGAAAAAATTACATGACATAAGGGTCAACAAAATTCAGGCTTGAAAGGTTCAAAAATGAGTCGTAAATGTCTTGTATACCAGCGTATACGTAATGTGTATGTGCAGATTTCTTTGAAGTAAATAGGCCCAAAGGCCCTGAAAATTGCAGCATCAGAATTTGGGCCTAGAGCCCAAATTTGATATTTCCTCCCTTTCTTATTTATTTATTATGATGTTGGACTAACATATTATTTGATCATTGGTTTAATTGTAGGGCCACTTCACATTATAGCAAACAAAAAAAATCATAATTTGATTGTTATAGCCAAAACTTCTGCACCAATTGAGATTCATAGCAAACAATAAAAACTGTTATAATTCGCAAAGACATATCAAGTGTTAATTAATTCGCTGGCCTACAATTGTATATTCGCTGGCCTAAATGTATAATCGATGGCATATTTCGTGTTGCAATTGTTATAATTTAGTTTTGCATACAGTTGAATCGAATTAAAAATGTAATGTTATATTGCATAATTATAAGTGTATAGCAAGAGATTATTATGTTTTCTCGCTTTAACAAAAACAGCAACACAATATATTAACACTTCTGTTGTCCATAAGAGCTAGAAAAAATTGTATTTCAATGCAATTGTATAATCACAATGGAAATTCTTGGCCTTTTTCTCGTGCAATAATTTTGAGGTAAAATGTTGGTAAATTATAAATTAAGTGTATTAAAAACGAAGATATACATTTTGCATGTGTAGATAACCACATTTTCTCTCGCTTTTACAAAAAACAGAAACAGCAAAATACACTTCTGTGTAAAAGCAGGAGAGAGGGCGAGAATGGGAGAGTGGCGAGCGAGACTTCTTGGGAGAGAGAAGCCTGAACAAATTTTGCCAAGTTTGCTATGGAGCACAATTAAATCAAACCCCCTAAGCTCTTCCATTTATTTAGGTTATTAGTTTTGCGATTATATACAATTTTCCCTTAATTTATTGTATCCCTAAGCTAGCCCTTCCTCTTATATTCGAAAAAGGAATACCAAATATTTATTTCTATAAAATGTTTATTACTGAGATTTTAATTTTAATATGGGTGTTGTTAACACATATTAATTATTTCACTTTTAAGTTAACTTCCCCTGATGGCATTGCCCTTATAGTAATAGAATAATAAAATTGAAGCAACGAAAAAAAAATTTCTTTTACTTTAGTTAAAAATTTGAAAAGTTGTTTGAAAGTCATTTTTAGTCAAATCACCGGTCAACCGCAAGTTAGCGGGCATTTCGAGGGCCTAACACCTTCTCGAAATGTACATTTGAACTTCAAACCCTTTTCAATTGATTTTTATCTATTTTAAATCTTTTGAAAAATAATTTTAAGTTTTTCTTGATTTTTACTAAAAATCAAGTGGCGACTCTATTATTTTGGAAAGTAATTTTTTCTTAAATCATAAGATTAATTGATTTTTTTTTTGAAATTTAGTCTTTTTTACTTTACTTATATATATTTTTTGTAAAACAACAACGGCGTCGTTGACCTTCAGAGGTCGCAGAAAAGCCTCTTCTTGCATTCATCACATCATCTGGTTAATTTAGCGAAAAAATTATAACTTTTTGTTATATTTGAAGTGATACAAGACTTCATATTGAAAACATATAAACACATATTTTTAAGGAAGTTCGTTCCTACATCAACCATATAGTTATAGAAACATACACTTGAAAGAAGAATAGAATCTCATATCATAATAATACTTGCCAAAACCGGCCACTATTACAGCGCTGCATAAAATGGGAAATAAAACTAGTGGAACCTACTCCACTAGTTCAAACTACTACTTAGAAGAAAGAAAGGCATGATACTCGAATGGATAAGGATCCTACCAAGTCCAAATGAATCTCTGAGTCTGAACAACGAAATGATACTTCAACGTACCTCCTGAGCCTGCACCCTAAAATAGTTAATAGTATGGAATTAGTACACACTTGTATAAAGCATGGGTACAGGCAACAACACATAACGGTAATGCATGAACAAGAATGGCTTTTCCAAATCAACAGCTTTCTTAGAAGATCAAGTTCTTGAAAATTGCCTCTTCATTCGCAATAGGAAGGTCATTTTATGATTATGTTCAACACATCATACATACATAGGTTCACATAACATAACCTTTCCTGTTTATAGATCAATAACTTCATATCATGAGACCTTGAAATCATGGACGTAGAAATTAAGCATTAAGTGGAGGGCCCAACATATGGGACCTCAACCCGAGGGCCTCCTTTAGCAAACAAAGATTCTGCTTCATTCGTTCATTCGTACTTTAAATTATTAATTTTATTCATTCATAGGCTGATGTAAACACCAGCTATACCTAGGATGAAGTTTAAGACTCTCATCGGGATCATGAAGTGCAATGACCAAGAATGACCTATTATCATACTTGAATCTGGTTTCACCTCGTGATTGTCTTGCACAAACACCTTCGGTATCGTTCATTTAATTATATTTCATACTTTGAGGAACTTTCAACCTTAACCGACATAGATCATGTGAGCATCACACTGAAAAGAGGTGGAATCACTGGCTAAAGTGAAACCAAAACATGCTAGCTTTATGGGTTCGAACCAAGCTTCTTCCCTATGTTGGCAGTATAGTTCAAAGACTAAGAGATTTAGGGAAACCCATACCCACCTTGGTGGACAGTCTCATCTTCATGCGAATTACGTGAACCTCCGCCCTTCCCGAAAGAAGGCATCACCACTCATAACTAGCCTATCGGTGCTTAGTTTGAAGTTCCTTTTTACATTCAACTCATACATCATCGAAGATTGCTTCTAGCATGAGGTAGTCATAGCTCATTAGATGATTTCTCATCTCTTCTTTATGGATTTAAGTGGGAATTTGTTCCTTAGAGTACATATAAAATGTATTGAGACTATGTTCTCTAATATTCAACACTTCTCTTAGGTACGTACTTTGGGATTCTTTCTACTTTGGCTGTCTGAGAATTGTTCCTCACCATTCATCTTATGCATCTTTATCATGTTGTCACCATTTTCATAGCATCATAGTTTAACATAATTACTCACCTCATTACGTGAATGCTATTTTTTTCTTCCCTTTCATTTTCTTTATCATGCATTAACTTACATCATATGCATGCACAGGACTTTAGGTTACTTACACTCATGGTAGACATTTTAGGGTAACATCATTATAGAGGGATTACTTTCGTGATTTAAGTGGTCTTGATTTTGTGTTGATCTGAAAACAAGCATTTTAATTACTTCTACCCGTACCTCCTCTTACTTGTGGCCTTAGGTTCACTCACCTGCCCCCCCCAAAAAGTACGGTGGAGGCGTATGCTTCTACACGCACATAGCCAAGAGGGCTTAATCATTGATTTGGCTAAGTGTTTTAATGATAATCTAAGGGCATATGAGAAAAAGGACTGATACATCTATGTACTATTCAGCCAAGAGAACCTAGTTCGATTTCCCTAACGTGCTGCGTGTTATTTGATTATATGTAAGACTTATGTGCCTCACAAATTGCGGTCAATGGGAAATCCGTGTTCGAATCCTTGGGCAACCTATATTTTTTGGATTATATATGAGATTATGCACTCCACATTTGGACCTGAGGACTGGTTCGTTCCCATCCTACACACAAACATTCTTTTCTTTTAATTTACCAAAGACATCTTCATTTAGTGTTAGACCTTAAGGTCCGGGTTGATTCCTAGGTTGTAGGCATTTTTTTTGTGATTTCACCGAGTCTTCTTCTAAATTAGGGCATTAGGGTCCTTAAGTTCATTTCTTACATTTCAGTGTAGATGTAGACAATTTGGTTTAGATTTTTATATCAACTTACGCCCATACTTTAGCCTTAAAAATTATGTCAATATATTTCGTACCATTCTTTGTGCAATGATGTCATGGCCGAGAAGTCTTAGACTCGTTTTAATTTGGCAATGAGTATTGAATTTTAGAGCATCACTTTCATTTACTTTTTATGGAATAATCACGGTTTCATTCATCACATATGTTAATAATACAAACAATTACAAATAGAACATAATTAACCACGTTTTTCTTGAAAACAATCTGTAATTATTATGCTCTTAGTTGTTGACCATTATAGTTGACATAAAAGACATAACATTAACAATTAGACACATATAAAAAAGATCATACGCTGTCCAAAACATCACATTGCAATCACAAAACGTTTTTAAACGATTGTCTACAGAAAAACATACAAAAGAAATTGCATCAAACTTTAGAGGATCTAATGACAGGGGCATGCAACGGGGGCGGCGGCAACCTTAGTTTTTCGAGTGGAATACGTATGAAACATTAGGGAACTCTTGGGAAAGGAGACCAAGAGAGAAGAAAACCCAGACCTTTTTCAACTTTGGACAATCCAAGCCACAACCACACGTCCTAACCATCACACGAACCTCTCTTCAGAGCCTTGATTCTTAGGTCACAAGTGAAGTTCTTTACGTGATTTCTTAAGAACTTAGGCGTAAAATTGCTTTCAGTTTTGATGGCATGAAGTCGCGAAAACTCTGTAGAACGTAGGTTATTTTTTTTTGTTTTGATAATTACAAAGTAAAGCGGAAAACTGTTTTATGAAGAGATAATGAAATTAAGAGTGCACAAGAGTACACTCATAGTGGGAGCGTGCGCCTCTTTTCTTGGGGGGTTTTGTTGTTGAATAATTTCAAACACCACTTTTAAATGATAAAATATATTTACAATCCACAGGTTAAGGTAACTATAAGTCCCTGATTGATTTTTGTCTAATTAAATCACTCAACTCGCCAAATAGTGCCTCAACTCGATCGAACTCGGAGTATGGAGGTCCGGTTCAAACTCGGTTTGACCACCGAGCTTTGACCCATTTTGGACTAATTAAAAACCTTATTTAATTAATTTTTTTCTGACTTAAGAATGTAGTCCACAAATCGAATGTGGAGGGTTTCTCCAAGGGGGAGATGGAGGTATTCGCTTACGTGTATATTTTGTGTTCCTGATGTGGGCAAGTTGAGGCACGCATTTCTGGCAGAAGCCCATAACTCCAGTATTTCTATTCATCCAATTGCCCACGAAAGGTACCGCGATCTGCGGGAAGTCTATGGTGGAAAGGGGCATAAAAGAGGGAGAGGACTAGACAGGGGGGAGGAAGGGCCCAAGGGCCAGAAAGACAAGGCACACAGCATAAATAAAACAGGAGGGGAGGACGCAAAGAGGAGGGAGAGGCCGACGTGGGGAATCGAGGGGGAGGGGAGCAAAGAGGGAGGGTCATCACAGGGTATTATTGCATCAAGGTTACTCGTACTAGCAGGACAGCATGACTCAATTTGGGTGATAGTGTAGGATGCTAAGTCTTCTCCTTTTTTAGCAGTCAAGACTACAGATTCGGCGGAGGACTAATATGAGGTTGCATGGGGTTCTTTTCTATCATCTGATAGAGGTCCTCTGTTTACCTCCATTTCGACATATTCGGAAGGTCATGGTCTCAAGTTAACCTAGTACTAACATTACATCCACAGACCGATGGGCAAGCAGGGAGCGTTACAATTCCGCCCTTAGAGGATATGTTAAGAGATTGTGTGATCGATTTCAAGGTAGTTGGGATGTCACTTTCCTCTATCGAGTTTGTAATACAATAATTAGCTACCATTCCAGCATATCGATGGTCCATTATGAGGGCTTTTTTATATGGGCGTAGATTGTAGATCTCATATTGATTGGTGTATAGTAGGTGAAATAGCTTGATGGGGCCAGAGGGATTCCGTCCTTTATGGTATGGAGGAGAAAGGAAAGTGTAACTCATTCATATAGACTTAAGACAACTAAACATCGTAAAATCTTATGTAGATGTGAAAAAAAGGGAAAACAAAGGGAGTTCCAATTGATGATTGGATTTTTCTTGAATGAAAGTTTCACTATGAAAGGGGCGGTAGGATTTAGGAGAACGGGAAACTCAGTCAAGATATGTAGGCCCTTAAAAGATATTAAAAAGGGTTGGAAAGGTGCATTATGAGTTAGAGTGCCAGTAGAATTAGCAGCCCGTGCCATTCCAGGGGTGGGTTTACTCCACATCTCACTCCTAAAGAAGTGTGTGGTTGAGACAACACCTCTGTAGAGGCATTAGAGAGTGTGGCTGTGAAAGATAGTCTTTCTTATGAGGTGTACCATTGAGATTCTTGACCGTCAGGTCAGAAGGTTGAGCAGTTGATGAACAAAGAAGTAGAAGTTGCCTTCAGTAAAGGTTTTGTGGAGGAGTCAGTCCGTAGAGGGATTAGCTTCTTGGGAAGAAGAAAGCAGCCATGAATAATCTAATGATTCCTCGACCTTTTCTTCCGAGTACACTCAAGATTGAGGTAATAGTTCCGCTCTTCAGTTTTTCCAGTCATTCATGATGATTCAGTCTTAGAATCATGTTCACCCTACATTTGTACTTGCATCTTTTCAGCGTTTTTTTGCATGTATCAGGAACTCAATTCAGTCCAGGAAAACTAAGTTCGCATGTTAGTAGTAGGTTTTAAAGCTCTCTCCCTCTATTTCATCTAGTTTAGTCTTTATTTAAGGACGAATGTTCCCAAGAGGGAGATAATATAACACGCTGTAGCCAAAACAGAACAAAATTAGTTTTTCAGAAAAATCTGCAGGTGCAAGTGACGTGACAATCGACAGACTGTAGGCTGACCAACGGTCTGTCCTGCACAACCGTCGATGGGATCAGAGACTCCCAAAAACTTAGCCGAGAAAAATTAGCTAAGTCTTGATCGACGGATGGACCTACGGTCAGTTGGTCAGATGACGGTCCGTAGTGCGTGACCGTCGATCGAGACCCCCATTCACCCACTCTTGACAAAAGCTATGGATGACCAGCACGGTCTGTAGTTCTGATCGTAGGTGGGAATTAGCAGACAGGTAAGGGGGAAATGCAGTTGGGTGAACTTCAAATGGTCATAACTCTTAGCACAAAGTGAATAGGTGTCCAATGACCTACCCACATATAGATAATTGAATTATCTTTATATAGCTACCAACCTTGCTAAAATCAGACTTTCGATTAAAAGGTTATGCCTGTTTTAGTAAAGGCCTACCGAACAGGCCCAATCGATGGACCAACCGATGGAGATGGGCGCGATAATCGACGGACAGTCAGTCCTGGGGTCGACTTGGTCTACAACAACTTTTACCCAGGGGTTTTGGGGACCCTTTCCCACCTTTGTTTTAACCCTAAGGTTATGGTCGTTTTTACCCTAAATGATTTTACCTATTTTATTCAGTCAAGCTAGGAAGAACATAATTAACAACATATATAAATCAAATCTTAAATCAAAAGTTAGAAAAATTAGAACGCAAGAAATGAGAAAAAAAGAAAAGCTCAAAAAAACCCTAGTTCAAGAAAACTCAACAATTTACTAGCCGTTTGAGGCCCGAAACGCTAGGTATTTTTCGGGATTTCACCACCAGGGTATATGTGGGATTTCACTCGTGGGTTCCTTTACCATTGGGGCCAGTTTTGAGGTCAGATTCTTGATTCTCTTATCATGCTTAAACCTAGGGTTTCTAAAAACATTGATAAAACTTCTATGAATTTATTAAAATATATGGTCCAAATCTATTATCATTGTTAGTACTCACATTATCGCATGAATTTTAGAATCCTAGTTTGTATTTCTTTAGTTTTTTAATTACACATGCTCTTCGGTAAGTATTGTGACACTTCAGATATATTGCCTCAGTTATAAATTGCATTAATTTCAAGACTTAATTATTTGGCATTCTCAATTTGCATGTTCAGTTTTGATCTATACAATATTATAGAAACCGACATAATCAATAAAGTTTATCAAATTATATTGGGAAGAGAATAATACCGGAGTTGGGGACTTAGGGTTCATCGAACCAATTAGTCCAAAAACTATCAGCAATTAGGTTGTAGTGATGACACGCCCAGCAATGTCTTTTATAACTTTTGGGCAGGGGTAATGGTTTTCTCGATGGGGCGTATACATCAGACTCATCATTCAGCGCATGTGGGTTTATTATTAGCGTAATAGTATCTCCACCACTTCAGTCAGAACTCTCTGCAATTGACCATTTATCAGTCTATTCGTATCAGTTTCAGCATGTTACTAATTTGTCATTGCAATCCCGTGTAGCTCAGGAAATCAACATATGCATGTTCAGCTTATTATTAATTGATTTTGTGCTTGCTTTAGATTGTTTTATTTCAGATTTACGATCTATGCCTACATGCTCAGTACCTTTCAAGTACTGGAACATACGCCACGGTACATGTTTCTAGTGATGTAGGTTTAGGTTCTCAGCATCCAGACACGCGGAGATACAGATTTTACATATCTAGTTCAGTAGATTCGAGTGGCGAAGTCCTCAGTTACGAGGACAACATTCCTGGTGTCAATCAGTCTTTAGTTATTAGTTTCAAATTATTTCCTGATTTCGCGGGGCTTGTCCCGTATTTCTAGTCCAGTTTAGATGCTTAAAGTTTCAGACATAGATTAGTTTCAGCTTCAGTATTGGAGTTAATAACTTAATTGTATTCAATTAAAACTCATCGATTTAATTTATTGTTCAGTTTAGAATATAGGTATCCCCCTCTTTGAGTTTGAATTTATTGATTAGCTTCTTGCAAAACCAATTTTATATCTTTAGTATGCTCGTGGCACATGACAGCAGGGTTTAGCTTGGGATCAACTTGTGGTCCTAGGGTTCTGTTTCCGGCCTCGAGGAAAAGCTCGGGGGCATGACAAAAATTTGGTATTAGAGCACTAGGTTTAAGTGTTCTAGAGTCTTGAAAAGCCGACACTAAGTGAGTCCTTTTAAATGGGTGTGACGTGCACCACATCTAATGAGAGGGATGATATGAAAGTGTTTTAGGAAAAACTATCCACTTTTCTCTTATTCGTATAGTTCTCAAGTAAGATTTTTATTCCATTCTAACTTGATGTGTACGTTCAGATTATGCCTCATCATAGAAGATAAGGCTAGGAATGCGAAATGACAGGGAATGCAAACGCAACTTCTCGAGTTCCATTAAGGAAGTCGTCCAATGCTGCAAAGTCACAAAAATGTCATACAGATGTTGGGCTCAGAGTATGATGTTTCTAACAGACAATCGTGTTGATGACTCATGTAATGAAAATGGTGATCAGTAGCAGCAAGGGTCCGTGACTTGTTAGGAGAATCCTCCAGAGTTTTATTGGATCGCCAAGCTAATGAGGAATCCCTCAGAATTTCTGGATGAGATCAAGAAAGATCTTTGAGGTAATACAAGTCCACTACGGGAATCGTCGGTTTGAGTATCATCATACAGTTAAAGGAGTTCAATAATTTGGTACACTCATGTTGAAGGAGAAGAGACTAGGGTGCACTGGCAAATGCGGCTCCTATCACTTGAGATTTCTTAGTGAGGACTTTCCTCGAAATGTTTTTCCTAATTAGAGTGTAGGAGCAAAAAGACCAAGAATTCATAAACCTAAGGCAGGGATAAAACAGTCGAAGATTTATGGGCTAAAACTTAAACCAACATCTCCCATGTATGCTCCTTTTTTTTTTTTTTTGTTTTTTGTTTTTTTTACCATGGTTGAGAGACTCAAGGGCTCATATTGAACAAATTTCTTGTATGGAGTTCGAGTTGGTGAAAACTGAGTGCAGAAAATGCGATTGTACTAGGAGATATGAACATCTCTAGGCTTATGAATCTGATAGCAGGTTGAGGGTTCGATAAGCTAGGGGGAACAGGCTAAGGAAAAATAAGAAGGCTAGGAGTGGGAACTATGACTATTTGTCAGCAGGGAAAATGGGATGGTGGAAACTCCGCTCGCAGGGTCAACAAAAGTTTTTGGCTCCAACCCTTTATCAGCTTAGTGTTTAATCATCTAAGGAACAAGTATGACAGAAGGGTAGATCACCATACTCTAAATCTCAGGGAAGTATTTCATTAGGCACCAAGACTTACCCCACTTACCTACGTGTGATGGGTAAAACCATCCGGGGAGAGTGTTCCTTGGCAAGAAAAGAGGGATGGTATTGGGGTGCGGTCAGCTCTTGGGGTCAACAGGTTGAGGGATTTATACTTGCTAGACAATGTCAAGGAGGTGGTAATGGTAGAGATAAGTCTTAAAAAACTTCAGCAACACCAGCAAATTCCCAAATAAGCAGGGTAAGGTAACTTCATCTGGTACAGGTCTCGGCGAATCTTCTAGGGTCGGCCGGCCATAAGTAATAGTAAGTGGACAGGAGTTCCAGAAACAGGGTTTGTAGGAGCTCTTAAGGACTTGCCAGCGGATCAGACGGAATTTCCTGATATAGTCACTGGTTGACGTGACGTGTCTTGACCCTTGATGTTTATTGCATTGTTAGAATAACAAAGTACTTTTCTTTTGTAGAATTTTACATAGTAGTCAATTCAATGTCGTCCAGAAGAAATCTTCTCAGAACCTTTCTCAGTCTACTCCAGTCGGTGACACCAGTTATAGCGTAGACAAGTATACAGAAATTGCCATGTATAGTCTCCAGAAAGACACATCAGCAGATTCGTAGAAGATAAGAAAATGGTTAGACTTTGATTGTAATTTTAGGCATGGATTGGTAATTTCCTGTTATGCCTCCAATCGATTGTTGAAATAAGATGTTCATTTTTCGTTTCCAGAAGAAACCAATCTTAGAATATGAAGGGTAGTAGCTTAGCGCATATGGGTGATTTATTCTGACATCAAGGGACAAAAGATGATTTAAGGGTTATCTCTATATTAGTTTGGGTTAAGGATTCTACGCCTTGAAACCCCAACTCTTGAGTCAGTTCCAGTAGTCTTTGAGTTTCCGAAGTATTTCAGAAGGATCCTTCCCGATAGTCCCTCCCGAAATGGAAATCGACTTGGACGTTGATCCCTTCAGATACCCAGCCTATTTCTATTCATCCTTACAAGAATGTCTCCACCAGAGCTTAATGAATGGAAGAGCAGTTGATAAATACATTCTGGATAAGGGATTCATCAGACTAGTAATTTCACCATGGGGCCACCAGTGTTGTATAAGGAAGAAAGAGGTTCGCTTAGAATGTGAATTGAATATAGACAATTGAACAAGGTCAAAATAAAGAATAAGTTATCCTATCCTAGGATTGATGACTTGTTGACCAACGTCAGGTGCTGAGTACACTTCTCAAAGATAGAGCTCAGATGGGGTTTATCCATCAGATTATAGAGTCAGAGTAGTGACATTCCGAAAAATAGCCTTAGAACTTTGGTTATGGTTATTATGAATTGTAGTTATGTTGTTTTGGACTAACAAATTCTTCAGCACCATACCAATTTCATGGATTTGTAAAAACAGAGTGTTCAAACACTACTTGGGCTTTTTCGTATTGTCTTTCATTGATGATATCCTGATTTTACTCTAGAAATGAGGAAGAAAAGAACATGCGAGTAAATTGAGAATTGCTTTACAAACTCTCAAGGCTATTCCAGTTAATTCACTAAGTTCAGCAAAGTGAGTTCTGGTTGCAACATTGCTTTCCTTGAGTCATATTGTATCTAGCGAAGGGATCCGAGTAGATCACAGGAGATAGAAGCAGTGAAAATAATGGGCCCAGAACCTACTCTTACTGCAGATTATCAGAAGTTTCTTAGTCTAGCGGGTTATTTTATGATAGAAGGTTCGTTGGAAGGAGTCTCCTCTATAGGCCTCACCATTGACAGGTTTGACTCTGGTCAAGATGATGTGAGAAGAGAGAGAACAGTTTGCAGAGTTGAAACAACAAAGATTGACTACAAATCCTTGTCTGAACTTACCAGAGGGGTTCAAATGGTTATTGTGAATCTATTGTGATGAAGCCCATAGTGGCCTGGTTGTGTTGTTGATGGCGGCGAGGTAGTGATCAAGATTGATGGACTCTAACAACTTAAAGGTCATGAGAAGAAACTACCAAACTCATGACCTCGAGGCTTGCCAGCATTGGTTGCTTGACTCAAGTTCTGGGAGATACGACTTGTATGAGCACGTGATGTGTTCATTGGCCATCAGAGCCTTCCGTTATGTTGGTCACCAAAAAGAGTTGAATCTTCGCCAGGGAGCTGGCTTAAATTCCTTAAGGATATGATATGAGTGTGCTTATAACTCCCGGACTAAGGCGATGTAGTAGCAGATGGCCCTCAGCAGATTATCTAGGTAGTGTGCCACATATTAGAAGAAAGGAAGGATCTAGTGAAGGAAAGGAGTTCAAATCTTGTCGCTATAGGAGTTTCAATTTGAGCATATTCACAAAATGTGGTGTTGGTAACAGTTCAGAATAGGGGTAGAATCTTCTTTGGTAGTGGAGGTTAAAGAAAAGCAAGACAGTGATCCTATTTTGCTTGAACTTAGGAATGCATTCCACAATCGGAGAGTGAAGGTTTTCTCCCGGGGGGATATGATGTACTTTGCTACCAGTGTAGATTGTGCGTTCCTGATGTGGGCGATTTGAGGCAACATATTCTTGCAGAAGCCTATAACTCCAAGTATTCTATTCATACATGTGCCATTAATATATATCGCGATCTACAGAAATTCTATTGGTGGAATGGGATGAAAAAGGGATATAACAGACTTTGTGAGTAAGTTCCCCAGTTGCCAGCAAGTCAAGGTAGAACATCAGAAACCAGGAGGTATGACTCAAGAGAATCGATATTCCTACTTTTGAAAGTGGGCTATGATCAAATAGGATTTCATCATGGGTTACCCTCGTACTCCCAGACAACGTGGGCCTCAAAGTTGGGTGATAGTTTGATAGGATGCCTGATGCCTAAGGTCTTCGAGCTTTTAGCTGTTCAGACAAGATCAACGGAGGATTACATCAATAAATTGTAGGCCATGTATGGGTTTCCTTTGTCTATAATCTCACATAGAGGCTCTATGGTGTACCTCTCATTTCTGGAAGTCATTTCAGAAAGGGTCTTGGTACTAAGTAACCTTGTACAACATTTTCATCCACAGATTGAATGGGAAAGCAGAAGCGTACCATTCGACCGTAGAGGTATATATGTGTGTGTGACCGATTTCAGGGTAGGTTGATATGATCACCTTTATCTTATTGAGTTTTCCTACAAGAAATGCTACCATTCAGCATTCAGATTGGCCCCTTATGGGCTTTATATGGGAGTAAGATTGTAGATATCCTGTTGGTTGTGGTTTAACAGTAGGTGGATGAAAGCATTGGTAGGTCGATTTCAGTCCTTATGCTATGGAGAGAAAGTGCAACTCATTAGATATAGACTTAAGGACAAGCCCAAAGTCACTCATAAATCGTATGCAGATGTAGGAAAGGGAAACTAGAGTTCCCCATCTCACTCCTGAAGAATGTGAGGTGACCAACCTCTATAGTGCCATTAGAGAGGTTGTAGCAGTGAACAGATGGTTCATTTTTATGAGGATGTTACCAGTTGGGATTATTGAGCCGTCAGGGTCCAAAAAAGGTTGAGAAACAAAAGAAGTTGCTTCAATCAAGTTTTGTGGAGGGAGTCAGTCCGTAGAGAGGAGCTCACTCGTTGTGCTAAGTAGCCATAAAAGGCCAAATATCCTCACCTAATTCCTCGGATTCAACTATAGCTTGACGTGGAATAATATCTTAAGTTTTTCCAATCATTCATTAGTGAATTATCTTAGAATTCAGTTCTCTTCAGTTGGTACTTCACACTTTGAGTCGTAGTTGTGAATGTGCTTATCGGAACTCATTTAAGTCAGAAAACTCAATTCTCAGGTTTATTAGTAGGGGTGTTTGTAGCCTTCTCCATCGATTTCAGCTAGTTTAGTTCTCATTCGAGGATGGAGGTTTACCACGGGGGAGATAATATAAAAAAACACCCCGTAGCCAAAATAGACCAAATTTCATTTTTAGAAAATAGCAGGTGCAAACCGAACGTGACCATCGACGAAACCGGGAGGCCCTAAACCACGGTCCAGTCTGCCACGACCATCGATGGGATCAGAGAATCCAAAAAACTCAGCCGGGAAAAATTGGCTAAGTCTTGATCGAAGGATGAACCTACGGTCCGTAGTCGGTGACCCTCGGTCGAGACCCCCAGCACGGTCCGTAATTCTGACCGTATGTGGGAATTAACAGACAGTTAAGGGGGAAATGTAGTTAGGTCAACTATAAATGGTCATAACTCTTAGCAAAGAATGAATTATCTGTCCCGTGACCTACCCAACGATAGATAATTGAATTATCTTTCCATATCCACCGACCTTGCTAAACTCAGACCTCCGAGTAAAACGTTATGCCAATTTTAGTAAAGGCTTGTCGAACAGGCCCAACCGACGGGGCGTCGGTTAATCGATAACAGTCAGTCCCGGCCATTGATTGGTCCGACAAAAACTTTCCTAGGGGTCTTTTGGACCTTTACCACTTCATTTAAACTCTAAATTACGTCGTTTTGACCCTAAATCATCATATTTTATTAAGTTTAAGCGCAGAAACATAATTAAAACATATCTAGGTCAAATCATTAAATCAAAAGTTAGAAAATTAGAAGCAAGAAAAGAGAAGAACTCTAGTTCAAGAACGTAACAAGTTCCAGCAGTTCCAGCCCCGAAACCTAAGTATTTTTTCGTGGATTTCATCACCAGGTATATGGGATTTCACTAGTGGGTTCCTTTCACCCATTGGGTCCCTAGTTTTCAGTCAGATTCGTGAATCTCTCTATCATGTTAACCTGAGTGTTTCTAAAACTTTTATAGAAACTTCATGAATGTGTTTAAATATATGTTGCCAATCAGATTATCATGTTTCACTCAGATGATCGCATGAATTTCAGAATCCTTTCCTTGTATTTCTTTAAGGCTGAATGAAAAATTCTAGTCAGGATATTTCAGCAACATTTAGATATAATTTGCCTCAATTTTCTAAATGCATAATTACCATATTAATTGTTGCATTCTCATTTTGCATGTTCAGTTTTGAGCTTATCCATGTATTTAAGCAACGCAGGACAATACTCAGTAAATTTTAGAATGCACTAGAGGTAGCATATATCGAGTTGGCAAGGGTTAAGAGTACCCAAATTAGTTCCAAAAACCTTAATAGCCAATCGTAGGTTGGTAAGTCTCTCTATGGGAATCAGTTTGTGATCAAGCCAGCATGTCTTTATACCTTTGGGGGCCGTGGTATACTGGGTTCTTCGATGGGGCAGTAGACATCAGACTACAACATTCAGTCATGTGGTGTTATATCGGTTATAGTATCTCCCACAGTTAGTCTGACTCTTTGCATGGAAACCATTATCAGTATATTTCAATATTCAGTTTTCAGCGATTCTATAAATTGGTCATGCATCCAGTTAGCTCAGCGCAATAAACATAATTCATGTCAGATTAATTTTACTGGCTTTTGTGATTGTTCAGTTATGTTTTATATCAGTGTAATCTAGCACATGCTCCAGTACCTCTCAAAGTACTGGAATATTATACAACGCTACATCTTAGCTGATAGGTTTCAGGTTTCTCAGCATCCGATCACGCAGAGATTTGATTTTCGAATAATCCAGTTCAGCAAATTCAGTGGTGAGTCCTCATTTTCTCCGAGGACTACAAGTATGAGCGTACCGTTAATACCTTAGAGTGTATGTGAGACTTCTGTGATCGATTTCAAAGGGTAGTTGGGGGAGGATCAAACCTTCTCGATTCAGTTTGCTACAATAAGTAGCTATATTCTAGACATTCAGATGGCGACCCTTATAAGGGCTTATATGGGCGTAGAGGTAGAATCTCCTGTTGGTTGGTTTTAAAGTAGGTGAATGAAATAGATTGGTATAGGGCCATATTCATTCATTTATATGCTATGGAGAAAGTTTAATCATTAGAGATTAGACTTAAGACAGCCCATTTAATAGTCATCCAAATTCTTAGGAGATGTAGGAGAAGGGGAACAGAGTTCAAAGTTGAGAGTGTTTTTTTTTAAAGTCTAGCTTGAAGGGGAGGAGATGGGATTTGGAAAGAAAGGGAAGCTAGGTCCTAGATATGTAAGCCCTTACAAGATCTTGAAAAGGGTTGACAAGGTAGAATATGAGTTAGATGACTTAAGCCTAATAATAATAATGAGTGGAAAGCATGTTTAAGTCAAATTAATGAGTTGGTATAATAATAGTTCCTTTATTAGCTAGAATTATCCACTAAAGTGTAAGAAATGTGACTCAAGTTGTATTATATTAGGAATATAATTAGTGTTAATTATAACAAATATAGGTTTGAAATTTAGAGGCGGAGTTAGAATTTTTAATAAGGGGTTCAAAATTTGTAGAAATAGACACATGAAGTTAACGGAGGGGTTCGATATATATTATATATACATATAAAATTGTTTTAACCAGATATAAATATTAGAATTTTCTGCCCGAAGGGGGTTCAGACGAAACTCTTTCGTACAAGGTGGCTCCGCCCGAAGGGGGTTCAGATGAAACTCCTTCATACAAGGTGGCTCAGCCCGTGCGTTGAATACTAAATCAAGTAGAATTAGGAAAATAAGTGATATAAATGCCTATACGCAGGTGATATGATATATAAACAACAAGTCCACACCTTCAACCCTAAATTAAAAAGATGAAGAATTTTTCAGATTCAATGGTCGATACGTCTTTTTCATGCGAATACATTGATGATGAGTGGATTAATTTATATGAACATGAGTGGGATTGCATGGAAGAAGATATTCTGGTGGTGCACATTCATCATAAATAATTTTAGAACAATTAAATGTTACTTTAATTTCTCAAAATCCAGAATAATTAGAGCCTCTTTGCCCAAGTTTAATTGGAGAAGTATTATTTGACATTCAGGGTGTGTTTGGTATGAAGGAAGATGTTTTTCATGGAAAATGTTTTTCTTAGGGAAAGTGTTTTCCTGAAAACAAGTTAGATTTTGGGACTTATTTGTTCATGTTTGGTTGGTGGTAGAAAATTTTTCGGAAAGAAGGATTTTTAGTGTTTGATTTATGTAATGAAATATTTTTGAGGAACAATTCTTTATTTTTAATAGAGTATGAAAATAATATGGAATTGAAAATATTTTTTTAAAACATTTTTTTGGGGGGTATAGGGTGTGGGTGTGGGGCGGTAGTAGTAGTGGGGAGGCAGAGGAGGGAGTAGTATGAAGTGAAACAATAAAAATTGACACGTTGATAGGATTGTCTTAAAAAGAAAATTAATTTTTGAGGGGCGGGTTGGGGGTGGGGATGGGGGGGTGGCAGGGGGAGGTAGGAGTGGTTTAAAAATAAAAATTGAAGTTTGAAAAAAAATTATTTAAAAAAACAAAATTAATTTTTTGGAGAGGGGTGGGGTTGGGATGAGGGGGGCTGGGGGGGGGGGGGGGGGACGGGTGGTCAGGGGTCGGTGAACAAAATAAAATTTTTGAAATTGAAAACATTTTATTTTTTAAAAATTGATGTTTTTCCAAAAAAAAAATGTAATTTGAACCAATTGGAGGAGAGGGATTTGGAAAATGTTTTCGTTATTTTTGAGGAAGGTCAGTTTTCTTAAGTTTGGCGGGAAAAATTGAGGTGATTTGGAAAACATTTTCCAAAACTTTTGCCACACCCCCCCCCCCCCCAAAAAATGAGAAGGGGAGAAAAATTAGAAAACCAATTTTTCAGGGGAAAATATTTTTCTTCATACCAAACACACTCTCAAATAGTAGTTTCTTCCACATAATTATTTTTTATGAGTATTAATATGAGTTACTGATCCGGATATGGAGATGTTTGCTAGGCGCTAGCTCCAACAACATGATTTAGGGTTTTGAGAGCAAGTTTATGTGATATTGGTGGAATTTTGAGAATCAATTTTTTTAAAAATTTTAACTGTAAATTTAATTTTTGAATAAAATTTATATATAAGTTATAATAATTGTTGTTGAAAAATACAAATTTTATTGGTTTGATGTATAAATTTAAAATTCGACGCAAATAATTTTTATTTGATTTTAAAAAATTCGAATCAGCTTGGTCATATCCTCTATAATTCATATTTCATCTCTCCTTTAATGATTATAAAAGGATCTTTATAATCATTAACAAACAAGAGAGGCCTTCTGAGCACTTGTTTTGGTTTCTCATGTAATCCCATTGATATTGAGCTTCCAATTATTGTCGTTAGGTCTGTTCCACTATATCATCTTGCTTGTGATTATACCATTAAAGTTTTCTGTCATAACACATACTTTGCTCCACTTTATTAATTCATATCAATATTTCAGTCATTGAAATGTTTCTAACGATTACACAGAAAAATATAAACGGGAGTAAACCTTGCTAAGTTCCGTAGCTAACTGTGGTGGGGGAGTTAAGCCTATTGCATCTTGTAATTACAAATTACTGATAAAGTCTTTGCTAGTGGGAAGGTAGAACTAGTATATTGTTACTGGTATCCCTCCAGTAGGGATTTACGTACTGATATGAATATTAAATTTCTTTATGAGGAATTTATTGATATTGGTTACTTCTTAAAGAGGTCACACTAATTACATGATTCATCCTTGGATACCTCCATGCTATATGATTTGATATAGAAATGTTTTTTTTCTGAGTTCACTACTAATATTTTATATGAAAGTGTTTTCTACTACTAAGATTTGATATGAAATAGTGGCGGATCTAAGAATTTAAGGTTGGGGGGGTTCTAAAGTGAAAATATCAAAAAGGTGTGTGAACAATGAGATTCGGAACCGTGGGGACAACACAACACGTAAAAAAGTATTACGTACCATCCCAAAGGAGCCATTGAGCCCAACTAAATCATTTATACAATGAGTGCTATATGTTAATTTTCTACAAATACCTAGTTAATTTCTACATAGATCTAAATTTCCGTAACGAAGTTAATGGGTGCTCGAGTCGCACCCGGCGGGACACATGGGGGTCCGCCTCTGATATGGAAAGTGTTGTTTGGAGTTTACTACGCAGTGTAAATTATACATTGATTTTGCGTATATAAGGCAGCGAATAAGATTTGGAATATTGTTGACTATTCATTGAAATGAAAAACGAAAAAGACGTTGTTCTAGCAATTTGACTATCACCACTAGCATGTCTTTTGACTGTCCACTCATTGTTAAAATGGTTTGGTGGTTAAGTGCTTATACTAATTGAACGCAGCAGTTCTCACAGTCTTCAACTTTATTTAGAGAACATGTAGGTGACATGGGAATTGATTCTTTCAATAGAGCTTACGACGTGATCAATTCAATGGGTTGAGTTCGTGATGGACCACAAGCTCTTATTTTTTTTTAGTTTTATAAACATTCTATGGAATTTCTTAGAGTCGCTCATAATCATTACTTTTATAGAAGTTACTATGAATATTCTTTCGTATTCGTAAAACTTGTGTCTAGTATTGAGACTCTTATGTTGGGAATTGGGATGGAGGTCTCGTTGACCAGTATTATTCATTTCTAATAAGGTAATTCAGGGATAGGCCTAAAAAACAAAAAAGACTTGCCGAAATTTTTTGTATCTGAATAAGACTGCTTTGGTCTTCTTTTCCTTTAGAGCCAATCACAGACCTAATTTGAATGGTGATAGAGATAACTTTACTTTTTGGTATAACATATCTAGCGATGTGGGATCTAGCTATCTTCCACTTTACTTTTACTTACTATTCTCCTCAATTGTTTTGATTTCTCCTTCACTCTTTTTCCTCTATTAATTACATCCTTATAATTATTTTACATGTTTTACCAGAAATTGACTTGTGCCGGTACGCTTCTCGATTGCACCATTAAGATTCACTACCGTAGTAAATATTAATTTGGTTTTATTATAATTCTTTATTACTCTTCGTAATCACAATCTCATGTATATTTATTAATTTCTAGTTGTTGTGAATTTTTTCGGATAATTTTTACGTACATGTCATAATTGTATTTGATTTTCTCATGCATTATGTTTCTTTGGTGAATTTTGTCTTTGTTTTCAATTAATTAATTAGGAAAAAGATGAGCTATCAAGATCACTGAAATTTACAAGTGGATACTACACCCATAGTGTTTCCTGTTTAGTGTTATGCATAGTCATCAACTAATCAATTTTGGAGTATGCTATATTTTTTGTCCTTTTTGATGTTATGCATACTCATCGACTAATATCGTAGCTGCAACAATGATCTCTGCTCCTAAGAGAGGCGATGAAGCAAAGATCCAAAAGTTGTTACTCTGTTACATAGCTATTATTCACTCTTAAAAAAAAAAAAAAAAAAAAAAAAAAAAAATGAAAAAAAAAAAAAAAACAAAAAAAAAAAAAAAAAATTAAAAAAAAAAATTAAAAAAATTTATAGTGTTATAAAAAAAAAAAAAAAAAAAAAGTACACAAAATGATGAAGTAGGTCCCCAAGTCTGTTTATTAATTACTTGGATATTCTCCTTTGTTTTCTTTTAATTTTTAAAGCATGTGTCTGCTTTTTTTTCCGAAGCTGGTGGAACAACGCATCCAACAACTTCTTAACCAAATTCAGACCCTTGCAGAAGAGGGGAGGAGGAGGACCCTTTCCCGAGATAAGGAAAACCTTATTGTTAAAATCGAGTATCTCTGTTTACTTACTATTTATATTTTTTAACTTTTGGTGTTTGATATATTTGAGATAACTTATCCCACTATTTATACCACAGTGATGGATAAATTATCTCTTATACATGGTGGAATAAATCCGATAGCTAATCCTGGGATAACTTGTTCTCAACCAAACGACTTATTTATTTATCCTTAATCAAACATTAAAATCAAAATCTGGATTATTTTAGCAATGCATGTTGTATATGTACAAAAAGCTAAGGTTCAAACTTTGTTAGTGTGAGTTGTGTATTTCTTTAAGTTAAACTTTATGTTTATCGTATGTGATTGGATTTTTTGTCTTATGTAAATGTAATTGTGTGATGTCCTGATTGCTAGAATGATTGTAGCCTTTGGACATCGATTGCGTGAGCCTCGTTCCCTTATACTTGTGGTTACAGTATACTAAAATTTGGATTGATGGTTTAATGTCTCGGAACTTTTCTGTTTTTGATGTTCTTGTGATTTTGGATAGTTTGTGCTCTTTTTTGTTTTTTTGAGTTGAGTTATTTTTTGAAGACCTAATGTCATTCTATGAAATTATTTAGACTCGCAGATACTAAGTTCTTTTATGAAAGAGCCAAGAAATGTAGGATAGAAAAGAAAGACGTAATAGTATGATTTTTAACATTTATTACAATATTTTTAACAAAGTAATGATGAAAGTTCATTATCTTTGTTTAGACAGACTGTCAGAATGGTAGGTCTTGAAATTCTTGGATAGAGTGAAATTAAAGCTTATTTTCCCGAATAATCTTGAATAAATCTCTTTGTTCATCCCATAGGATTGTAATGTATCAATCCCTTATATTCATCTTACTTCATGTATTCTGTCTCCAATTGTATTTTTAGTAGTAATGGAGATTACTATTAATTATGTAATTTGGTGATATTGCGAATACATACATGACAGAACGTCACATGGTTAGGGGTTACTAGTTAGAGCTTTGTTAATTTAAGCAGACTTGAAGAAAAAAAATTAGAGCAACCATGGTACCGGAAACTTGGTAAGGATAGTTCTTATTACTACTACTTCAGGAGGAGTCATATGTTCTCAATTTGTTTTGTATTGCAGAAATTGGTAAACTGCTTCAGCTACTATTGTATTGTTGCAACAACTTTATTTGTTTCATTTGTATTTCATATTTGTCATTTGTCAGGAATAGTTGGGTCATGTTCTGTTCATGAAACTACTGATAAAAAAATATTTTACTTGATTGAAATATTATACTGTCATTGAAGCTGAATTGAATTGAAAATCAATGTTTAAAAGTTAATTTTCTATCTTTCTGTAGTTAATTTTCATAGCATTGGACATTAGTAATCCTTAAATTTAGACTTTAAAGGCATGGTAAATGGCAAACAAACACTTCAGCTCAGGTAAATGTTAGTTCTCTGGCATTGTTGTTATACATCTTTTTTTCTACTTCTGTGTGTGATATTTTAAAACTAATTTAGAAACTTCAAAATCTTGTGCACTTTGATCTCAATATATTTTCAATTTCTACTGTAGTTTACAACAATCATATTGCAAGATGTTAATGATCTAAGCTAAGTAGACTAGAAGTGCAACACAATGACATCCATTTTCTTGCACGTCATTTGGATAGGATTACATTAGGAAAATTGTAGGTCCAACTTATGTGGTTCTTACTTCTTAGCATGTTTAATCACTGACTACTCAATAAAGGTTAATATCAGGGGAGTATATAGTTGAGGATATCATGAACTTTAATCTTCAACCTTATTTCTATAATTCAAGCAAAATCAAAACATTTTATTCATTAATAAAGTGAAAATATTATATGTGACTAATATTATACTAATATTTTCAAGTTATAGCAATATAATTAGACTTTGAAGTTGTAACATTAATAATTTCAGGTTATAACAGATTACTTAAAAAAAAATGTTTCTAATAATTGAAAACATTTGTTTGTTTTTTAATTAAAAAAACGTTTTTGGTGGAAAAAGGTAAATAAAACACAAATAATTATCTTCAATTCAAGTTGAATTAATTAAAGATAATTAGTGAATTAAGAAAATTCAAACTAATTAAGAATATTCAATTTTTTTAATTCACTCTAATTTGTTAAAAATAATTAAAAGTTTAAATTTTATCCATTTTTTTCACGTTTCTCTCTCTTCATTTTTCTTTCAAAATTCTTGTGAGTGATGACTAATTGATGTTCTTTTTATTTGAAAAATCTTAATTTTAATGTGATGGACAACTATGTATCAATATTAATTAAATTTGGTGCAAGATGAGATCCTTTATGTTAGTATTTATTATTGTTTATGGTTTGTATTTGAATTCAAGTGAAATGAAAAATAAATAAATAACAAAGCTGTAAATCACATTTTGTGATTTTTTATTTTGTAAATCGTCACTATATGTAAGGTGATATGATTTTCACATAAACAATACATTTTGTTCGTTGTGTTCATAATACGTATTAATATATTTTGTTCATTTCGTTAGAAAGTGACGCATATAAGAAAAATTTGAGTATAATAAATGTACAAAATATAAATAGTTGTATCGTTGTTGATTGTGTATGAATATTAAAACTAAAAAATTAGTACTGTTTTTTTTTCGAAAATATAAAGTAAATGTACAATATTGAATGGATTTGGTAGTACAAGTGTAACGAAATTGACATGAGAGTGTGTGCACTAATCTATAATAAAAGTTATTTAGAAGTTTGAAGAAATGTATGATAAGTGTTTTAAGTTGGTTTGAAATTTGATAAAAATTTGATATTTGTGTATAAATGTGTGTGAGATAATGAATTATTTGTTATGAGAAATGTATAGATTTGGTATGAATGATGAGTGTTGTATGAAATGTGTATTAAATGGGTATGAAATGTGAAATATTATTTTTTGTATGAAATTTATTTTGTCGTGTACTGTTTGAATGATAGTTGTATTAAAAAATAATAATGAGTGTGTATAGTTTTGTTGTTAATATAATGAATTATGTTGATTAAATTTGTATTGTCTTCGGAATGAAAAGTGGGAAATGCATAAGTACCCCTCAACCTATACCCGAAATTCCAAAGACTCACTTATACTATACTATGGTCCTATTACTCCCCTGAACTTATTTTATTAATAATTTTCTACCCTTTTCGGCCTACGTGGCACTAGCTTGAAAAAAAGGATCAACCAACGTTGGACCCACAAGATAATGCCATGTAGGCTGAAAAGGGGTAAAAAATTACTTATAAAATAAGTTCAGGGGGGTAATAGGACCTTACTATAGTATAAGTGTGTCCGTGAGATTTTGGGCATAAGTTTTGTCATGCCCCAAGCTACCCCCGAGACGCGGACACGGAACCTAGGACCACAAGTGATCCCAAGCTAACCCTGCTAGCATGATCATGAGCATACGAAAAATAACAAACTAATGCGGAAGCTAAATCATAATTAAATCTGAAAGTAGGAATTACCCCATATCTATTAATGCGAATTGAAAATAATGAGTTGAATCCAAATGAAATATTTAACTCAATACTAAGATGAAATCTAACTATGACTGAAATAAGCCTATAATACTTGACTAGAAATACGGGACAAAGCCCCAGCTAAATCTAGAAAAAAAATGAATTAAATGGGACTACTAAATACTAACAATACACTCCTGACTGTTGACCGGAGAATGAAGTACTCACCACTGAATATGCGGAACTGGAGGAGAATCGTAGAAATCGAACTATGCGTGATCTGAATTGCTGAGAACCTAAACCTACATACGAGAAGATTAGCGCACGTATGCGTCAGTTACTGGGAACGGTACTAAGTGTAGGATAGAATAAGGCTGAAATAAAAATAATGAACAAACATAAAAGCAAGTATAAAATCGACATGATAACTGAATTTTGTATGCATAAACTTAATGCAATGAACAATTGTAGAAACATTGCTGAAATGATTACTGAAAATAAAACTGATTAAATGATCATGCAAAGCGTCTGACTGAAACGTGGAGCTACTAATCAACTGATAATTTAAAACCACCATGAAGGTAAAATATGTAGTCCGATGTATACGCCACATCGAGAGGACCAATATACCCTGCCAAAGGGATAGAGGCATATGGCATGGATCACTAAATTATTTGCCAACACAGAGGGGACTTTCCAAACCTAATGGATAGTAGTTCTGTGACTATTGGGTGCCTAAATCCTAGTCCAACTAGGATATTATGCTAATCCGTAATGAAAATTCTGTAAATTTAAAGCTTATGTAATGTGAGTTTCTGTCAAATACTGATTCAACTCACAACATGAACATGCAAATGAAATGCAAACGAATTCATATGGTTAATTATGTATTTATAGACTGAGTCATGTATATCTAAAGTGGCAGGAAATATCTGACACCTAACATGTGTAATGTCAATACTAAAGAATACAAAGCTCAGGGCTGAAATTCATGCAATAATACTGAGTAATACACATGGATTAATCTGATTTGGAACATATAAACTAATTAATTCATGAATTTGAGTTGACGGTTGTAGGAAACCCTAGGTCTAAAACATGATATTGGGAATCAAGAATTGACTGAAAACTCAGGGAAATACCCAAATGGATTGGAAAGGAATCAGGCTAGTGAAACATCCCCACATACTAGGTGTGTGAAAATCACGGAAGAAACAATTTAGATTTTAGGGCTGGGAGCGGGTGGAGCTTGTGGTTGTTCTTGAAATTGGTTCTTGAGTTTTTTTTCGCTCTCTTGCTCTCTAATTTTCTAGGTTTTAATTTAATGATTTGCACTTAGATATGTTTTAAATTAGGTTTTCTAGGACTATATACACCGATGAAAAATCTAATGATTGGTCCAAAAAGACGTAATCTAGGGTTTTAAAACGAATTGAAGAAAGAGGTTCTACCAACCGAACCCTTGGAAAAGTTCTGCAGACCAAATGATTGGCCGGAATATGACGGTGTCCGTCATATGACCGGACACATCGTGTTGGGTCTGATCAGACTGTGCATGTTCGATCAGGCCTTTACCTAAAAATGGGCACACTGTTATCCGGGGCTCTGATATTTAGTAAGGTTGGGATCTGCGAAAAAGCTAATCAATATCTAATCTGGGGTATGTCATGGGACAATTACATTTCACTTTGTCTTTAGATTATAACCATTTTGGAAGTCACCAACTGCGAATTTCCCGCCTTAAGTAATATCATTCCTACCTACGGTCAGACCTACAGACCGTAGGTCCACCTACAGACCGTACTGGTCATCCGTAGCTCTTGTCAGAGAGTGGGTGTATAGGGGTCTCAATCGACGGTCACAGACTAAAGACAGTCGACTGTAAGTCCGTCTGTTGTCCAAGACTTAACCAATTTTTCGGGGCTGATATTTTTGGGAGTTTCTGATCCCATCGACGGTTGTGCAGGACAGACCGTGGGTCAGGATACGGTCCATCGATGCCACTTGGTTGCACCTGGATATTTTTATGTAAAGCTAATTTTTGTTCTATTTTGGCTACGAGGTGTTACATTATCTCCCCCTAGGAAACATTCGTCCTCGAATGAAGACTAAACTAGCAAGGACTAGGGGCGAGGGGCGGAGGAGAGGAGAGAGAGGCGAGGAGAGGAGAGAGCTAAAAAACCTAGTACTCTAAAAACACTAAGAAATGAGTTTCTGACTGAATGGAGTTTCGCGAGAACATGCAAATATGCTGAAAATGCAAGTACAAAATGAGGGGGGAGGGTGGAAATGATTCTAAGGACTGGAATCACGGCATTAATGACTAGAAATGAAGACAAAGATTACTCAAGCTGGAGCGAATTGGAAGGAAGAGGTGAAGGGATACTTGGCTTTCATGGCTGCTTCTACTTCAAAGTTGTCCCTTCTACGGGACTGACTCCTCCACAAAACTTGATTGAAGCGGACATCTTTGGTTCTAACCTTCTGACCTGCGACGGTCCCGGAATCTCACTGGTACATCCCAATAAGAAAAGATATCTTGCACTTCCACACTCGGAAACTGTCCTACACAGGCTGGATCACCCAACACTTCTTCAAGAGTGGATGTGGAAGACCGATGCATGCTATTGATTTGCTGGCAATCTCAACTCATATGCCACCTTTGCCAACCCTTTTTAAAGATCTTGTGTAAGTGCCTACATATCTAGGACTGAGCTTCCCTTTCTTTCCAAATCTCATCACCCCTTTCATAGTGAGACCTCTGAAAAACCCAACCATCAAATTCTGAAAAACCAACCATCAACTTGGGGGAACTCTAGTTTCCTTCTACTTACATTCTTGAAAGATTTCTAATGACTTTCGGCTTATCTTAAGTCATATCTAATGAGTTGCATTCTCAGAGCATATAGACTGAATATGGCCATATCAAAGTTTGTTTTCACCTACTTTAAACAGCCAACAAAGATATCTACATTCTACGCCCATATAAAGCCTAGGTTTTTAAGGGGCCATTTGAATGCTGGAGAGTAGATATTATGTAGGCCCCCCCCCCCCAAACTCATAAGAGTTAAAGGTGGATCATCCCAAATACCTTTGAAATCGATCACACAAGCTCTCAATATATCCTCTAAGGTATGAATGGTACGCTCTGCCTGCCCATCCGTCTGTGGATGAAATATTACACTAAGGTTAACTTGAGTACCAAGACCTTTTTGAAATGAAATCAAGAAATGAGAGGTAAACTGAGGACCTCTATCTGAGATGAATGACAAAAGAACCCCATGTAACCTATGAATGACAAAAGAACCCCATGTAACCTCACGATCTCATTAATGTAAAGCCTTGCATAGTCTTCTGCCGAATATGTAGTCTTGACCGCCAAGAAGCGAGAAGACTTAGTCATCCTATCAACTATCACCCAAATGGAGTCATGCTATTTGCGAGTACGTAGTAATCTTGTGATGAAGTCCAACTTGATCACATCCCACTTCCAAGTAGGAATATCGATCTCTTGAGTTATACCCCCTGGTTTCTGATGTGCTGCCTTGACTTGCTGGCAATTGGGGCACTTACAAAGTCTGCTATATCCCTCTTCATGCCATTCCACCAATAGACTTCCCGCAGATCGCGGTACATCTTAGTGGCACCTGGATGAATAGAATACTAGAGTTATGGGATTCTGCAAGAATATGCTGTCTCAACTCGCCTACATCAGGAACACACAATCTACCATGGTAGCAAAGTACACCATCTCCCTCTTGGGAGAAAACCTCCACTCTCTGATTATGGACTGTACCCTTAAGTTTAAGCAAGATTGGATCACTTCTCTTTTTCCTTAAACCTCCACTACCAAAGAAGATTCTTCCCCATTCGGAACTATACACATTGTCTGATTATGCTCATAAGGCAAATCCCAAAGCGCAAGCCTGTGAACATCTTTACTAGCTCCTTCCTTTCTTCCTCAAAATGGATCTCACTACCATATATAATCTATAAGCGCATCTTCTACATTATCCCTCCCCCCACCCCCTTACCCTGATGTAATGACCTCATCTCATACTCCTAGGAATCTAGCCTATCTTCTGGAGAAGATTCAACCTCTTTTGGTGAACACTAATGAAGGCTCTTAATGTGAGTGAACACATCTACGTGAACACCATACATGTAAGTGTCTCTAGATCTTGAGTGCACACCATGCTGCAGCCGAGGTCATGAGTTGGAAGTTATTTCTCATGAACCTTATTTTTTTAATTGTCTAGAGGCAATAAGCTATCACCTTACTCGCTGTGTGCTTCAACACTTAACCTAGGACAACTCGGATGTATCAAAATAGATCACATAACCAGTGAGCCCTCGCGTAGATTCAAGAATGAGCTTGGGATTCAATAATGTTTTTAATTCTGCAAGCTTTTCACAATCATGACCATTGAAACTTGAAACATCTTTTGCGTCAACTCTATTATGGTGGAGGCTATGATGAAAATATTCATGAAAGTTCTGTAAGAACCCGCTACACCTAAGAAACTATAAATTTGCGCAGAGGTTAGTTGGGTCATTGTTTCATGTTCGTATTTTCTATGAATCACCGGATTCCTTCGCTAATAAAGTGACCAAGGAAAGCAACGGATTGACAACTAGGAACTCACATTTGCTAAACTTAGCAAATAACTGGCGATCCTTGAGAGCTATAAAACAATTGTCAAATGACTCGCATGTCTTTTTTTATTGTTTTTTTTCATTCCTAGGAGTAAAATAAATGAGGAATCATCACTGAAGATGATAACACAAAGTCCAAAACTATTAAACACTCTTGTTCATCAAATCCATGAAGATACAAGAGCATTGTTAGTTCCAAAAGACTAATAAATATTCATATTGACCATACCGAGTTTGAAGGCTGTTATTGGAATGTCACTATCTTGATTGTAAGTGATGATCCAACCCGATTGAGTTCATCTTTGGAAATGTCGAGCACCCTGCAGTGGTAAAATAAGTCACAATATGGGAATGGGATCTTATTCATGACTGTGACCTTGTTCACTATCTAAATAGTCAAGCAAATTCTCGACAAGAACCATCTTTCTTACTTTACAAAACAACAATGGTTCACCCTATGGTGAAATAAGAGGTCTGATGAAGCATCATCTAGAAGGTGTTTCAATGCTCTTTCCATTCCTTAAGGCCCTGCTGAGCCATTTCTGTAAGAAGGAATAGAAAGTAGGCTGGGTATCTCGAAGGAGATCAATCCAAAGCGATTTCTCTTTCGGGAGGGACCCAAAAGGATTTATGGAAATACTTTTGGAATTCACAGAGACTATGACTGAACTCAAGAGTCGGGGTTTGAAGGCTAAAATCTTAACCCTAAGTAGATGAGAGGATAACCCTTATATATTCATCTTGGTTTTTGCCTAAGATAAGAAATAAATCGACCCATAGCGCTAAGCTACTACCCTTCCATTCTCAGATTGTTCGTATGAAATTTTAAAAATGAAACAATCTAGTAATACATCGACTGAGCAATAATATGAATGTAACCAATCCATGCTAGAATGACATCAAAGATACATTTCACTCTACTAGACTACTGAGGTGACTTTTGGAGAGACTGTGACTGGGCAATTTCTGTATACCCATCTAGCATAACGGGTCACCGACTGTGAGTGAGATGAGAAAGATTCTGAGAGAGTTCTGGATTGACATTGAATGGGACTGCTATGTAAGGAGTTACAAAAGAAGAGTAGCCTGGATATCACAATGCATAACATTAAGTCAAGGGAACACGTAAAGTATCAGTGACTACATCACGAGAACCTTCTGTCTTGGCGAGCTTGAAGCGCATTAAAACCTAGTCGGAGCTTACACCACTGTACAAGTGAGTTAACCTGCTGGCGTGGCGGACTTGCTGGTGATGCTGAAGTTGTAGACTGCGCTTCTACTTATTACTACCTCCTTGACTTTGTCGAGAAGGACATCCCTCAACTTGTTGTGACTGGACTGACCGCACACACAACATTCCCTTTCCTGACAGACAACCGCCCGCTGTTTTTATACACTTAGGGCAAGTGAGTTAAGTCTTGGTGCCGCAAAAATGCCTGAGATTAGAGCCTGTTGCTCTACCTTATGGTCATACCTATTCTTGGAGTATGGAAATAGGAATGAAGAGTTTGGAGCCAAACATTCTGACTGACCTGAGCAAGATTTCCACATACCGATTTAGGCTAAGAATAGTCATAGTACCAGTCCTAGACTAACTTCTTATTTTCCTATCATGTTTCCCTTAAGTTTGTCACCCTCAACTTGCTGAGCATGAGTCATAAGTCATAGATATGTACATATCTCAAGTAACATGCATTTTACACTCAGTTTCACCAAATCTGACACTCTATACAAAAACTTATTCATCGAGCCTTGGATTCAACAACCATGGTGAGGAGAAATCTGGAGAGAGTTGGTTTATTAAACTTGAAGTCACCACTCTTAGACTTTCAGTTACCCTGGCATTAGTCATGAATCCTGAGGCCTTTGCCTCTCTTAACTCCATGGGAAAAAACTGTTAAGAAAAGGTCCATAAAGCAATACCAAGTAATAGGAGCTGCATCTGACACCCCTATTATCCTTCTCATGAGTGGACCACGATATGATCAACATCCTTAAACGGAATGATGATTAACTCACCCGACATTCCAGTGACTTGATTACTCAAATATCTTCGATTAATCAAGAATTCTGAGGATCCTCATTAGCTTCGGATCTAAGAAAACTCAGGAGGCATCAACACCGTCAACGGCACCTTGCTGTACTGACCACCATTTTCATTTACATGGCAATGAATCCGATTGTTTGGTTAGTAATACTCTGAGCCAACATATGACATTTCTGAACTCAAAATTGTAGACTTCCTGATCTAGGGCTGGAGGAGATGCATTTGCATTTCTAGCGTTAGCTGTACGAGGAGGCATGCTCTAAAACATAGAACGTCAAGTTAGAATGGAATAAGATATACCTCACGCATGATAAGAATACCAACAAAGTGAAGTTTTTTCCTAAAACACTTCATAGCCTCCCTCTCCGTAGATGTGGTGCACATTACAACCATGAAAATGACTCTTACTAGTTGCGATTTTCAGGACATCCTAGGACACTAAACCTAGTGCTCTGATACAAGTTTGTCACGTCCCAGCTATCCTTCGAGACGGGACACGGAAATAGGACCACAAGTGATCCCAAAGCTAACCTTTGACATGATCATGAGCATACTAAAAATAACAAACTGAGGCAGAAGCTAACTCATAATTGAAATTAAACAATTGGAAATAACCCGAGATTTTATAACTGAGATATTCAGAAAACATGAGTTTAATACAAGAAAATATTAACTCAATACTAAAGATGAATTAACATGTCGAAATACAGCCTTAAACTGGGACAGGACATAATGGGACAGGCCCCAACTAAATCTAGTAAAAACTTAAACTAAATGACTAATACTGACAAAAAACTCCTGACTGTTTTCCTCGAAGAATGAGGACTCACCACTGAATCTACTGAACTAGAGATTGGGAAATCGATCTATGCGTGATTAGGATGCTTAGTACCTGAACCTACATCATGTGAAGATGTAGCATACGTATGCGTCAGTACTTGAAAGGTACTGAGCATGTGAATTGATAAACAGAAAATAAACCATAATGAACAAGTGCATAACAACAAGTATAATAAGTGAAATGAGTACTGAATTCTAAATAACTGGAGCACTGACCACTTTATACATGTGAAACTGAATTATCTAGATAACTGGTCAATGAAAGAGTCTAAATGAACTGTGGGAGCTAACTAATAACGATAATAAAAAACATGAGCTAAATATGGAGTCCGATTTGTATACGGCCCATCGAGTGGACCCCCTATACCCTGTTCAAAGGTATAAAGTTCATTACTGGGGATTGATATACCGTGGTTCAGGTATTATTAGTACTTTTTTTCCTTAATTTTAGCTGTGTCAAACGCCGTTTGTGCTAATTTTTACGTAAGTTTTCCTTATTTGCAGAAAATCTGTCCAAAGATGAATGCGGAGTTTTTGAGCGAAGAATCAGAAGAGACCACCTACCGAAGTTGTGCGGTCGTCATGCTCGTGGACGGTCCGTAGGTGGTAGCGTAGTGCAGCTGTGAAGGAAGAGGTAAGTTGACCACAGATGTGGGGTTACGAAAAAAGCATGAGGACCGTCGTTTCCATTACGGTCCGGCCTGCAGGTTCGTATAAAGTTTCAAAGAGTACTCCCCTATACCCATATTCCCAGAGTCTCAACTGTTTGGTACGGAGACCCTCGACGGACCGTTGTGCTGTGACGATACGTTATACTTGCCGTTCGAGGGTAGTGAAGAGAGCAGCAGAGGAAGTGCATCAAGTTGGGACGATGGAGTCCTGACGGTCTGTCGTGGACCACGACGATCCGTCGCGATGTCCGTTCGATCCAGCGCGTTTTTGACTATTCCAGGGCAAATAGGTCCTTATGTAATTAGGTTTTTCATTTTTTTATAAATAGTTCGAAAAACATCGTTTTTTGATGTAGACTCTGGATTATTTTGGTTAGGACCTTGATTATTGTTAGGACTCGGGATTATATTTGCGAACTTTCTGATTTTACTCCTTCTATTTGAAGTATGTACATGAATTTATCCATATATTGAATATTGTGTATGACTATGGGTAACTAACTACATACCTGGGTCTGTGGGAAACATAGGAAATATGAGGAAAAAAACCTAAATAAATAACATTCTAGCATAGTGTCTTCAGATATTGATAATTCTTTCATTAGAAGACTTTTTCACGGATGGCCAATGTTAGAACCGCCTGTACTGCCTACTGCCGGACCAAGGAGGGTAGATAATATGAAGAATATCAACATAGCTTTAGTGTATAGACTATTAATAGGCTAGTATTGATTGGTCGCGGTAATAAGCTTAGTAAAATATCAAATGACGAGGCTTAATATGAGCTGTTATCGGTAAAGATAAGAGGTTATGATAGAGAGAAACACACATAGGAATCAGGTGCGGAGTAAAATTTTCTAGATGCGCCCAAGGATTTAGAAATACATATAACGTATCACTTTGGATTCAAGATACTATGAAAGAATTGTTATTAGTAGACTATCAAGTTATGAAGCTGTGGGGAGGAACACGTAAACCATAGTTACTATATTAATTGATTAAACGCCAACCATTGAAGCGGGTTAGCTGGTTAAACGTCTTTTCAATTTTCTAGTTATTTTCATGTATATTTAGAAATAGAAAACCCCTTTGATCATTTTTGGATCTCAAAGGAAGGAACTGAATGAAAAATCGTAATAATAGATTGAAGTTATGTTTAAACTATTTTCTCGTGGAACGTCCCAACCTCACTAGTTGGGGTATTTACTTGCCACGTCCGCTTTACTTTCATTTGAGAAGTAAGTTTGAACGTATCAAATTTTGCCGCCGTTGCCGGGGAAAGTAGCTTTTAGATACTAACTTATTACTATAGTTTTAGGTTGATATTTTTTTGATTTACTTTGTTTATGGTTTGTGATTACATGCAGAACCACCCTCTTGTATGCCAAATACACGGAAGGAAGAGAACCCTGTTTCTACCGACACGAATTAGCGCATACATACACAACCATTGAATAGAAACTTGGGAATTAATGATGATGATCCAAACCAGAACATCCCAGCTCCGGTGGATGTTATGGTCAGTGTTTAACAGGGCTCCGGGTGAACCACAAAAAGAGGGGAAAAATCACGCCCACGGCCCCAAAGCCTACTACAGAGGGCTATGAAAACATAGAAGACTCCGATGGGACACTTCTCTGCATCCTTTCACCAACAGGGACACACCTTCGTGGTAACTAGTAGCTGAGGCAAATACTCACTGCCAGAGGATTGTGTTCAGGACTACCGTCTGAGGATAACAGCCCAAATGCTAAGTTCAAGGGTAGTGTGTAAAAGCTCGTGTTAGGGAGGCCTGACTTGGGACTATGATGTATAGGATAGAGTGTTTCCTCTCTCACTGACGGGAGAGGCTGCTATATGTTCACTGACTCCCGTACAAAACTCCCAATTTCACTTGGAACCACCAATAAGGGCTGTTTTCTTAACACTACTATCGGCCCCAAGAAACTAACCAAAAGACAGATTTTGTGAACAACTTTGTGGCTATTAGCAGGAAAGGCAGTAGTACTTCTTGGGATGATTCACTCGTTCTTGAGAATGTCCCAATCACCGTATAGATGATGAGTCATGAAGAAAAGATTGATAGGGGATAAGAGCGATAATAATAAAGCAGTGTGACCACTATAGCAGGTGGGAAACCATCTTTATGGGGAGTGTCCTTATGCTGAGATGTTGACAATTAGAGAAAATCTCCCGAAATAATAAAGATGGGAGTATAGGGGCAGATACCAGGAGAAATACATGCGCAGTGCAGTCACTCAACAACCCAGCCCAGATGAGATCGTGAAAACAGGCTTCAGATGAGAATGAGCTTGGTTAGTACTAAAACATATCACTAGGGTGCTATAAAGTATAAATGCATTTAAATACTTCCTAAACCACCCCTCCTTTCATGATGAATGCTATTATGCGGAGGAATCTAGCAATAAAGGAGCAGATGCGGGGGTTTCCGACTGAGCGCCCAAGGCTGAAATCATGATACTGGAGCAACGGTCAAGGGACCCAAGGTCGGATCTATGGTAAACTATAACCGTGAGGTTATTAGGTCCGAGCTGGAACATACAACTGCGACAACAAGTTCATAGGGGTAAGACGGTAACAAAAATTATAGGAATTGGGCCTATGTCCCTCCTAAAATAGAAAGTTACTCCTAGGGATGGTGGAGATAGTATGGCGCGAGTTGGGATATGTTGCCCACAACATGAGAGGAGGTTCGATGCTAGGATGAAGCACATTAACGAGTTATGATGTGAATTTAGAGGTATGGCAAAAAAGTCGATATTAAAACATGCAATATCCGATTAAGCAGATCGAGTTGCAAATGGCCCAATTATCTGCGACTGTGAAACACACGAATCGATCACTTTTTCCCTAGCAACCAGTGTCAATATGCCGTACTATCGGGGTGGTAAGTAAACATGGCCCACCTCTGCCGCTAATGAGGAAAAGGGAGAAAGGATGATGAAGGTGGGGATAAAGGGTAGTGGTGAAGCAGAATGAGAGCACTGGCAAAAAAAAAAAATGACATAAGTCCTATGAAGGTAAATTCACATGCCTACACCACCCCCACCTTCCATCAGAGATTAGTGAAAAAGACGAGGATGGTAAATATCGACGGTTTTTTATAACAATGCTGAAGAGAAGCTTCTATCAAATGTCCTTTTGGTTTTGAAGCCTCAGAAACAAAATGCCCGGTTATCCAGTTTATGAAAGATCTGGTTACAAAGAAAAGATTGGAAGATCGGTCACTTTCGAGGATGATGATAGACTGCAGCATTGTAGTGCTATTGTACAAGTCTCTCGTTACAAAAAGAAAGACGTCCAGGTGCGTTACTATTCCTTGTACAGTCGGGTATTTACCATTTTGCGGAAAGCATTATGTGATCATCTGGGGCAACGCATAAATCTAATGCCTATTCCTGATTAAGAGTGGGTGTGGGTTACCCAAAACCCACTGCGTGCGCTACTGATGCCTGAATTGAACAGTGAAAAGGCCTATAGGGGTACTCAATGATGGGCTAGTAAAAGTGGAGTATTCATATTTCGGCAGATTTTGTTATTCTTGATTGTGAAGCCATTTTTGAAGTGCCTATTCTTCTGGAAGGCCATTCCTTGATACGTAGAGCCTAGTTGTTATGCAAAAGGGGCAGATGAAAGTTTGGTGTTGAACAATGAAGAAGGCGACCTTCAACTTGTAGGTCATGAGGTAGGGTGGTGAGCTCAATCGATTATCGCATATCCCACAAAGAAGGATGCGAAGGTGAATGAACAAAAAATTGACTAAAAGGAGTTTATTGTGGGGATTTAGTGCTTTTAGACAGTTCAAGGTGTGCATTGGCTTCCGGGCAAGATCAATTTAAACGGAAGGCCCTTACTTTGATACACAAGTATTCCCTCCTGGCGTAGTTGAGTTAAAAACCACGGAGGGAGGCGGTTTAAGGTGAATAGAGATGAATATAAACACTCATATTTTCGGGCATTACTGCTCGCGTGAATGAAAGTGATAGAGGCATACCATCTTGATGAAGGATGAGTAATAAGGGGTCCTCCGTCGTGCAGCCACGTAAATAAGCGCTTCTTGGGAGGGGCAACCCATACTTATAGTGTTTATTTTATAGGAAATGGTGCATTTTTTTACTAATGGTTTGAAAATGGCAGGAACAATCCACCAGGAAATTCTGCAGAAATATAGCAGCAGTCAATGACGGTACAGCGACGGACAGTTGATACTGAGACGGACGTCGCCATAATTCCGTCGTGGCCAGGTAACATCTGTGTGTTTTTTCAAAATAGGGCACACGCGACGGAAACAATGACGTACCGTCACAACCTATTGTGATGTCGGAACCGCTGTCGGGGAAATCGTCGATCTTAATAAAGCGTAACCGACCCGGACCGGCGGGGTTTTTTAAAAAATTCATCATTTAAAACCTCACCCCTTCATTTCACCCATGCTTTTCACTCTTCTCCCATTTCCTCCCTTTCAATTTAAAAGCCTTTTACAACGTCATTTTACCCCCAAATACTCCAAATTCCTCCAAAAGGCATCATTATAGTGGAGATGTGGGTGAGTGTCTAATTTAATCAACCCAATTACCTTTCCTTTTGTTTTTCAAATCTCAGGTAGGCTTTTTTTTTTACAATTTTTTTCTATAATTTATATTGCATTTTTGTTTATCAAATTGTAGGAGCCTAGTTCTCTTGATAGTTCATTCTTTATCAAATTGTCTGACCTAGTTAAAAAAATCCTCGAGAAATTGACATGTTAAAAACCTAAAATAGGTCTTTAGATGCTAGTTTACTAGGTCTTTTGGGATGATAGAACAAATGTAGGTCAAAACATACCAATTGATTTGGGTCATAGGGGCAGAATGGGGCATCTCCAGTTCTGTATGAGTTAAAGAACGAGAACCCGATGACGGACGTGTACCAACAACGGACCGTCATTGGGTCGTTCCAACAGCACTAACACCCCAGTCCAATTTCTCAAGTGCCACCAAAGCCACAGCGAGGACCGGTGTTCCCACGACGGGCCGTCCTGTACAACCGTTCTGGTGGTTAGAGACCCTATTTCTTAAGGGTTTCTCACTTTTTCTAAGTGTCCTCCAATGGACACATGTGACGGACTGTCATCCCTACGACCGTCCGTCCTACACAACCGTTTTGGTTGTCAGAGACCCTGTTCCTAAGGGTCTCTCTCTGTTTTTCTAAGTGTCCTCAAACGGACAAGTACGACGGTCCGTCAGAGACCCCTATCCTAAGGGTCTCCATATTTTTTTTCAAGTTTCCTTTGACGGACACCTACGACGGACAGTGTACCTGTGACGGTCCGTCCTGCACATACCGTCATACTTGTCAGAGACTCTCCTTCAGGATTCTCCATATAAACATAGTCTAAGTAAGACACGACGGACCCCATGACGGTCCGTCGTACTCACGATGAGCCGTCAACTAGTCCGTGGTGTTTCACTGTTACTATAGCAATATCATTTTATTTTGTTTTATTTTGTGTGATTTTTCTTGTCTTGTTTGCTCCTTCTAGTACTAATATTGATCCTTTACAGGTACTATCTACTATGGCACCAAAACAAGATCGAGTCTATGCACGCGAGCGATCGAAGTCTGTCGCCTCGTTTGCCTACCTGGTCATTTGCGTGACCCCGAGTACGTGCCCCCAAACACTTCCACCCCATCCCGTGCTGCACGTGCTGCCAGAGCCACACCTAAAAAGGTGGCGTCCGACGTAATCACTACCTCCCAGTCTGATGAGGAGCGCACACTGACTGGCACACCTTCTGGGTCAGCTACCAATGAAGAAGGAGCGTCTGGCTCCTTAGGAGTTTCGTGGTCGGAGGAAGCCTCCGGATCTGCTGAGGTTTCCGCCCCCGCCCCCGCTGCAGAGTCTACCTCGTCTGATGAGGCTGACAGTTTGGAATCCACACCCGGGGTTTTTTTTTCAAAACCAGCTCGTTCTCTAACCCCGGTTACTGACAAGCCCCAACGGTGGTGTGTTGAGGCGCAGTTTTCAAGTCTATTTCGCCGGCCAAAGTTCCTGACTGCCAAAGAAGTTTTTGAATCGGACACTTTATATGGGGCGGCGGGTCTTCGGGAAGTCTCTCGGTGATGATCCATGAGATCCACAATTCTCACTGACATCGAGTGGCAGTGGACAGCAGTCCGTGGCCGCGTATATAGTAAGAGATGGTCGAGAATTCTATTGCATCCTACTGTAGCGAATCTCTAATCACAGATTGATAGGCGTTGCTGCCCCCGCCAAAAGGCCACAATGGAGCAGGTCGAGTACGTGGCGTTCAGGTTTCCATCGCCGGTTTTATAGACGAGGATGTGATGCACTAAGACCCTCTTCACTGCACAGAGTTTGACTCCCGATAGCAAGCCCATGTTAAAGATGGCCAAATTCATGCATGAGGCCATCCGCCCTGAAAGAGGACCACCAAGACGGTGGATTGTCCTGCAATTGTCCGTGTGGACAGTTGTGCCGAATGGTGACCGAGCCGCAAGGGAGTGCCATCCCGAGGTAAACTGATTTCACATCGAAGTTTTGTGGGTTTTTGGGCGAATTGTCTGCACTGCATTTCCACCACAACCGCTGATAATATCGTCACATGGGATAGAGAAGAACTAATGGCGGCGATGATTAGCGGGGTTTGAGGCTGGATTTTGCAGTGGCTTCTACATGAGGTAATGCCACGATAGGGCTTTAAGGTCATAACTACTTACCCTTCCGGCTGATTAATTTTATCTATGCGGTCCCGAAGTGTGCCTATATGGCATGTGATCAGCTCAACTCTGGGTGCACTGTTGATATCGGCCTCAATAGGGCATGAACGTCCAAGGAGTTGGATCCACGCAGAGGGCCCCATCAGAGTTCAAGTTGCATCCACTTGTGACTATTGGCTGGATACCGGTTTAGGCACAAAGCACCGCCAAGGCATACGAAGGGCAGTTCAACTGAAAACTACCCGGTTGAGTCTGTCACCCGGAAGGATGTAGCACTGACACCCCGAGCTCCTCTCGCCCTCCAGCCTTGACCCGCTCTGGTCCCGCTGCTAGGCCAGAAATTTAGAGGCGCACATGGCTAAACTTACTGCATCATATCCGATCCTTGGAGGGCAGAGCGTATATGTAGAGGGCAGGAAGAGCGCTCTTGGCGCGGAGGATGGTTCAGCAAACAGAGCAAAAGGATACGCTGAGGGTTTCATCAGACGATTGGACTTTGTTGCGGGGGGTGCAGCAACGTCAATAAACTAAGGTGGATGTGTCGACCCCGTCAGTTGTCCTGCCAGGTCGACAGTCTTCGCGCGATATTGAATTCATCTTAGAGGCTAGGGTGCCGGAGTTAGGCCCCTTCTGCAGAGCTGCTGCAAGACACAGTGATGGCAGCCTATTGCCACTTAGAGCTTCCACCACCTCCCTCGAGAGACTGCAAGAGGCGTAGGGGTCGAGAGGAGAATTGAAGCTCTGAGAACCGAAAGAAAGAGAGGCTGTGAGAGGAGGCTGGCAGAGAGCCTCGCTTGCTGAAGAGGAGGCGCGTCAGGATGAGGAGCATGGATGAGTTAGATGCTGGGAAAGTCAAGCTCCAGAACAGTGGAGATGAGGGAGCACTGTTGATAGCACTGTGAATACTGAGGGAAACAGGGAGGGTGTCAAATTAACAGAGTTAGTGTTGGTTTACGGGGAACGGGGAACCACCAGTTTGATGATCGTTAGGCGCTTGCGCCCCAGGTTCAGCTTCTTCACCTACACTCATAGTAATTCATTTTGTTTTATGCTTGGGGACAATTGCAGTCTTTTTGTTGGGGGGGTGGGGTAAATGCGAAGTGAGTGCTAGGGGGTGAAGTCTGAGTAGCCCAATTCCCCCCCCCCCACCCCCCCTATCCTCTTTGGGTTTCTTGCCTGTGGTCTTTTTCCCAAGAGAATGCTACTGTTCTTTGACAACCGACATGTATATATCTTGTGCTACCATATTTAATTATGGGAGCATGAGGCTTAAAATGATCATCCTGATAAAATGAAAAATGCGTGCATGAATAGGAATAGGAATTGATAAATGGTGGGCTCCAATTCATGACATAGAGTACCCACTGCAGGACCCTCAGTATAAAATCGAAACAGGGTACTGCGTTCTGGTGAGTATGAGATGTCAAGTGCCTAGTGTGAGGAAAGATTTGAACAGACCACTTATTTGTATGAGCTTAGAACTTGACTGATAGTCCTGCTAAAAGTAAGCGTAATAGACAATTAGAAAAGGATCATAGGCCCTTATTCAATATTAGCCCATTTTTAGCCTAAAAAAAGAAAACAAAATGAAATTGAAATTTATCCTTCTTTGATCCAAATGATTTGAGCTTAAATTAGGGACCTTTTATTTTTATACATAACTGATATTTTCTGGGAATAATTGGTTAGAGCCTGGTCCCTCCTTGGACATGTGCAACTCAGTTTATGACCAAAAGCATAAGTGGAGGGTGGCTAATGCCCAGTGTAAACAAACCTTTTATGGCCCTGACCAACTTTGGGTATTGTTTACTTTGAATCATGGAAAAGTTCATGAGTTGAGAGGTTGGTATTAAGAGGACATTGCTCTGGACGTGGGGTTGAAAGACAAAGAGAGAGATCGGACAAGAAACAAATGTAAAGGACTCAATAATTAGTTGACGAAAAGTAAAAATTTTTTTGTACAAGAAATCAAGCAACAAAGAAGAGCGTCACATACACAAATGAAAGAAAAAAAGGGGGGAAAGGAAAATACAAGGTGAAAGAATATGGGAAACTGGGAACAAATTAAAATGATAGAAAATGTTTTGTTAGCCAGTTTTTTTTAATGTTTCAAGTAGGGAAAAACGTCACTTAAGTATAACTAATTCCCTACTTAAACTGAGGCTATGTTACAAGCTTTAAGTCCTATCGATGATCCTAAGCGTTTGTATAGCGAACGTAAAGCAGTGAAAAAAGGGAAAGCTTATCGCCAATAGGTATGAATAGTGTGAATTTCGTTCAAGAGTGGGGGGTGGATGTTAAACGTAATCCTTACTCAAAACTGATGAAATCATTCGTTGTGTAAAAAATAAGGATTTTGTTTGAACGTAGAGGAACTAGTTGCGAGTACCGAAAATATTAGCACCTCGGTGAGAATTGATGAAGCAGGATAGGTGTTAGTGCATCGGGAGTCTGGTAGGTATGATTCCACATATTGTCAAGCCTAATAGTGTAGCATGCATACATATGATGAGATTAATGCGGGATTGATAGCCAAAATGATTGAAAAAGGATAAAAAAATGGAGACTATGGTACAAAGATTTTGTATTGAGTCTAGTGGTCGCTGTTGGACAAAACAACGAATTTAAGTGAGGGTGTGATTATATGTGGTGTCACGGTATTATTAATACTTTTTCTTAAGTTTAGTATGTCAAAAGCCTTTCCTTTTTGTGTAATTTTATATAAGCTTCTCCTTATTGCAGGAAATATGTCCACAAGGCTGAATATGCGGAGGTTTTTGAGCGAAAGAAATGCAGGAAGAGACCACCCTAAGAAGCTTTGTGACGGTCCTTCATGCTCTGACAGTCGCAGGGGAAGCGTTAGTGCAACTGCTGACGGAATAGGGGAAGTTTGACCCAAGTGTGGGGTTACAGAAAGCGTGACGGACCGTCGACACCATTACCCGGTTCTGTCCTACAGGTCGTCATAAGTTCAGAGGAAGTCGTCCCTGTACCCCCTATTTAAAGCGTTCAAGTGTTTTCGGGACGGCGACCTCGACGGACCGCTCGTGAATATGACGTACGTAATACATGCCCGTCGAGGGTAATGAAGAATGGACGTGAGAGAAGCAGAAGAAATGATCAGTATGGGATGAAGGAGTCCATGCACGGTCGTAGCGCGCTTGTACGTCGATCCCTCAAAGCGATGTTTGACAGATTTCCAGCAAATAGAGTCTTATGATAATATAGGTTTTATTTTTACTAAAAAGTTCGAAAAACATCTTTTTTGAGGTTAGAATCTGGATCTTGGTTAGGCCCTTTGATTATGTGAGATCTGAATTATGTTGCGAACTTCTCGAATTTTAATCTTATCATTGAAGTAAGTACATGCATTCTATACCATATATTGAATATTGTCATTATTGCTATGGGGTATCAAATCCATAATAGGGTTGTGGACACCATATACAAATAATGCAGTAAAACCGAACTAAAAATAACAATTCTAGAATAAGTGTCTTGCATGATTGATAATTTCTTTGCTTAGAAGTCTTTTTTTTTAACGGATGGAAAAATGTTAGAGCTCGCCCCTAATGTTACTTGCCGACCAAGGAGGTAGCATAATAGGAAAAGAATTATCAACACTTAAATTTAGTGTATATGATCCATAGCTAGTTATTGATGGGTATGAGGTAATAAAATAGTAATATCGAATACAAGCTTAAGATGAGGTAAAGATAAGCATTAGCGATAACAACACACGTCTAGCCGTCAAGGTGCGGACGTGAAATTGTCGAGATTGCCGATCCAAGGATTCGAAAATGCATCACTTATTCACTTTGCTACAAAGATTACTAGGAAATAATTTTATAGTTAGAATGATGACGTTATGACCTGTGGGGAACACGTAAACCCATAGTACTTTCATTAGTGCTTAAACTCCCAACATTGAAGCTGTGAAGGGTCTCTTTCATTTCGCTGGTTATTTAATTTATATCAGAATACCCTTTTATCATTTTGCTTTCCAAGGAAAGTAATTGACTGAACAATAGGAATCATAGATTGAAGTTAAGCCTACAAATATTTTCCTCGTGAGCGAACAATTCCAACCTAACTAGTTGGGTTATTTACTTGACACGACGCTTTACTTCTCATTTGAGAAGTAAGTTTGAGCGTATCAGTGATCACTAAACTGTTTGCCCACCATGAGAGGACTTACAACTTACTTGGCTAGTTATTCTGGGACTGTTGGGTACACTAAACCCTAGTCCAACTCGATATTACGCTACTCTTTATGAGTCCTGGAAAAAATTTGCAGATTATGTCTGAGTTTATGTAAATACTGTATAGCTCGAAATTGAATATGCAAAACAGAGAATGCAACATTTAATATGGTCATTATGCATTGTATAATTGGACGGCCATGCATATCTAAAGTGTAGGAAGCTCGGAACTAACATGTGTAAATTCACAGAACTAAGAACCTACAAGTTAGGTTTGAAATTCAGACACTAATTGAGTAATACTACATTATAATCTGATTTGGAAAATACTCTACATATCTCATGAATTTCTGTTTGAAGTACAGTTTAGAAATTCCTGGTCTATATGATATGGGAATCAAGAATCTGACCGAAAACTAGGGACCGGATGGGTGAAAGGAATCCACTAGTGATATCTCATATACCTGGTGATGAAATTCACGGAAACACTTAGAATTTGGGGCTGGAGCTGCTGGAGCTTGTGGTGTTCTTGAACTACGGTTCTTGAGCCTTTTTCTCCTCTCTTGCTTCTAATTTTTTAAGTTTTGATTTAGTGATTTGACTTTGATATGTTTTAATTATGTTTCTAGGCTTAAAATGACAAAAAAATTGACGATTTAGGGTCAAAACGACGTATATTTAGGTTTAAACGGAGTGAAAAAGGTCCAAAAGACCCCTGGGAAAGTTACTGTTAGACCAAACGACGGCCAGGATTGATGGTCCGTCATCTAACCGACACCTCCTCGTTGGGTCCGTCGACTGGGCTTGTTCGACAGACCTTTACTAAAATGGACATAACGTTTTATACGGAGGTCTGATTTTAGCAAGGTCGGTGGCTATGAAAAGATAATTCAATTATCTATCTGTGGGTATGTCATAAAAAAGATAATACATTTTGTCTTAAGAGTTATGATCATTTGAAGTTGACCCTACTACATTTTCCCCTTATCTGTCTGCTAATTCCCACCTACGGTCAGGTACGGACTGTGTTGGTCATCCGGCTCTTTTAGAGATGATGAATGGGGTCCCCCTCGCTCACGGTCAACTGTTTATGGACCGTCGTCGACCTAGGACTGTAGGCCCGTCCGCCGTCCAATAACTTAATCCATTTTTCTGGCTGAAATTTTTTGCGCTTTCTGATGCTCTCGACGGTTGTGCAGGACGGACCGTGGGTCAGGCTACGGTCCATCAATGCCACTGTTGGTTGAACCTGACATTTTTCTGTAAAGCTGATTTTCGGTCTGTTTTGGCTACAGGGTGTTATAGTTGAGGGGTTACATAATAATTAAAATATTTCTATTTAATTTGTACTATGTTAGACTAATTGTATTTTTTGGAAAAATGATCCGATGAACCCTTATACGTGTACGAATATGTATTATTGACCCTTCTATTTAACTCTTTATCAATTGAACCCCTAAAGTAAATTAAATAATAAAATAAATTTAAACCCCTCCTATCATGAGTGTAGTTTACTCTCTCATAATAGATGACACGTCGAGTCCAAGTCCTTCAAACAAATAACACGTCATAATTATATTCATTAACTATTTTTTTTGAAAATTATTAATTAAAATAATAGGTTAAATAATCCTTTAACTCAACATTTTTAATTAATTAAATAACCTTTTAACTAGTTGAAATCTGAGCCGGCCGTCTTCCTCCTCTTCTCCTCTACTCATTTCCATCGAAAAACAGCCTTCACCACAAGAAAAGAAATGCACCGCCACACCACCTATACTCTCTTCCTCTCCATCTCCATCTCTGCCGCACACCCGCCAATTTTCTTTCCTCATTCCTCGACTTTCCCAAAATCAGCCGCCGCACGACATACTTGTATTGTTATATACTTTAAATTAAATTATATACAAAATACTTCACAAAGGTGTGTGACAAATAATGACGTTCAATAATTAACTTTGCCAGAAAATTATTATAATTTAAACGTGTAATGCAGACAATAACTATCTTTCCTTCAAAAATTAATTAAGTCTAGAAATAAACTAATAAAGTATTTCCAAAATCATGCCTTTATAACAAGTTCATTTTCTAAAAAGAAAAAAATCACTAAGATTAACAAAGTAATTCAATAACACCATATGGTATAAAAGACTTTATAGGAAGGAATCCTAAGAGTTCTCCATTCTGAACAGATACGGAGCCACTGCTATCAATCTCTTCAATTTCAATTGAGCACGCCCTGAATGACAAACAAAAACCGTTGAAAAATCTCATAAACATAGACTAAGCAAATCTCATAAACATAGACAAAGCTAACAGACCACTTAAAGTGGATCTTTGAGGTTCTTATGGATACAAAAATATATTGACATGGGAAACCCCAAAACAGCGAACCCTATGCGAACCATTACAAACCCTTCTTCTCTCTATCTTCTCCGGCGTAACCCTCGCCGCCTCCATTCTGGTGTAAAAAGGACCAGCGCCGCTTCTCTTTCTTACTCTACTGTCGGTGAGCACACTCAATAATGAAGAAGACATTTCTTATTTTTAATTTTTTTTTTAAATTTATTATTTTATAATTTTATTTTTTTAGAATTTAAATATAATATAACTCTCTTGTTGGAGCGTGTCAAGGGCAGAGGGGTTCAATATATGGTATTTTACTGTGTTTGAGGGTTCAATTGATAAAAAGTTAAGAAGAAGGGTCCATAATGCAAACTCATACAAGTATAGGGGTCCATCAGACCATTTTGCCTTTTTTTTAATGAAACGTAGAAATATGTTGATTTTAGATGTAGGGGATTATATATAGTTCTTCTAGTCTTTATAGTGATCTAGTATGTGCAATAACATCACAACTTATGATAGATGTTAAAATAAATGATCTATTAGATAAAATATATAGTTAGTGATATATGTCCACCTATTAGTATCCACAATGATATTGGTGTATGGGCAATTTTAGATTAAAAAAAAGTTAATTTAAATTTCTTTATGAAATATCCACTATACATAACTTTGAAGAATATGACAACGGATAATCAAAATTCTGTAGTTGTTGTGGATATGATACATTTTGAAGTTAGTAAAACACTAACTAACTTTGGTTTATACTCCAATAATTTCAGCCGTTTGATAGGAGTGAATTTAGATGGAGTTGTCGATGAAAATACTAATGAAGAAGATGGAGTAATCAATGACCATTCTAATATATTTGTATCTAAAATAAGATTTACAAGGATAAAGGAACACTTATGGAGGTGATGCAACATTTTGGAGCTGTCAAAAAGATTCAGATTTATTGTATCTTGTTCTTATTCATCTTGGTAAAGATATAATTATTTGTTTGAATGAGTATTTATTTTTGAGTGAATTAGTTATATCAATTTTTAATTGATCTTTTTTTAAAAACAGTTATTGCCTAAAGTGTCTTGTTGATAATTGTTCTTGGATAATGAACTCATCATGTTTGAATAAATCAAAGCTATTTAAAATCAGAAAGTATAGTTGGAAACACACTTATTCCATTTAATAATGGATAAATTTATTTATCCATCTATCATATACACTCTAAAAGATATAGCGGAAGACATGTTGAAAGTGCATGATGTTGTCTGACATACGTGAAGACCTGGAGAACTAAAGAAAAACGATATAATTGGTGCGTGGAGATCAAACCGAGTCATATGCCAAACTTTCAGATTTTTTCAATCTAAATTTTGTATTTTATTTTTGAAATTGAATTGGTGTGAATTTTAGAATGCAATAATTTAGCATGCAGTTTGTTTACGGATTGAATTTCAGTATCCATTTGGTTTTCTTACTGTATCCTATTGATATTTATTCTGTGTCTAATTTAAATATAATTTATATTCCATTTTGTATCCTTTCTGTAGCTAATTCATAGCCTTGTATCCATTTGTTTTCCTTTCTATATACAATTGATATTCATTCTATGTCTAGTTTGAATCTAATTGGAGTTTCCACTTTGTATCCTTTCTGTATCCAATTGATATTCATTACGTGTCTAATTTGAATCTAATTGATATTTCAATTTGTAGTCTATTTGTATCAATTTGATAGCCTTTTTGTATCGAATTGATGTATTGGTTGTTTCATAATGTTCAAATATCTAATTGTAGAATTAACTGTAACAACGAAAAAACATTCAGGTTTCCTGATATACTCCCACCGTTCGGTATTGTTTGTCATGTTGCGCTTTTCAAAAGTCAATTTGACTAATTTTTAAAGTTAAATTCGATCACATTAATTCGATATTTTTGTAAAAAAATAGATATTCTAAAACTATATGAAAAGTACTAAAAATTGCAATTTTTTTTACATATTAATATGAAGAAAAATACATCTTAAAATGTTACTCAAAATTTTTGTAGCTTGACTCTAAAAATAGATTATGACAAACAAAACCGGGCGGAGGGAGTATATTGGAGAAAATGTATCTGATTATGACAAACAAAACCGGGCGGAGGGAGTATATTGGAGAAAATGTATCCTGGATCAGTTTTAAAATTAGAAAGAAAGGAATGTGATAAATTCTTATATGCATTTGTTGCATTAGAAGCATGCATTAAAGGTTGGGGAGTATTGTAGGCCAATTGTAATGGTTGATGGGTATCTTTAAGCGGTTCATATAGTGGTACAATGTTGACTGCAAGCACTATAGATCCAGAAGATATTTTTTTGATTACCTATACTTTTACACTTATACCCAATAATAAATATTATATAAGGTGTGTTTCCAATTTGTATGATGTTTTTTTAAATAATGCATCAGGTCATATACCTTCATTTGCTTATGTCATAGTAAATTTTGAGAATGATGTGTCGTGGACCTGATTTTTTGAGCAGTTTAGGATAGAATATGGAGAAAGGAAAACAAGTGTTTTATGTCAATAGAAATGGGAGCATATGGAAAGGAACTACAGGAGTATATCTAGAATCAGAACATTTTGCTTGCACATGACACTTATGTTGTAATGTATTGAAGAATTTTCATAGGAATAATGAAGATTTGAATAAGATATTTTTACAATGGCAAAGATATACAATATAACAATTTGAGGAGATTATGCAAAGAATAGACCAGATAGATTCAAGAATAAGAGATTATTTATATGATATCGTTTATAGCAAGTGGTCAAGGATTTATTCAAAATGTAAACAAACATGGACCGTGCCTTCAAACATAGCCGAATCATTGAATAATGAAAGCAAGATACCAAAGAGATTACCAGTCAATTCACTTCTTGAATTTATGAGGGTGACAACATTTCAAAGATGGATAACTAAGCACAACTAGAAAGCTGCAAAAACTAGATCAGAGCTGACAAAATAAAAGATCTTATGCTCTAGAAAAGTATTGTTTTATCTAGCAGTGTGATGATATATTTTTTTCTTTATTTATCATAAATTAAATGTATTCATATTCCCAATTAGTATGATTATTGGAATAATGTAGTATAAACTGTCAACTAGCAAGAACAATACATTAATTTGATATCCATTCTATATATATAATTGAAATATCTTTTAGTGGCTTCTTTTTTTAACAGTGTTTTTATGAGCATTATTTTTGTGTATTAGGTAATACCATCAAAGGTTGATATGCATGTTGTTGTTTAAGGACCAAATAAGTATACAGTAAACTTAAACACCAAGATGTGTAGTTATGGAAGATTTTAAAATGATGAGATACTATGTGGGCATGGAATGACAATTCTGAGATACATAAGGTTGTATGAAACAAATTTCTGCTCTGTCTTTTATATCCTGAATTTTTTTTTAAAATGCATATGACATCCCTGCTAACCTATCCCCTGTTATAGAAGAGTACATAGGATATACCAAGTTATATTTCAGAGTCTATATCCGTCCGATCCAAAGAGAACGATAGGAAACCGCAACTTGAACGTTGAAAAGGGTTTGCTGATGAGAAATTCAAAAGATCAAAAGCTACTTGCACTAAATATTGTAAAGTTAGCCACAACAGGAAGACATGTTCAAATTAACATGTGCAAAAATAATGCTCGTTTATTTGTTTAGGTTGTTAGAAAATTTTTATTTTATTTTTTCTTTTAAATCATGTTTTTATTTTGATAGTAAATATGATTGGTGTGAAATGCATTATACACTGGTGTTTAATATATTGTACAAATCAAATTTATTCCAGTTTAATTAATCAAATAAGTTTTTTGATACTCTAGAAATTATTATGGTAATGCATTGGTATCCCGATTATATCATTGAAGTTTAGCTGATCCTTATTTGATTTTCAAATGATGTGAGACTATAAATAAAATTATCACACACTTTATACTAATCTTATTCAAATTTCATTCCAACACTAACTTCAGTTTATATCAAACTTGAATAAGATTGGTATAAAATGTATTTTAATCACACAATGCATAGTATGTGTATACCAATAATGTAACACAATTCATACAATGTCAAACAATCAAAACCAATGGGATGCACATATTAAACAAATTTCATACACGTTTCATCCCAAAAACATGTTTAGAATAGAAAATAAGCATAACGTGATATTTTTTGTTTAAAATAAATAGTTTGAAAATTCATATCATTTTCATACCAATTTAATAATTAATACCATGCACACAATTAGTAGACATTCATACTATTTGTATATCAATAATGTATCACAATTCATACAAAAGCCAACAAAAAAAAAGTGAAGTCAGATTTATACACGTATTAATTAGATTTATACATATTTTATCCAATAAGGGTACAATTTGAAAACTTATTGATATTTTAAAATAGTGAATTCAAATGGTATGAATTACGATATTACTTGAATACTGAAATATAGTAACCAATCAGTAATTCGTATGTAGACGGTATCTCACTGGAAGAAAACATATGATATATAAATCATCAAATACTTAAACACAAAAAATTGTTCATTCCACCCCTAGCTTCAGTTTATATCACACATATTATACCAACAATAAATCAATTTCATATAACATTCATCAATTTCGTATAAACATGTGTAATTGCATATAATCACACAATGCATAGTGTTATACCAATAATGTAACATAATTCATACAATATCCAACAATCAAACATTAAAGTCAAAGTCAGACACATATTAATCAAATTTTATACATGTTTCATCCAAACATCATGTTTAGAATAGAAAATAACTAGTTTTACAATTCATATAACATATCTGCTAAATACTTCTCCGGATATCATACACCACTACTAGACATTCATACCATTTCATACCAATTTAATATTCACAGAGTTTATTGAGACATTTTATACCAAAGTTAAAACACAATTCATACTATTTATATAGTAATATTATATCACAATTCATACAAAAGCCAACATTCAAAAAGTGAAATCAGATTCATACACGTTTTAATCATATTTTATACATATATCATCCAATAAGAGTACAGTTTGAAGCCCCACTCATATTTTAAATAGTAAATTCAAATGGTATGAATTCTGTATATTATTAGTATCTTGAAATTATAGTAACCATCACTAATTCGAATGTAGAAGGTATATCACTGGAAGAAAACATATAATATTATAAATCATCAAATACTTAAACACAAAAAAATTATTCAAAAATTAAAAAAAAATTTAAATTTCTTGTCTGTGATATTGGTGTAGGATAGTCGGTGATATCCGAAACATGTTCTTTTGCTATGCAAAGTCAACCAAATTTGCTAGCACCGTACCAGTATCTACAATCTCACTGATTGGGTTCATTTTCACTCTTGTTTTTCATAATTCCATAGGACTGTGACATACCATTTGCGATGGTACTTTGCATCGATATCAAAAGATCGCATGTGTACAATCAAAATCATTGAAAATTTTTGAAAGAAAAAACATTATAAGAAATAAATGAAGTTAACATTTCTAATGAAATTAATAAAGTATAGAAATACATACTTGGAATTATTTTTATGATGAGGAACATGCATCATGTGTTTGATATCAATTGGGTCGATTTGAGACTTGTGTACATATTTAGGGAGCTCATTGGCATACAAATCAAGTTTTTACCATAAAATTTTGTCCTTGTCAAACATAGTAATATCATTATTGCAAGTTTACCAACAACTTCAAGTGACTTAGTTGATGTAGAGAGGGGAGCGAACATAAATGCGCTCCCCATCAGGGAGACGATCGGTATACAAGCATCTATGATTAATTTGGAATGTAATAAAAAATCATGAGTATTGTCACCACTGTTGAAACGACAGACAAAAAGGCAAAAGTAAGCAGGCGGAGATGCAGACATCCGTCAACTCTTCCAAGGGGAATGCTACAAAGAGTTAATGAGGGCGCCAATCATAAAGCAATGGTGTGGGAGGAGGACCACTCACAATCGGGTTGGTAATGGAATACGCTGAGTATCACGATGGGGTTAGATACGGCAATTAGACAATCTCTCCTATTGTTCTCTCATGTGTATCTAATCCACTTTATCATCATAGCAACGTACTTATATGATATTGATGTGGAGAGTACTTTGCCTGCTTTCGCAAATAATACATAATGATATTAACATGTTGTTACGAAATAAAAAAGCCATTAAAATGTTTCAAATATATACAAAATGCATATCAGTTGCATTCTAGTTACTTGTTTTGATGTACAATTTTAAAAGTTTATTTTTTATACCAGATTCATTTAATTATCATATAAACAACATACAAGAACAGTTTATACCAATGTTATTTAAAAATAATTTAATCAACATACATGATGGATATGACTTATCCCGTCTACTCGAGCCCCGTCAGACTTAACCATTATGTTGATTTTTTTTTTTTTGCAACTTTGACAACACAAAAATCAATTCGAGGTTCAAATCTATCTTTGAATAGGCAGATTTCTTGTGAACAATGAAAATAGATATAAAAGAAACTGTAACATTTTAATTGGTAAATCTATAGATAATTTAGTGTATTTGGAATTTGAAGCAGCTGGATTGAAACCCAGGTGTGTTTAAACCAGTAGGATCAATTCAGACGCAACCCCAAACCATTGTAACTTTCAAATGGATATTTGATATGAAAGAAAATAGAAACTCTTCTTGAACTACTTTTGTCTTTTGACAATCGAATGTACGAAAATATGTCTTTCTTGTCATGATTCATATTTCTTGATTGCACGTTTGGAGTTATATTAACATTAAGAATTGGATCAAGTGCAATAATCAATGTCCTAGTCAAATCAGGATAAGCATTCAATGTTGGTGGTTTTGAATTTGATGACTCTAAGTATTCCAAAATCACTAAAACCGTACCACACAAATGACAGTTATGTCAAATTCATAAGGCTTGCATGTTAGCTTGAAAAAAAAATTAATTTTTAAGAGGTTTGTGATGAAAATACCGGCACGATCATAACAATAGTTACATTTAGATTTTCATACCATAGTGCGCTGTTAGTATAAATGTGAAAAAGCAACATTCCCTTAAATTGACGCGAAGGCGGCATATACCAAATGTGGTAGCGTTTTTTCAGATTTGTCACATTTGACGGACATGCATCTTAAGGTAAAATTCAATCATAACATATTGAAAAAATGTCCGGGCATACGACCTTTATGTAAATTAATACAACGGTTACAATACACTTAAACCTGCATTTATGTTGCTTTTCACAATTTAATAAGAAAAATGTAAAATTCACTTTTTATTGATCAAAAGTTAAATATAAATTTTCAAGTAACATACAGTGAATGACAAAGCGTAAGTAATATAACGAAGGTGCTGCAGACACAACCTTCAAGTCAATATCGGAATATTGTTTAATACATCTATCACAAAAGGACGACAAATTTTTTAGTGGCAGTGAGGTGAAGCACTACTATGCATATATCAGCAAATTCAATACCAGCATAGAGTCTACAACTACAAGGCGTGGTGCCAAGGGTTGGGATATACTCAATGACCCCTCTTAGCCCTTACCCAAAATCGCCTACGGACACACATTTTCTTGATGAGGGCCTTTACACCCTCCAAAATTTTTTTTTAAAGTAATATAGATATCACGCAGACGCGGGTCATTGACGTTCGCCTAATGAAAATGGCGACAAGCACAACAAATTCAGCCGTGTGTACTGATATGTGGTCAACCACTCTAGAGTCGCCAGTAATTGGGTAGCGGTGTGGTGGCAGCTTTTAATGCTAACAGTGAGCCGAAAGATGAGAAAAGAGCCACTTGTCTAAAGTAATGGGCGTGATTGACTAAAAAATGATTCAAAGAAATGGGAGGTTAATTGACATGGGGTTCTTGTGTCAGACAGCATAACTAACTTCCTCTTGTTCAAAAAATAACTCCCATGTTTAGTGGTTCTTCATGTTTAAGAGCTCCATCCATATCGATTCAAGCTCCTTGATTTGAAAGGTAAGTTAAAATTAATATATTTTTTTTCATCTTTTTATGTCGATTATTATATTCTTCTTTTGATGTCGATTATTAATTCTGAACTTGATAATTATATTTAAACCAAATTGATAAATAACAAAAGATCAATATTAACAATTTGAAACAAACTCATTATCTTTATTCATATCGATTTTATTAATATGGGCATAGGGATGGGGTGGGACGTGAGAGAGGAGGAGTATATTTCATTAAAGTCACTTTATCGAAAATTGAAAAAGTGGGGTCCGGCGCGTTTTTCAACAACAAATCGACCTGCAGATTAATTTTTTGCCAATTAGGCAAACGCCAGGGGTAAATCTATTTACTTCAACAAAAGTTTGAGGGGTATAGGACCTCTCAAAGATCAGTGTGTCGTAGGGATTTTGGGTATAGGCTAGGGGGGTAAATTGGGGATTAGTCCCAATTTCAGTTCAAATTTATACATTTTATAATTAGTTGCACATAAATAAATCATACCATGATAAAAAAATTGTTACAATTTTTAACTTTAAATTTGTAAAATCCTTTAGCACCATATAATACATGTTGATGTGTAGTTAATTTTGGTTGACCTCTTGAAGACCTAATCTCCTCAAATATCAACTTTGTTGAGTTATCCACATATGCTTTCATTTCGCTAATGTGGTTGTCAACTGTATCAATAGATGTAAGCACATATGTTAAACATTAAAATATTATTTAAAAATAATTAATTATTATTATTTAAAAATAACATTATCTTTGAATTTCGCCCTAACCTGTCATTAAATATTAAAATATTGGGAAAATTCTCCGTAATATGTATGTTGCCTAATTTTTTGTCTCATGGTGACTAAAGGTTGATGTAAAATGTTCTAATCCATGATATTTAACTCTTCGTCAGTAAATATTATGTTTCTCAATTTATGCTTCAATAAAAAAAAAGATGTGATAATTGTAATCAATAAAAAAGATAATAATTTATAATTTACTAAAGACAATAACTAAAAGAGTGACCTGGTTGCCATGTGTTCTGAAAATCATATTCCTTAAGTCATCAAAAAAATACTCGTATTTGATGTCTTCTATTTTAGAATACGCGATTTGCTACACAAACAACAATTGTATTGTAAAAAGGATGACAACCCACATAAATACAGACTTGCAACGCTATATGAAATTGATTGAATACGAATAACGTAGGATTGTTTTTCAACCTACGACTGCAAATTTTAAGAGTTAATTTAAAACATTCATTTCCCCATGAAAGTTGACATATTTACCAAACTTAGTCGATAAAATACAATTTAAGAATGGTTGTTTTGAAGGTCTCCAAACCAGTGAAAAATAAAGTAATAAGTACAGAATGTCGATTTTGAAGCGGTCTTCAGTCTAAAAAAAGTTAGCTAATTTAAACTTATTGAAGAAATTCTGAACTTAGGAACTTTTTTCGGATCTACCCCCAAAATATTTAGGATAAGTCTTTTGAGCTATATGAGGCGGATCGACAAAGGGACTAGTAGATGATCCACATTTGAGACCAGTTATCACTGTGAATTCCTTAATTTCAATATGTAATTCTGTATTGTTTATTTTCACAACATGCATGTCGCCTCTGACATTTCAGATTTGAGAAGTAGAAAATTCCGCAATAGTTGTCAATGAATCTCTATGTTGTGTAATTCACTAAATACACCAAAAGGTGTTTGCTCAAGAAATTGTTGAAACCTCTCTTGTCCGAGGAAAGTCAACAAATCACCAAATACATTAATTTTTGTACATGAAACCAACGTGTATATATCTTATTTGCTTATAAAATTGTTAATACTAAATTAAAAAACACTTCATGTAAATATTAACATAGTTTCATTCCACTAGTAACTAAATTTTAATAATATTTGTAATTTAATTATATCATATAAAGTAAATCAAAATCATATAAATTAAATATAAAAGTACGTTTCAATGCAATAATATCTATTCATACACATGCAAATACATAAATTTTAGTAATGTCCTTAATGACCATATTTGGAAGAATATCATCATCACCGGAATTCTATTTTATATTATTATATCAGCTTTATGTGCGCTGTTGCATTCACCAAGATTCATGTGCACTGTTGCATTCATCAATTTTATTCAAACATTATATCAGCTAATTTATGAAAGTAGATTGGTGAATGAAACAGTACAGATGGAGCTGATATAATGTTTGAATAAAATTGGTGTGATTTTTTTTTTCTAATATGGTACAAGACATTACTAAAATTTACGTATATGCATATGTATGAAATAATATTTGTATGAACATACTTTTATATTTATTTTATATGTTTTTGATTTAAATTATATGATATAATTAAATTATAAATATTGTTAAAATGTAGTTCCTGTTGGAATAAACTTTATTAACTATTTGCATGAAGTCTATTTTAATTCAGTATTAACAATTTTATAGGCAAAGAAAATATCCATACATTGGTCTTCATGTACAAACATGAATGTTTTTGGTGAACTGTTGACTTTCCTCGGACAAGAGAGGTGTCAACAATTTTTGAAACAAACACCTTTTGGTGTATTTTATGAATTACACAACATAAAGATTCAATGTCAACTATTGTGGCATTTGCTACTCCTTGAATTTGAAAATGTCAGAAACGACATGTTTATTGTGAAAATAAACGGTACATAATTACATTTTGAAATCACGAAATTCACAGCAAAAACTGATCTCAAATGTGAATCACTTACTGATTTTTTTTCGGATCCGTCTATTTCAAATAGACTTATCCTAAAATACTTTGGAGAAATGAACAAAGTCCCTAAGTTAGTCTTCTTCAATAAGTTTAAATTGTCTAAATTTTTCGAGACTGAAGAATGCTTCAAAATTGACATTTGGCATTTCATTACTTCATTTTTTACTAGTTCGGAGGCCTCCAAAACAACTATTCCTAAATTGTATTTTGATTTGAATGAATCTGATCAATATGTCAACTTTCCATGGGGCATGCCACGTAGCTAAAAAGGGTAAAAAATATTATAAACTAGTTCAGCGGGTAATAGGCACCTTAGTACATATAAAGTGTGTCTTCTGAGATTTTCGGGCCTGGTTGGATGGGTATTGGGTTTATCCAATATTTTACTAACTAGTTATGTAATAATTTACATTTTTATTTTTTTATTTTATTTTTTAACTGATTATTTTAATTACGTCAATTATTTTATTTCGTTGAGTTAAGAAGATTGTTAATTAATTATATTATTTCGTCTTATTTTGAAATTTGGTCAGATGGGCCAATGGTGAGTCAGTTTAGCTAAATTGGTAATAATTTGGGCCATCTAACACATTCCAGCCCATTCCCATATCCAACCGACATTAAATCAGCTTTTACCTCAAATATCCAACTCGAACCCATTTTTCACCTTGACTCGACCCTGTTACTCCCCCCCTCTTTCCTCTTCAAGCTGAAGAACCTAGAAGAATGATGCAGCAATGAAGAACCATCCACGAGCTAGCTTTCTCCTTGGCGCATGAGAGCATGAAAACGCGTGTAATACACGACCTTGTGCTCGCGTCTTCGTCCCCTTCCCTCTTGATGGTACTGTACCAGTCGGGTTTTCGGCAAAAGAAGCTGTCATGACAGCAAAAGCAGCGGACGCCTTCGTCCTAGTAGCACAAGATCAACCCACGCAAGGGCATGAGGACACTTGATCGATCCGAGCACTCCGCGTAAGTTTCTATCCGTCGAGTTGAGAAAATCGTTTGGGAATATTCTTCTAGGGTTGAGAATTCAGATTTTTGAATTTTTCGTGGGCCTGGATTCTTTTTGGGAACCCATTTTCCCTTTCTCGTTTTAGTTGAGTCCCCCCCTAGGGAGGGGGGGGAAGGGACATAGGATTTCTGTGGGGGGGAGTCCCCCCTTCTAGTTCTTTTTTTGCTCTTCCCGGGGGGGGGGGGACCTCTTTCGCGTCGCCGGTATTTCTCCTTTCGCCTTGGGAGGAGACAATTTTTGTCTACAAATCTCTTCTTTCATTCGTTTGGGGGGAAGAACGGGCGGGGTGGGGGGGACGATAAAATAATTTCTCTTGGAGAAACAATTCCTGGTAAGAGCAAAGTTGAGGGGAGAGTTTTTTTTTGGGGGAGAGTTTTTTTGGATTTTAAAGTAACAACTTTTGTTCTGGTAGGGTATTTTGTATGAGAATTAAAATTGTTCTGGTTCTTAGGGACATAACCCTTCACAAGTTAACCTAGCAGATAGATAAACGAGAACAACAGAGTGGCGCGGACCTAGTCGCTGTGCTAACAAATATTCGAAACTACATAGGAATACAAACAAGCGACTAAACAGACGGCTAAGAAAGTTATATCATTCCGTCCAAAGGAGAGCTTCGGCTGCACACGTACTTAATAGTGTGGTAAATAATAGCTTGTATCCCGTCGTTTACTTTACTCCACTGAGTTTGTTTTCAAGTGATCATTCGATAAATTCGTTCAAAGTTTTTTGTGTTTTGGTTGTTTGACTTTCTCGAATACATTGCGGTGATACTAGCCCTTGTGTTTGTTTCGTTCAGTTTCTGATCTGTAAGGGATCATCGCTACTATTTTTCCTCGTATAATTCCTTTTATTGTGTTGTCCCAGAGCGATTCGAAAGTATTCACCTCCATTTTTTCTTAATTTCGATTTATGGATTATTTTGTAACCTACTGTGTGGAGTCATATCACTGTTGATAAAATTTCTTTCGTGGTAAATGACTATTCTTGGTATAGGACATAGTTACTCATTTCTGTAGGTGTTGGAGCCTATTTTGTTGCCCCTCCTTGTTACTTAAAAATCCCTTTTGTATATTTCTAAATGAGTTGCCGCGACTTGGAATATGTTTTTTTTACTCATGTTTGGCTGAAAGTAATGGAAGCAATTCGTGGCTATTGATGGTTGTTTCTTTCCTGAAGTTCATGGCCCTTCTTGTTTATATTAGTTCCATTATCCATTTTAGTTTTTAGTATCGTCGACCACACACAGATTCCTTTTTGTTTTATTCTCAGCAGGTTTTTGTTTGTTGTGGGCGGGGTGGGCAACAGATTGTGTCTGTTCCAATTAACTGTTTATTGGTTCTTCGAAGCATAAGATGTTTTCCTCGGGGTTTGTGGCTTTCTATTCTTCTTAATTTTCTTTGATATAATTCTTTCCTCTGCCTATCGTCCCCCTTGATGGCTTCAATATGTAAAGTCGTGTTAAATTTTTCAGGTTTTCTTTATATGGTTAATTTAGAAGTTAGTTCATTTTCTTTATCGATGAGTAATGTGCCCGTAACATACAATTTGGTGTGAGACTTTCACACTTAAAGAATTATACACACATATGAGCTGGATTGAAGTTGTGAATTATCATACCATCACAAAATGCGTTGAACATAGATCGCGGATTTTAACATGAAACTTATCTTCTTGGGGTGTACTTAAATAGTGTGGTGTTTTTCTCCTCTGTAAATTGCTAAATGGGTATGGTATGTGATCCCTCTCACTGCTTGAATATAGTTAGACATCTGTGTTTTTTGTTATAAAAAAAAATAGGGAAGTCAAGTTCTGCGTTTAGTCTGGCTAACCATTTCTGATAATGTGAAGACGCTCTGCGGAAGAGTTCATGCTTAGGTTTATACACTACATAAAGCGAAATTAGTCAATTTTTGGGTGAAGAATTATTATATACACTCGTACACACATGCATGTAAGAGACCATCAGGAAAAAAAATAAAATCGTGTTAATTTCATTGATCTCCATCTTGTTAAATGTGGATTCCACCGTGTTCCATTACGATTAATTGCATAGGCTAACTCGGCGTGAAAAAAAAATGGTAGCGTAGCGATACGAAGGTGGTCCTTACAATTTGGTGGGGTCATGGGGGGGGGGGTATTATAAGAATTGGAAATGGTAGGCCAGACCAAATAAAAATGTAAAGAATGAGAAGACATGCTATATTCTTTGCTTGTCAGGTGCTCATTTTCGGAAAGAAAAGAAGAAAGCGGTCTGTCGATCGGCAGGGGAAGTTCTATTAATTGAGTTGCAGTGTGCGACTCTAGTGAGAAATAATGTAATGGACACGGCACGAAAGACACACCGATAAACAACCATACTGTGTTTTATATCATGTAAAAATGATAAACCTTGAACGCAAATAAGACCGCCTAAACAAACACACCCGTTCAATTCACAGAACGGACAGCACGAGGATATCCACTCTGAATTAATCGAACTACTTACCAATAGGAGCCCATCGCCTGGTACGGGATGACCCGATCCCACGAAACGGAAGAAAAAAACACAGGAGCAGAGACGAGAAACGAAAAACGCAAGGAGCAAAAGACACCAGGGGGTGTGGAGTGCCTCTAGGAGGTTGATACACACGGACACACATGAGACACATCATGAACGCACAACATTACTGGCTGAAGGGAAACGAAAAGGTGTGGAAGAAGGGGCGGGAGCGAACAGACAAAAAATGGGGTCAAAAGCCAAAAAGGAAATTGGTCAAACCAAAACTGGGGGGACAACTCAAGCAACGAAAAAATCCGAGTGTGGACCCAATAGCAATATATCCAAGCTCGTGTTTTGGGGATATAATGGGAACACTATAATTGTCTAGGTAGTTTTAATTAGAAAAACTCCAAACTCCCGCAACGCCTCAAATTGTATCAACAGAAACCAAGAAGTTTAAAAAATAACGCCTTAATAAGAAGTTAAGCTTAATTCGACCTTCTAAGTGAATTTCGAAATTAAGGATTTCCCAAATACCAAGTTATTGTCGGAGAACCATCTTAAGCGGATATTTTTAGGTGTCCTTAAACATCCCTTCCTAAACTGTAAATTGACCCCGAACCCTTTTTAAAGTTTTCAAAATTATTTTTCTAGTAAGTCTTTTGAAACACACTTTTTCTTGATTTCTCTTAAACAAATAAAGTGGCGACTCTCTAAAACGTCGAAAAAACTTAAAACTATTTTTTCTATAAACAATGTGCTTCAGCTCACAAGCAAATTTAATGGCAAAACAACTCATAGAGCGTTGTATGAGAGGTTGTCCAAATTCTTGCTAAAGAATGGGTTCAAAAGGGACAAAATTGGCATCACCGTGTTTTTAATGAAAAGGGAACAAGAATTGTTCATCATCCAAGTGTATGTGGATGACGTCCTTTTTGGAGCTACCTTTGAGTATCTGTGTGAAGAATTTGCTACTCTAATAGGAAAGTAATTTGAGATGAGCATGATGGGAGAGCTAACATTCTTCTAGGGGATGCAAATTAAACAAACCAGATGGTACCTCAATCAGTCAAGAAAAGTATACAAAGGAGCTGCTAAAGAAATTCAACATGGTGGATTCTAAACCTATATACACACCTATGTGAACTAACTCCAAAATGGGAATAGATGAAGTTGATTCTCCATGAGATCAAACCATGTTAGAGGCATTATTGGTTCCTGTTGTACTTAACGGCCCGCATACTTGACATTGCTTCCATTGTTTAAAGTGTGTGCTAGATTCCAAGAAGGTCCCAGGGTCATATTTTAAGGATTCCTAAAGGATACTGAGGTATCTAAAGAAAACAGGGGACCTGGTACTGTTCTACCCAGCATGTGATTCTTTTGGCTTGGTAGGTATTGGAGATGCTAATTTTGCAGGTTATTAGGTGGACAGGAAGAGTACTTCTGGCATGGCACAATTTCTTGGATATTCTCTTATTTCATGGTGAACTAAGAAGCAAAATTTAGTGGCTCTTTCAACAGGTGAAACTGAATATGAGATTGCTGCTTTGTGTTGTGCTCAACTTTTGTGGATCAAGAAAAAATAAATAAATTTGGAGTTCATATAAAGATCATTCCTCATATGTGTGATAACACTAGTATTGTCAGTATGGGGAAGAATCTGGTTACATAAGAGAACAAAGCACTTTGATGTGAGGCATCACTTTTTGAGAGATAATATTGAAAAGGGGAATATCTTCTTGAAATACTGTAGAACGAAGAATCAAATTGTCGATATCTTCACCAAAGCTCTTATTAAGGACTAATTTGAGAGCAACAAGCTGAAGTTGGAAATGATGATTTTGAATTGACCTGAACTCTGATATCAATTGTTAGATTATGTGCATCCACTATCGGTCAATGGACCAATTCCCTTGACACACTCGAAGTAAGAACGAAGAGTAAAAATAACAAAAAAAATAGCACGATCCAGTTTACTTGGCAACCTTCTTACTCAGGATTCACACACGACCTGTCACATAGGACTTTCCATAATTTTCACTAATCTTCGAAATCAAAAGTAAAACCTGATTACAACAACATGAGAAAAATGTATTAATCTCACAGTCAAGCAATAATTGTATCGCTTGAAGATCCAATAGATGTCACTCTGCTCACTAAGCCATCACCACTAGACAAGTTAGAATTCACTAAGAAACACGCAGATTGTCCACTAAATCACCACGCTACTTATGCCTTAGGATTTGACTAAGCAACACACAAGGTTGCTTACTAAATCAGTTGGACTCAACCAACTTAGACTTTTCACCAAACCCAAAGATCTGAATCTTTTATAATTTGAGGAACAGATTTACAATAATCAATGAGAACAAATACTCCTAAGAAAACTAATTTCAAACTCTTTCTGATTTGAACTAATATTTGGAATGCTTCTTCACTTTCTTTTGCTCAATCTTTGCAAGAGTTCTTGATATTTTTTTTCCAAGTTGCAAAAAATAAGATTGTGACTGTGAGCCTTGCAAAAATGGGATAGTGTAATTTGGAATCGATTCCACATCTGAATGCAGGCCATCAGTATTGTGGTGCTATCTTTTTGCCACATCAGCTACTGTTGAACACTGTCACCAACTTTTATACTTCTCCATTCCTAGCAGTCGTGCGTATGTAGTAGACACTTGGGAATGTCCTTGTTAGAACCAGTCCCTGGATTTTGTAACATCTCAAAAATACAATAACATTTTCACCTTTGTTTTATGATGACAACTATGGCACAGAAAACTAGTGCGTGGTCCTAATTCCCTTGACTAAAAAAGAAAAATACCACAGGTCAGATTACAACTTCATAGCATCCACACATATTGCCAGTTCCCTATGTGCGGCTTAAGCACTTCTAACACCCATTAGTTTCATTCCCCCAGCTGCAGTTCCCTGTTTTTAGTTCCCCCTGACCTTAAGATCGGTGGTGGTACTTGTCTTCAGTTCCCCCTGACCCTAATCACACCCATCCTAGGCACCAATTATTCCCCATTTTGGCATAATAAAAGGGAAGTGCAGTAAACCATTAAAACATGTAATACAATTGGGAAAAATCATAACATTAGGGAAACTAACACACAAAAAAAATTAGATAATAGCTATTAGATAGAACAAAACAGGAATCAATTTCATTGCACAAAAGGAGCATTTAATACATTACGATTAAACTGAATCAGAGAACCCTGACACATTTTCCACACAAAAGAAAGGACAGAAGGACAAGCATAAGAGAGACTAAGAGGGGGGAGACTGATGGGAGAGACTAAATGGTGAGGGTAAGTCAAGCATTGACTTCATCATTGTCCTTGATTGCATTTTCCTGCAATGCAAAAATCTTGACCCTAAGTTCCTCATTTTGCCAATGCAGCACTTGAACTTCAGAGGTACCACATTCCTCAATCTGTGCTTTGAGCAACTCAACTTTGACTATAACAATTTTAGCATCTTTCCTTCTCACTCGAACACTAATTTCCTCCAATTCATGCTTCAGTTGGTGCTGCTCTACTATCAGTTGAGACAACTTGCTCTTTAGATTTCCTTTCCCTTTGATGCACTCGCATTCGACTATAGTGGTCTCAGTGAATGATTGCTTAAGATTCCCCACTTCTCCTTCCCCTAGTGAAATGTTTAGATACTGAAACACATTGGTCAAAATATATCCATATCACATTCCATGCTTGTCTTTTCCTTCGATCAATGTCTTGTACGTATGTTCAAGCATAAGTGATCCAATGGTTTAAATTTGCACAAGTATTCCATGATAAATAAGTCAGTTGATGTGGCAGAATCCTCTTCTCTATTCGAGGAAGAAGAACCTAGTTGACAAATTAAAACACCGACTGATACTAACCCTTCATTAATTTTTTAAAGAGTCCAGCACGTCGGGTTGTAGAAATTTTAGAACATTCGTTGACAAATTCTACCAAACAAGTTTTTATGACAATCGATCTGCTCCCTTCTCCAGGTACTTCCAAAATGGTTCCAAGTAGGTCTTCATGCAGATATATGCGTACATTTCCCACTCTAGTGTTGATACTACCATCCTCACTAAACTCAATGTTATAATAAAATTCACGTACCTCTTCTTCATGAAGAACATGGTACTTATTGTCAAACAAGTGTAGTCATGACTGAGTGACTACAATGTCATGCAAAAATTCCATTCCAGGCTTCTAAATTATGTTCATATCATATACTCTGCCGTCAAAGATGCTTTGGACACGTAGGTTGTCAATGATTGTTTGCTTGTTGGTACCTCCATTGTCCAGATTCACCTGGGTACCAGGTCCCTTATCAGAGATTTCTGGTTCAACCCTAGGGGTTTACCTCTTCCTTTTTGATGACTCCTTTTTTTCTGTGGAGCCTTTCTTCTCTTTGAAACGATACCATCTACTTTCTTCTCACAGATGCGTTTAGATATACTTTTTGGCTTTCCCTTTAGACCTTCTTCTTTGATGGTTCTTTTCTCTTCCATCCGATACATTCTTTTTAACAATTTCCTCTCAGCAATTCTATTCACCACGGAGAACCATCCAATACATCAGACAAAAGACACTTGAAATCCGAGAGAGTTTTTGAATACAGTTCTTTTTATTGATGTTGTCATAGTGGAGGCTTCATTTTCTTTAATAGATCACCCCTCAACTTCCTCGAGTCATCGCCTAGTAAATAGGTCCTTCTTGTTTTAATTCCTCTTCAAGAACTTTTCTTTCCCTTTTTTCCTAAATGACGACTCTTCTTCTCTTTGTTGCAGGAACATTGCATAGCTAATATGGATTTTGATTAAACCCGATCAGATTTGGAGTTTTAAATCTTCATCACAGAATTACCAATGTCAAACAAGAAAAATTTTGAACATTGACAAAACAACAATAGAGCGATAATGACAGAAGGGCATATCCAACAACTATATCAACAAGTTCAGTAACAATAACAATTCAAATTTGCTTTTGTGCAAGGAACAAAAGGCACAGTTTAACCGATCATCACTGTAGCTGAATACACATTAAAATTTTTTCAATTCACCGAGGCCTTCATTTTACCTTTAAAGTTTAATAAGGCATACGGGTTTTAAGGACTTGAGATCCATTCTTTGGATTGTGACAGTAAAAATATGTAGAACGATTTAGCTGTGAGAAAGGAGATAGATGCTGTCGACTTTTTACAAATATGAAACTTCTACGGTTGAATGAATCAAAAAATACATTTGAAGGTAGGACACGTTTTGATAACTTGATGCTGCCATGGATGATATAGACAATTTGAAGTGGAAGATAGCAGATGATAGGGTTAGATTTTTTATTTATTTTTTTCATATCTATTTTCTAGGGGTTTGGGTTGTTCACTGCTTTTTAGTGGTTCCATTTTGGTACAAAAATGATAAGTCATTTATTATAGCAGTGTTTGGGTTCATTATTTTCAACCTTCATTTTGTTTTGCATTAAAAAAACTCTAAAATATTGTCTTTCAATTATATTCCTTGATTAGTAGTAACTCAGGCGGCTCGGTATAATAATTACCAAATAAAATACACACACTTAGGGCTTCTCAATTAGCTATGACTAGGAAAAATATTTGTTACCATGTTTTTGCGATTTTTTCACTTGAATTATTTGAACGATTAAATTATTATATTATCTTAAAAAACGGATCACTCACAAATATTCATTTTTCAAATTTAAAAAAAGAACCATCTACTTTTAAAATCGAAAGACTCCATTCAAATTATAAAAAGTACTTAAAAAACAACTTTACAATTTTTCACGTCACAAAAATTGCAATGTTAGTTTTAACATGGTTTTAAAAATATCGAAAGTTTTTTGGGAAATAATTGTTTTATAAGATTTTTACAACTTTTTTAGAGTCGCCAACTTAATTTTTAAAACACACAAATCAAGAAAACTATTGTGTTTTCATTCAAAAGACTTGAACGGGCAGAAAAAATTTTTTAAAACTTAAGGGGGTTCGAGGATTCATAACTAAAGTCTTAAGAAGGTTTTGAAAAAAAGCTCGCCTAGGAAGGCCCTCTTACTTGCGGTTATCCCCACCAACCCAAAATATTGGCTAAATGATCTAACTTAGATAACGTTTTACCTTGAAAAGAAGTATTTGAGCTTACTATTTTCTATCTGAGAAATTGATTTGAGCGGATTTACTATTAGTCTTTATTAAAATAAATTTGGACTTGATTCAAATTTAAAGCGTTATAAAACATTAGGCATTTTTTGCATAGAATTAGAATTTTCCGACCCTAAAAGGAGCTTAACACGAATAATAGAAAATACACTAAATGGAAGAGTGTAGGGATGAAGATAGAGAGGGAGAGCTAAGAGTTCGGGGTACAAATCAGATTTCTTCCTTCTGAACCGCTATTGGACCCATTTATCTCAGTTTGAAGCCTTATGACCATTGTGTACCCGTCCTAAACTAGCCAAATAATTATAATACAAACATGATAAGGGCTTGGCATAAAAATAAAAAATACATATAAATAAAAAAGTCGTCTTGGTTCCAGAGGATCTTCACTATGGCCTGTTTCTAATTCTTCCAACTCCAAAACCTGTACATCGATTTTTATGGGCTCAACTTGATAAAAGAAATAAGTTGGGCCCCCACGACCCCTTTGTGGATACAATAGAAGAAAGTGGGAGTAGAAGGAACTCGGAAGGGTGTCACATGCAACCAAATGGTGGTAAGACCTTAGTACAAGCACAATATAACATCTCTACGCAGTATCTTAAACAACATGAAAGGGTGCAAATCATAAGAACCATAAATTAAACATGCTCAAATGGGGCCATAACAACGAATCAAGGCTAAGCGACATGACAAATATTTTGCATTGACTATTCATTAGAAATATTGGAAATTCCGAACCAACACTGCAATGAATCATTTCCTATTTTAAGGAGAAGAACCTCCTGTCAGACTCACTAATAGGAGCTACAAAATGACTTTGCTCTCTAGGAGCGGATTTGATTTGTGCAGAAACGATTTCAAACGTTGACAAACTTCTCTTTGGAAACAAAAATTGACCCAAAATAAAATGAAAAACAATCAAAGCCTTGACACGAATAGTCAATAGGAGTATCATAACTTAAACCTTTATCAGAATTTTATAATAACAAGCCACTTCGCAGAAAGATAAGTAAATTAGGGACCTGCCTTACACCTCAAATTCAGACAGTTAATACGCAAACTACGTTCCCCCTTTTTTCATTTTTATTAAAACCTTATACTAACGGCGTAATAGCCGTAGAGTACTCCATTTCCTCGCGCCTGAGACCCATTACTCATCCGGACCTCAGTTAACGGCACATTATATTCTACTTTTCCCATGTTCCGAAAAAAATAAAAATTCTGAAACCTCACCAAAAGTTAACATCAGGCAACCCAATAAATAATCCTTTCGAGTAAGGAAAAGAGGCTTAATTATAAAATATCTGTAGAAATCTATTACTCGTATTTTAACAGGCCGGTGTCTACGAGATTACAAACGACAGAATAGAAATATTTTATAAACAATTTTAAAAAACATTGCAAACATGTGGCATTTAAAACTAACCTACAACCTAGCTATCACTAAATTATATGCCAAGACTGAAAGATAAAAATACACAATGACAATCAAACGACACATCCAAAAAAGTTTCATCAACATGTTTGTCCACTAAAACAAAGTACACGAAGATTTACATTCACCGTACAACCTTTTTCACAATACGGATACATCAAAATGTGCCTGTAAACATATGATAATGACTAAATCTCCAGATTTTGACCCTTTAAACACATCAATCACAACCAAGCAATCCTTAGACATTACGAACTCTAAACGTACTTGACAAAATCGCCCGATGTTAAAAATATGGTAGCATGATGACTCCAAAGGGCATGAGCCCAAAACAGTGAGCATTTAAATGCTACCGTGAAGAGACATCATTGAAAGGGATTAACACCACTGTAGACGAATAAAATTTTGCTCGTCGAGAAACATAATCAAGACCGTAAAATTATATTAGCAACAATCGACTTCTTATCTATTTCAAATGCTGTAGTTACATCTCTATAATTCCTCTGAATTCCGCCTTTTCAAATATAAACTTCAAGGGCTTTAAAGCATTGTTGTTGAATCTTGATGAACTTGGAATATTGAACTTTAATCTTGATCTTGCGACTTTATTATGAACTCAGGGCTTCCGCTGTTCGCGCTTGTTCTTCATCTATGATACTTGAACTTGACCTTTATCTTGATCTTGACTTTTATTTGAACTCAGGGCTTCGAGCTTGTATCTTGTTAGGTGGATCCTATGGATACTTGATCATCTAGAACTGATGCTTGCATGCTTAAACGTGGTAGCTTTGTAGAATTAAATGACGTTTGTACCACAATTTCTCTAAGTCTCTTGTTTTAGGAATTTTGCCTGTCCCTCTTTTCTGAATTATGAGGACCTTTTAATAGTTTTAGCGAATACCGAAGGAGTTGCGATTGGAACTAGGCATTCCATTCAGCCATCAGATTGAAGTGCATGGCATTTTGGGCTTTATATGGAGCGGCTTTAGATCTTTGACACATGATTTCTGATTCTGTTGGTTTTTCTTATTTGACTTGGCCATGCCACATCAGCTGCACACGTGGTGCCAAGATGGCGCTACAATGAGATGAGATGGGTTTAACTATTGGGCTCATCCTGTAATCCCCAAATCATTAAATTTATACGTTAATTACATCCATATTTATTGTACTTAATATTTACTCAATTATATCAATCCAAATATTTATTTGGGGATTAATATATTTATAAATTCAATATATCCGAATCATTTTAAGAAATTTATATTTAATAAATTTTACATGATACAAATGCCCCTGCTTCAAGTCCTTTCGCTAGATATTTTACATTTTTAGAGACTAGGCTTGAAGGCATTACAACCGGTTAACTAAATTCACCTTATTTAACAACTGAAATTATAATTGAATTAACACTTGTCTCCTACTCATTTTCCATATTCTATATATGGTTTATTTCCCAAACAAAAAGGGAAATCATAATTCAATTCGGAATTAGTAATCCTACTCAATTCATATTCATATATATGTTTTTAATTTGCCACCAGCACAACAAGAAATACAATACTTGACACTAGGAATTGTATAATCCGACTCAATTTTTCTAATAGTGCTTAATTAATGTTTTATTGCCCTAATGCCAAATATAGATATGTGTATGAATAGGAATTCGTGTAATCCTCTCTCACTTTTTCGATTCATTATAATATGTTTTTTGCCAACAAATCCAAAAAAAAATTTTCTGTAATGACAATAGGGAGAAGAATCTGGGTAATCCACACATGGCCTGCTATAAATAGATACATTGTATCCATTAATTTTATCTTCAATTACGGATTGTGATCCATAATAAACGAAAGAGTGTGGGCCTACTCCAAGGTATTTTAACCATTCCTTCTGTATTTATTTATTTTAGTCCTTTTTTACAGCAAACTTGACACATAGTCTGGTCGTAGAAAATTCACATATCTCCATATGTAGAAACACATCAAAATCATGTACACCAGTTTAGATTTTTCAAAAACAAGATTTTTTGATCCTACTAATATATCCAAACCTTCAAAATTTTCTAATAACCTTAAATCTTTCTAGATGATTTTTGAAAAAGTTACGCGTCGTAAATTCTTTCTGCTAAAAAATTCGTCCATTTTTTTAACAGCCGGACATGTTCGTCCGTGAAGAAACATTCATAGCGTCATTTGTAGAAAAATCAAAATCAGGGAACCGGTTTAATTTTTCAAGTCTCGCACTAGACTCTTTTCGCATCGTCATCAACATATACAAAATTTAAAATTTAAATGCCGGTAAAACTACTTTCTATCTGATTTTTTGGGAGTTAGCTCTAGACTTTGTCATGCTAAAAATTCGTCACCTTTTTACGGCCCAGACATGTTCGTCTAGAAAAAGTACATATCTCATTGTTAGAGAAATTCCCAACAATGACAAACGTTTGGTGATATTTTCAGAAACAAGACTTAATTCGGATGCTCTTATACTATCCAAAATTCAAATCAGTCTAACACCCCGCCTCTCAGCACTATTTTCTGGAATCATTTTACCTCGAAGTTCTACGCTCTATATTCCTCGCCACATCCTCACACAAATCTTCACGATAATTGTCGGGTGCGGGGGGCGGGGGGGGGGCGGGGGGGGGTGGGTGGGCGCCTTCGTGACTTACGAAAAATCCATCGTGGCTTGGCGTAGGAACATGCGAATAAAATCCACTTGTGATTCCTAATATAGACATAAAGGTCTACAAACACATCCAAGATGCAATTTAATTACCTTTCGAGTCTCAAACATCGTGCTGCACGGGTCGCCAATTCTCCTCACTTTTTTGTGTGTGTGAACCGCAAAGAAGTTTATATTTTATGGAGGCTACATAATGGGAAGGATTTAATCACATAAAAATTGTTAGTGCTTAACGTCCATGCCTTAACAAACTACTAAATAAAACTCTCAAGATGTTCCATTGCCCCAAGGCTTCAACCGTAACTTGATGACACTTACTAGAATACTGTTGTAATGCTCCCCGCCTGTGAAGAAGAACCTCAAGGTTTACAATGTCCCGCAGCTTAAAACCAAACTTGGAAGCTTTTACTAGAATGCCGTGTACGCGCTCCGAACGTGAATATATCTCAAGTGTTACAAGGTCCCGATGCTTAACCATGAAGCGTTGTAACTAAAATACCGGTGACGCTCGCCTTACGCTCCCGCCTTTGAAGTAACCTCGAGTGTTTACAAGGTCCCCGAATCTTAATCCATGAAGCTTTTAGCTTACTAAAATGAAACCTGGCCAAAAAAAGTATTGTAAATCTCCCTCCTTGAAAATAAATTCAGGTGTTACAAGGTCCCGAATGCTTGACCAACTTGAAGCTTTAATAGGATACCTATGTAACGCTCCCACCTGCCTGACATAACCTCAAGTAAAAGAAGGTGTTAGAAGGTTTCCTGATATTTGACCATGAAACTTTACTAGAATACTCGTGTACACTCCCGCCTTGAAAATAAACTCAAGGTGTTACAAGGTCTCCGAATGCTTGACCATCTAGAAGCTTTAACAGGATTACCATGTAATACGCTCCCACCTCTCCTTGCCTTGAAGATAAAAACCTCAAGGTGTTACATAGGTCATTAATGTTTGAACCATGAAGCTTTACTAGAATACCGTGTAACACTTCCCGCCTTGAAGTAAAATCAATGTGTTAGCAAGGTTCCCGAAGCTTAACCAACTTGAGCCAGGATAAACCCGGAAAAAGACCAGGTTAAGGTCAAAGGGACCAATATTTTCCCACCTTAAGGCATGGAATTTAAAACGACATTTTAAGGATAAATCCGTCGGAACGCTAGCTTAAGTTGCAAAGAGGGACAGGTTTGTCCACCTTAAGGCCTAGAAATGTAAAAGATTTCGTTGGTAGGATAAATTCGCAACAAAGCTAATTAAAGGTGCAAAGGGACAAAATCGTCACATTAAGGCATGAAAAAATTAAAGATCCTTTTAACTATACACCATTGAAAAATTTCAACTTAAGGGGCAAAGGGACAAAATTGTCCACCTTAAGACAGGACATTTAAAGGATTCTTTTAAGTATACATCCGTGAAAAGTCCCTACTTAAAGGTGGCATAAGAGACATAATACATGGTCCAGCCATAGAGAGCAGAAGTGATTCTAAACGATTCTTAAGTATATATCCTGATAAGTCCTTAGTCTTATAGGTGCATAAGAGACTAGTTTGTCCACCTTGAAACATGAAATTCAAAGTATCTATTGACAGGGATAATCCGCAATCAAAGCTAGCTTTGAGGCGCAAAGTGCAATATTCCTCTGCGCAATCCTTTTAGGTTATGCAATTCAATTACCTACCATTTGGCGACTTCTACTTATATACTATGACTCAGTCTTACCATTCATACTTAAGTATTGAATAAACGTTCAACCTGTAATACTAGATAGAATTGGATTACTTCATAATAACAATATACTCGAAGAATAACAAGACCCATTTTTTCAACTTGAGCTAATTTAAAAGATAGACACTTTTATCCACCGTCCTAATAAAATCATACTTTTTAAGGATTATCCCCTGTCATAGACCCTACAAACACATTCGGCGCAAGACTTGAAGTTTTGATGAGACAAAAAATTAAATAATCAATTAGTCGCTTTGATTGTTTCAGCACTTAGATCAACGTCGGAAAATTTTTTTGACCCCACTCATCGTCGTCAACTGAACTTAGAACACCGGTTCCTAAGCCCTCGTCGCTACGTGTACCGGTCATACTAAGAGGGATGCAATCCCACGTCTGGTCTGCGGCATTTTACAGATGATAAAATATGAGTTCTTTTTTTTTGTGCCGTAACATAGTTTTCATACTCTTGCGGGCCATGAGTGACATGCAGCTTCTACGGCTTGTACCTTAAGGAGCCTCACATCTTCCCTTCAGACGATTGTTCTCTCCTTAGAAACTCACAAACAATCGGATAGACTAGACAGTGATAATCAGTTCAGTTTTGTGGTTGTCAGCGTGGCTTCTAACCTCATTTCATCAGTGCTTCTAACCCAGCAAGACCAATCTGAGCATTTCTTTCTTTTGTTCCATTTCGTTCCTCAGTAACCTCCCATCTCCAGCAGTGCTTCTCTAACTCCTTTCACAAGACACATCGAGCATTTTCTTTCCTCAGTAAAGCCCTTCTTGAATAAAGGCAGTCGAAGGAGGATATATTGATTCCTCGGAGTGACACAACTTCTTATCAACTCCAAAAGCATAGTGAATATGGTGTTTCTGCGATATTGAGTGTTTCGCCGCGATATGTTGTCATCTATAAATGCCCCACAAAGCTCCTTCCAATTCCTTTCATGTCCAATCCCATCCCTTTGTATTTTGAGACACTTCTGGGACAGTTGTATTAGAGTCTTATTGAATGCTTCAGCAAACCATTATCGGCAGCATGTACATAGAAGATTTACGCTGCTTAAAGTCAATATCAAGACACAAAATCTTGTTCATTAACATGTTATCAAATGGTTTTTTCCATGTCTGTTATTATATAGCGAGGGATGCCAAAGCGATAGTGATAGAATTTACTCGGATAAAATTTGGCAACATCTCTTTCTGTCACCTCTTTAAGAGCGACATCTACCTTCACCTCACCCCATTTTGAAAAGTACTCAGTTTGCAGCCAAGATTTAACAAGTGTCCCCCGAGAAGACCTTTGGTAATGGTCCTACATATATCCAGTCCCCCAAGCGTCTACATGGCCACGATTGCGATGGTTGGGGTGCAATACTTTCAGTGGCTGATTGAATGAATCCCGCACTGAATTGCAAAGCATCGCATTTCCGACAAGACAAGTAACTTTTCATCAACCATGGTGGGCCAGTAATACCCCATCCTCTTTATGTGAAAAATGAAGTTTTGTCCCAGATTTTATTGTGGATCCACATACTTCTAGTGTGCTTCTCAAGAGCTTGAATTGCCTTCTGTCTCTTCCTCTCCCCAAACAATCGTAATACCTACCCTCAAATGATCTTCTATATAATGTATACTTGTATGAAGGAAACGAGGTGCACGACTGACGTTTCAAGTCCTTCTTCTTGTATTCTCTGGAAGTTCGCATAACATAGGTAGTCATGATGGGTTTCTCCATCTTCCTTCTCAGCTTCACAATGGCGACTATATGATCAGCGTTTCTCAACATATTCTTCCTCATTGATGGGGGTTACTAATCCAATTTTTTTGACGCGACAATTACTTTGCGTTGATTAGGAATGTGGTTCGCGTTGAATAGGCTATGAGTATCCAACTGCTCGCTTTCTTCTCTTTCCTCCGTTTCTGGAATTCGCACAGTTGAAGGTTACATCCCGCAAGCCATCTATCAACTCCTTGAGCATAATCATGATAATGGTCGCAATTCGACTTTTTTAACCTCATAACTTTCCTAATAGTTGGATTAATCCCAATCGTAGAGTCAGCAAAGACCTTTAAACTAATTTGTTTTCATGTTCAACGCCATTTCAAGCCACGTATCATGCTTGTAAATCAGCAACATTATTGGGCAACTACGTTTTATTAGAGTAAAAGATAATGGTAGAATCGCTTCTCTTCTGCTGAAGTGCTGAACAACCAACGCCATCGATCCAGTTCCGCCGCGATGTTCACCCCGTCAAAGTACATTTTTCAACGAAGTTTAACTTCAATTAAAATTCACATCTCATCAGAACTCATCGTTAACTCCAATCATGTGTAATAAGATGTCCTGCTAAGAAATCCGCTAGCGCTGGGTCCCTTCACGGATGTTTGAGGATGTACACAATCTCAAATTTTTGGATTGGAGGTAGGGTCACTTGCTAGTTCGATCATAAGGAAGGTTTGACATAACAAACTTGATGGGAAATTGCTTCTATATAACAAATAAGCGGACAACATGGAGCTTGAAAATAATGCTCATCTTTTGAATTGAGAAGACCCCCGTGCCAATCATAACTTCAATTGGCGAAAATTCTCTCATTTGGCGTCATCGTTCTACTTAAGTAATAAGACATTTTCTTTGCCTTCACTATTCTCTTGAGCCTAACAGGGCGCCTACAGACCATCTGTGATGCAATGTAAGAATATCAACAATGGGTTTCCATGTATAGGGGCGGCAAAAACTGGAGGTTTCGCTAGATTCCTGATTTGAGACTTTTTAAACTGCTGTGTTCCGACGCTACAAATAATGTTGGTCCCAATTAAAAGGTGGCACCTTTCTTATGGGATGACAGATATGGTTTGACATCCTCCACCGCTAATTTCGAGTGAACCTTACCTCCTCCAACTCAGGGGCTAGCACTTTTCTTGGATCACTCTTGTAACTCCGAAGATCTCGAGATTCAGGCATTTTTGATATTGCTTCGCATCGACTTTGTTCTTGATCATCATTCTCGAGTCTCACAATAAGCCCAAGGCAACCTGCCTCGGAAGTCAGCTCCGAGGGCACCATCTCAATGGATTCATCCTTAGTTGATATCTTCGGAGTAACTCAACACCTCATCCTTAAGTCTTTCAAATGATCACCCCCCCTCTTCCTCGACTTTACACCAACTCATCACATAAACATTCAACATTTTTATGGAGCAAGTCGTCAAAGAATATTTTGTCATGAGCCCTTTGATATTGGCGCCAGCATTCTTAATTTACACACCAAATGACATCAACCTTTGTAGCACTAAATACCTTTTGGCGTGCAAATGCATGTGAGTTCTTCATCTTTTTGTGACATGCGAATGTGATTATATCCAGAAGAACCATTCCATGAACGACAATTGCCTCATACCCATTGGTGGCATCAATCATTACTCTGGATGAGAAAAGGAAACTCGTCTTTTAGTGAATGGATTTTGAGATCTCTAAAGTCCACGCCAAACGAATTTGTAACCATTGTCTTCCTCATAGGACAGATACTTGAAATCCTGTAGGATATTTGACCTCGTACGAATAAATCCTGGCTTCAATCGATTGTTAACTTCATCTTTCTATCAATCTGGAATCAATTCTGGTCTAAAACGTCTTTAAGCTTGTTTAACTGGACTAGAATCCCATTTTTTTTGACTGGCCAATTGATGGACAATAAAAATTCGCCGCGTCGAGAAAAACCAATAATCAAGAAACTGAAAATTATAGCACAATCAATTTTATTATTTCAAAATGCGAGTGTTTACAATCTCTATAATATAATTCTCTGAATCGCCTTTTCAAATATAATTCAGGGCTTTTAAAGCGTGTTCTTGAAACTGATGATGAACTTGAACTTGAACTTTTGTTGATAAACCCCCATTTGGCCCTCACAACATTTGAAAAATTGGTAATTTTTGGAAGTTTATTTATATTTAACAAGCTTAAAATAATTTTTAATACAGTTTAAGGAAGTTTAATTCGATAATGTATCTTCATTTTCAAATTTAATATTTTTTCTTATTTTGTAAAAAAAATTGCATTTCACAATGTCATTAGTTTACGTCATTACATTTTTCAGAATCATTTTTACTTTTCCATTTTGTAATAGTTATGTTGAATTTAGGCACAGTCTAACTCATATTCAAATACGAAAAAGAATAATTCGTCGAATTCTCAATAGACAAGAATAATTTCTGGGCCACAATGTTAAGGTAACATCATCCGTGGCATTTACCCATTTTGTGTTTTTTTACGTTTAAGTGTTATTAACTAAGATTACTAGGACTAGGTAACTAGGTCAAAATATGGGGGCGTGTTGGGCGGGAAGCAAAGTTAACCTTCAGACAAAAAAAAAGGGGAGAATTATCAAGCGTTGTTCTGCGATTAGTAGTATGAGGAATACAATTACGATTTTACAATATTTAATATATCTGCTTATTAATTGGACTTGGACAGTTGTTTACATACAATATGCCATTGGAAACATAAATAATCTCTATTCTGATGCTTACTGATATACAACTACTGTCATTATTTGGGTGTATACAATCTACGACCTTTGACTCACAACCCGTGGACTCCTTCTTTTAATACATTGTCTTTCTCTCTCCTCTGCGTTCTCCCGTCTCCTTTTATCTCATCACGAAATACCGCCCTTATTCCTACACTCTCTGGTGGCCCTCCTATCAACTCATATTTATTTTTGTGGCTTTCTTTTTAATTATTTTTATTAAAAACTATTTTAATTTTTTATTCATTGCGCCTATTGACTTGTTTACACTACTGTGTCTTATTGCAATCTTAAAAATCATGTGTGGTGAGATGTCTATTTGAGTGTCGATTTTATATATTGATAATATTGTCTCTACTGCTCCTATATTGTCTCTTTAATAGATTGTCCTCTTTTTACATAACATTCCTCTTCTCTTACACTTGTGACATAATTTACTTGTCCCCTCTTTTGTTATTTCGGTTTTTTTGATTTTTTGTTGCCCTAGTTTAATTTGGTCATTTAGTTTTATTTCATTGGTAGTTTTTTACTGAATCCTTCTTATCATGTTACTACATTAATGTTTAGTTATTACAATTATTTCTGCCTCATTGATCTGTATCGGTTGACAAGAGACTTGGCAATCGTTCTATAAATAGTTTTTGCCGATTGCCACAAGTGTTTATTTATTGTTAAAGGGCAATGAAAATTTATCCGTACGGCGTTTTTTGGGGGGGTTAGAGGCGTTTTTTTTTTTTGAAAAGACGTAAATTTTAATTAAGTGTCATATTTTTCTTTGTTCATGTGATCCCCACTGAAAAAATTTCTCACGGCGATATATCACTGACAAAAATCGACTGACTGCATGGCGCTTCTCCCATTTTAAAAAAGACTGAATATTTACTATTCAAGTTTAATATATTTTTTATGTTGAAATTTGTCCAATGAGAAAACTCTCCCGTCGGTTTTTGAAGGCCTTTTCCATTTTTAAAAGAGAATCTGGAAAATCTATTCAACTTTATACATAAATTTTAATGTTGGAATTTGCCGATGAAGACTTCCGTCGATTTCCCAGGCCTCCCATGTTAATAAGACAATTTGTTATTTTTAGTTATGTTTGAGTTTGCCCTATTTTTATTTATATTTTTGACACAACGTCCTTTTACAATGTCTTTACATGTACAACTCACGAGTGCTTCTCTGCTTCTCCTTTAAATTATTCGAAAAAGTTTGAATCGTACTTTATTTCATTATTATGTGGATATTGGCGTTAGGCAAACTTTAAGCCGATTATTATTTTATTTTATTGCGTTATTGGCATGTTTATTATTTTGTATATTATTTTTCTCCTCATTTTAAAAAAAATGACATTTAGTCAGGAACCACATTGTGGATTTTCGAAGGGGTCTAACCCCTTCACCTTCGGACCTAACTTGAACCCCTTACCTAGAATCAATTTGGTTTCGTAAGATTAATAATTGGCGTTTTTCCTAGTTTTTCTAAAATCTAAGGCTGGCTACTCTTTCAAAACTCGTTGTATTTTTAAATTTTTTCTTGTAAATTGAATCAATTAATTATTTTCAAGTTGCCGCACACATTTCGTCTATTTCGCAGAGTAGGGACTGTAAACGAATGGCTACTCCGCTTGGACTTTTAGATGTTTTCTTATTTATTTTTTTCAAATTGTGGAAAAATTTTTGCTTTCTTATTATGTCATACCTTGTATTTTTATATTTCGCTGATATTTGTATCTTTATTATTCAATTATTTAATCTTTGGTGTGTTATTATCATTGCCTTCATGGCATAATATTTCCGTCAAATGACAATTAATCATTTCCACTAAGGACGATTATGCGGGTGCGCATTCGTTCATTAACAAGATTTTTCTCAGGTGGCCAACCCTGACGATGTAGTTGGCTACTTTTGATAGTCAACGATCGTTAATTATCCCCCCGAGCTCAAGTAGTCCGCTTGGGTTCCCTTTTTCATTATAAATAACAACCCACTCCTAGTAAAATCTAAAGTAAGCGAGGAACTCACAAAATGTCGTATTTAAACTAAAGATGACTCAATACCCAAGCGTTTTTGGCCCATTAGAAAGACCACCTTGAGTCCAAAATGGCCCACGTCCTAAATGGACACTTTCATACTTATGTTGTTTTAAATGTTGTAGGATTATACGGTGTTTGAGAAAATCAATTGTCTCAGATGGTAAATTGGTTAATAGTTTCTTAGTTTAAGAATAGATTTTCACCAGCTACTACCCTATTCGAAGATATTGGCACCCGGGGATGACAACAAATCAAGAAAACAGAAGGATTTTTCGTGGAGGCATAGTTTAGGGTCGTACGCCTGTGTGGAATTGATTATTTTGTATACATTTCCCCTATTATATATCCCCATTATGTTTTATTTATAAAATTTGTATAAATTTGAGTTTTGGGACAATAAAATATTTCAAATGACGTATACATCCTTCAAATCGATAGGCCTACCCTAGACATAAAAGGGTCACATATTTGTCTAGGACGCGCAATAATTGTTAGTATACTATGTGTTATATTTCAGTTTGTCTTTAATTAAAATAGTATTTATGTGTTTTATTCATTATTTTTGTGATATTTTGCATTAACCATTATGTACATGAACTAACACTTTTATATCTTGAGTTGTTTTTCTTCACATCGAAAAATTGATTTATGTTTGAATTCAGAAATCATTATTTGTCCAAAGTTGCGAGAGACAAGAGGATTAGCGAAATTAGAGTCCTTGCATTTCTCAATTATATCAAGTCAAAACGAAAAATCAGGGGTGTATTTGACTATGAGGTCGCATCCACTTATTTTTATTATTATTTTGCATGATGATCCTGCTCGCACCCTATTTCTCATATTTTTGTAGGGATAGGTTAAAAACCATTTCCCCGACATCATCGCGATGGTCATAACATGTCTTGTAGACATTGCTCATGAAATTGGGAGATACAGAGGTCCAAGAAAAATCCAAAGACAGTCTCCCAAGTTCATGATTACTGTTAGAAAGTGTTCATTCACATGGTGTTTTTTCCGTTCAACAACTAGTATAAAATATTGACGATTAAGAGGCTATAAAACATACTTGGGCGGAAAAAAATTCCATGACTACAGATTTTAGTGGCAGCATATTTAGGAATTATCTTGAGTGTTGTCTAAATCTTTAAATTATTATAGTGTCATATCTGGACGAACTACCGTACCTATTCTCACTTTAAGAGATACGTTAGCCACCCTGTCTTGGGTTCGGTAGTATCTTTTTTTTTAAAAACAAAAATAGTTGTTAATATTTTCACAAGTCAAATATTGCAGACTACCGTACCTTATTTCTGCATTTCGGTGAAATACGTAAGCAACCCTTCTTGTGTTTCGGTTTACTTTTTCAAAAAAATCAATATAAAAAAATGATAAAATTAGTTTGTGTCCATATTTTTTCAGTATATCTTCACTAACTACGGCGTACCTGATTCGCATTTCGTGAGACGTTAAGCCACCCGTATTGGGTGTTGGTATTTATCCTTTTCATAAAAAAAAAGAAGTAAAACGTGAAAAAACAAAGTTTTTGTGCATATTTTTCAAGTCCTATCTCCGTGAAACTACGCAACCTATCTCAGTAATGAGATACGTAGCACCTTCTCATGGCGATAAGCAATTTTTTCAAAAAACAATAGTTTGTACATAGGGTTCGAGTCATTGTCTTCAACGCGGGTCGGGACCGAGAGGGTGAAGAGCATGTAATATATGTCGATATGGATTGAAAAATATTGTTCTTTAGGTAAAACCATCGATCCTCGTGTACCGCTATCTGTATCTGTACTTTTGTGATGCTTGAAAATTCTCTGGTGCATCAATCAAGATAGAAAGAAAAATAACCTTATTTTTCAATGTGCATTTTGTCGTGAGATTTTGATCAAAGTTCAATTGTGTTACACTGTTGCTCAGACTTGACGTGAATGTTTTTTTCGTTCAAGGCGAAATCATGTAATTTTGGGTTTGAGAAGGGTTGTATCTTTTTTGATCCGTATTGGTGTCTTTCAAAGCCTCCGAAATTACATTAATCCCTATTTTCCATTTTGAGCCTTAAACCTTTAGTTTTGAACCCACATATTTTAACCGCTACCCGTTGAGGGTGCCCTTACAGACGTCCTTTCTTGGCCCAACCTTCTTTGAGTGCCCCAAGATTTGAGCATTATAAGAGGAAACTATTTTGAATTTCCAAAGCAAATATATTGAGTCTTCAAAAATAAAGGAAGGCAAGAACCTCCAGAGAAAAGAGAGAAAGGATAGGAAATAAACAGTGAAAGAAATAAAGAAGGTAAAAAATACCTTGTAAGGGTTCAGTGAAAGTGGGAAAGGAAAATTCCTCCAGACAAAATGAGGGAAAATTGCTTATTAATACAGAAGTTAATAAAATAAAGTTCTCCAACAGATACGGACTCAAAAATAGAAGCAAAAAGCGGAAAAAAACTACAGAAAAAGGACAAGTGAAAGCGTTAAAATACATTCCAAAGAAGATGAAGGTGGGAGAACAATGAAGAGATTCTGACTTTCAAGGCGCACACATTCTTACGATCCAAATTCTGTTTGACGCTCAAAGAGGAATTCATTCACTTTTAACCTCAAATAAATATCCTGACACCTCCCTAGCCTACGTACAAACCAATGACAAGCCTACAGATCTCATTCCAAAGTTCCACATTAGTGAGATTACATAAGTCAAGCATATATAATCAATTGTGCGCATGAACATTTTTTGTGAGTGTGAGCGCACTTTGAAAATTGTCTCATAATCATAGTATTTCAAATTATTGTGACATAGTACTAAGTCTTGTCGTGAGGGCACTTGAAACATGAGATTGATACAAGTCAAAATCTTTTGTTTGAAAACCAGATGATGGATCTTTGTTGAATCCTTAAGTATATTTGAGTACCACTGAAGTTGTAAAATTCCTTAATTCAATCTAAAAAAGAGATTTAGCCTACAATCGTAACTGATGGTGTCAATCGTGGTGAAGATTTGACTATCTCATCGCATTTTTATTGTTGAAAAAATAAAAAAAATTATCTTGTTTGAGTGTTCATTCTAAAAGGTGTTTTAATTTAATCTTATATGTGTGAGACGCCCTATTTTACTTCATTTGGATTGTCCATCCCCAAAATGTGTATGTCTTGTTTTAGGTTTTGAATAAGCAAAGGATACCATTTGCATATTCCATCATGTTTCACTGTTATTTTCTATTGATATGCTTTCCGATTCTTGCAGCACTCATCATCCACAAGATGGAATTAACATTTACCGATTCCTTCCTCAACAGGAGATGTGGGCCGACCACGAGGGCTCGGTCATATACCCAGTGTGTTATTACTTCTCATAACATAAAACTGGACAGATTTTTTTGAAAAGTATTTCAAAATTTCACTATAGAGATACCAACAAATCAGATTGAAGATCATTTTTCGTGAAATTGACCAAATTCTAACTTGGAACAGATTTTGAGAAAGACCTCAAAATTCTGATAAGTTTCTTGATAGTAACTACAAGATCATGCATTGCGAGGTAAGTTTATGCATCCCGCGAGTTTGCATCCATGCATTACGAATTTAATATGTCTGGGCATCGTAGAGTCATTTCCTGCATCCTAGTTAATATTCATTTGCATCAACGAGTTAATTCATGCATGCCGGGTTACATGCATGCATTGCGGGTTAAGATTTATGCATTGCTGAGTAAGATTTCAGTGCATCGCAAAAGATTTCATACCTGCGCATAAATTCTGCATCGCGAGAAGATTATCATACCTCGCAAAAATTCATGCTCACGGAGAAGATTTGTACCTCTCAAAATATATGCATCGCAGAAGATTTTCATACCTTTTGGGAATTTATGCTTGCGGGAAGAATTACATGCCCCGCAGAACTCAGGCATCGAGAGTCAATGCATGTATCGAGAGTTAAAAAAAAAAAGCAATAATTAATTCATGCATTCGAGAGGCAATTCATGCATCTGAGAATAGATTCATGCTCGTAATTAACACATTCATGCATCGCGAGAAGGATTCATACCTTCGCGAAAATTCATGCCATCGCGAGAAGATTTCATCCCCTCACATAATGTATGCAATAACGACAAAGAAATTTCATACTTAGCGAAATTTATGTATTGGGGAAGATATGTCATGCTCCTGCGATGATCACAGCATCGGGGAGTCATGTCATGCATCACTAGTTAATATTCCATCGAGGAGTCACTTCATGCATCGCGAGTTAATTCCTGCATCACTACTCAATATTCTGCATTGCGAGTCTATATTTCATGTATCCGATTACTATTCATGCATCGCTAAGGTAAATTTGATCATCCGATAAGATTCAATTCCTCGCAAAGTTGACATATCGCAAGAAGATTTCAGACCTTGCGGAATTTAATGGCAATCGGAGAAATTTCATCCCTCGCAAAATTTTATCATCCTGCCCGCAGAGAGTTTCCAATCTGGTATCTCTTTCATCGCTTGGTCTCAAAAGCCGGCTTTTCTTTTTTACATTATTTACTCGCAGAAGGTTTTCTGCTCAATTGGAGCTCTTGTTGGTGTCTGAATCTTAATGAACATCACGAAAGATTTCATCCACTCAAATTTTTATGCAGTCGCCTTCGCTGGGTAAGATTCAATTCCTCCCAAAAGTTTACATATCGCAAGAAGATTTCAACCTTGCGAAATTGTAGTGAGCGCGATAGATTTCATCCCTCGCAATTTTTAGCATGCGGCAAGAAAAATAAATCTGAATTCCTTGCACAAATGTACATATCAGCAAGAAATTTATCAACCCTTGCATAATTTATGCATTGACGAAAAGATCTCATCCCTCGCAAAGTTTTATATCCGCTAGAGATTTCATCCCCGCAAAATTGCGCATCGGTGGGAAATATTCATGGCCCGCAAGCAATCATACACTGCCAGAAAAGAGCGTGCATCTCAGAAGGAAATATTTATCCCTCACTCAGGTGGACTTTAAATGTCCGAGGACAGCAATTAAGTTTCGACACGGTGAAAGACACTGTCGTCCCATTTAAATTGCCATTTTAAGCGACGAGTGTTTTTATCTCAGTCTTTGTCAAAAGAAGCGTTTCACAATGAGAATTGCCTCCACACATTCTATTTCTTTTTGAAAAAAAAAAGATCAAAAACATAAATTAAAAAAATTTCAAGATAAAAAAAACAGGTGCAAACTCTTCAACAAGGATGCAACGCATCATAGAGCCTTTTTGGAGACATGGTCTGGGATTGACTTTACCACATGCAACCGCCTCTCTACAAAAGTCATGGGTTCGGGTCCCCAAATTGGTTTGTCAGTTTTCGTTGTCCACGATTTCTTTCTCAATCAGACACAACGAACAGATAGTTGGGTTGAACACCCCAATTTTTGGCCTAACATTTAAAAATTGGTAATTTTGATGTTTTATGATATTTAATAGCTTAAAATAATTTTTAAATATGTTTAAAAAGTTTAATCGCTAACTATCTTATCCCATTTATCAAAAGTTAAGATTTTTTGTAGTATTTTTTTTTAAAACAAATTGCATTTCACATGTTCATTTAGTTTAAGTTCATTACACTCCTTTTTTTTTTAAAATCCATTTGTTACTTGTTTACAATTTGTTGATAGTCGTTGAATTTATCACGTCTAAAATGAGAGTCAAATACAAAAAATATTAGGATTCGATTCAGATAATTTTGGGGCCACAATGCTCCAGCCCGTCATTTAGCCCATTTTTTTGGAATTTTTTTTTCATTTAGGTATTAACTAAGTCAAATACTGGGGGGGATGGAGGAATTAATCTGTCATGAAAAAAAAGGGAGAAAACCCTTCCCCTCCTCTCTCCCAGCCGCCATCCCCTCCCCTTTCTCCCTTCCTTCCCTTTCCCTTCCGTCATACTCGCCCTCCCCAGACCACCTCTACCTCTAGCTATTGGGGTCTATAACTCTGTTTTAACGACATTTCCTATATGTCCAGTCTCCCCACATCCATAACCCTCCCGGATTCAGCATAAGTCCTCAGAAAGTGTTGACCGGTCTGAGGTGGACCCCCCAACATCATTCTGTAGTGAAGACTGAATTGGTCGACTGAGTAACCTCCTTGAACCCTGTCCTCTAGAGTAAGAACCATTAAACTCACCTCCCTTTCGAAACCTTTTGATGTCGATGCCATGGTGAAGTCATCTCGCTTCACTCCTTCCACTTCTATCACGATTCTACCACTTCTTGAAAGGATTTTGCCGTAGCCGCTACCTTTAAGGCTGAAATCCGCAATTCTGACCTCAAACCTTTCACAAAACGGCGAATCGCTCTTGTGTACTAAAACAAAGTTGGGTGGCATACTGGATAATGCACACAAACTGGCCTCATATCAGTAACCGACACCCTACTTTGCTCTAGGCTCAAGAACTCCTCTTTCCTATCTCTCAAAGTCCGGGGAATATACTTCTCCATAAACAATCTAAGAATGATGCCCAGTCATAGGTGGTGCCTCTGTTGGTTGACACTCAAATGTGCCGCCACCACATTTTGGCGTTCCCTTGAAACTGATGTCACAAACTATCACCAAACCGTTCTACATACCCATCTTGTGTAGTAGCTCATGACAGTCAACCAGAAAATCGTAGGCTCTCAGATTCAGCACCCTTGATACTGGAGGTTTCAATTTCAAGAACTTACTGAAAAGTTCATCTGATCATTTCTCATTATAGGCCCTGTAGTCAACGAGGAAACGTTCCTATTTCCAATGCCGCATCCATGCGGGGGGCCATAGTAGCTGCATGTTGTACCTCCGGAACCTGAGGTGCTGGTGGCAGAAAACACGGAGGTGTCTGGCCCGGATCAGATACCTGCTAAGATAACAAGAACCTGATTGATCTTTCTGGAGGTTGGGGTGGCAATCCCTCATTCTGTACTTGTTCATTCTCCCCTTCCTCACCCTCTTTACCACTTCCTCATGTCGTTGGAGGAGTCATCGCCCTAGTACCAGATGGGCTAGTGCTTGTCCTCTTCCTCTAGAGGACGCCTCCTACGACCTCTACCACCGCCTCTTGTCTCGCTCTCCTCGAGCTACAGCCCCAGGCTGGCTTAGACGCACCCCCTGTCCTGCCACTGCTTGTTTTGACGTAATCGTTGCTCTAGTTCTAACCATCTGCTATAGAGTGATAGATGTTCAGATCCNTCCAATTTGTATCACCTAGATCAATTGGATCCAAGTAAAGCACGAAAGAAAGAAAAAGGAATTTCCTAAGTCCTATAACCTCCTCAAGAAAAGTACAGGCGTCCCCCTACCGTTTCCTTAAGACTCTACTAGACTCGTTTCTTTGGTGTGATAGACCAACAAACCTAAGGCTCTTGATACCAAGTTTGTCACAACACAAAATGGGCCGCGAACTGCACCCACACTTATCTACTTTTGGGCGAAGCCACCATCCCATTCCAACGTTTCAACATAAATAACAAAATATAATGCGGACAGACTTTAAAACTCATTAATGAAATCGCTTAAATAACTCAAAATCTCATACTATTATTCCCAAACCTGGAAGTCATCACCAACCATAACATCTACCTCAAATTACTAATCTAAGAGTATCTAATGAAGCGAAATAGTAAAAGCTAGTCCATGCCGTAATCTCAAGGCATCAAGGACATACCTGAAGATCCATCCAGCATAAGCATAGCTCACCGCCTGCAATCTTGGCTTGATGAAGACTAGGCTAGGTTTCTCGGCTTGATTTGACGACGATGGACGGTTTTGCTGCCTCCCACAAATGACAAGAAGAGACATACAAGTAGGGTCATTACAAACACAGTCCTTGAGTAGGTATCATCGGCCAACTTCACAGAGAAACATTAAGCGAATAATCTCATAAATCACTACAATACAATCCTGTAGTGCAAACAATTCTATAATCATTAATACACCGCCAAGGTTCACCCAGAGGACGCACGCCTCAATCCATACCCTATTTGGGAAATTAGGTTCATTAGATTGAGCAAATTAACGTCTTTCATTCAGAGTCATTTGTTTCGTTCTCTCGTGCGGTACGTGAAACTCCGCTCCAAATTCTATGTGTTCTGTTCGTGACAACCGATCCCCTATTCTATGTGTCGATTCTTGACACCCGATCAACCCCCGATCCCCTATTCTTCGTGTTCAGGTTCGTGGCACCCGAGGTCCCCTACTACTCTCATCACTTTAAGTTCTGCCAACCTTCTTTTATACCAGGCATCATCAATCTCATTAACATATGCAGATTAGTGTTTTTTGCAGATTTATAGGTTCAATATCTTTACAGTCGTATTGTATCCACCAATTTTGTAATCACATTATACAAGCATACAACGAGGCATATAGGAAGGGTTTACAATACTATACCCTATACATATCATTCGCTATTAAGAGTTTTATCTACGAATAGCATAAACCATAACCTACCTCACCGAAGAATTGTGATCAAGCAACTACTTTCCAAAGCTTTGCTTCACCTCTTCGTTCTCTCTCTCTCTATCGTTATTCTCCCTCTCTCGTTCCTTTCTATTTTTCCTTATTCAACCCGTTTTCACTTTTAAAACCCTAATTAGCATATAATTTAAGTATAAAAATGATAAAATACCCCACTACCTTGTTTCAAGGTTCTCGCCCTTTTAACCACCAAGTAATGAATTATTAACCATTAACCACTAACTTTAAATTATAAGCAGGAATAGTCAAAAACGCCCCCTTAAAAATATTTAACAAAATCCGACCACCCGTCAGTTCAACGCAGATGCCTGTGACGGCCCGTCACGACCTGTGACTGTCGCGTCCTGAATGCTCGTCACAAGCTTCAATACTCGCTTCAGTAAAAGGTCTGACGGGCCCTTCATGCTGATAACGGTCCGATCTGCACCCCCAGGGGGCACCCTGGTCCATGTAGCCTCCCTATAAGCCGTCCTTGACGTTCAGATAGTCGATCCTTCATACCCAAATTTCAAATTCAAGGTGGTTTTGGAACGAGGCCCCCGACGTGTCCGTCGTGGCCCATGACTTCCTTCCCGTGGGGATCCGTGTGACTCAGCCAGTTTTTTCCAGAAATAAAATTTGCTGCTCAAATACTAACAATTCATTACAATTCAATTCCGAGTTAATTTTGCATATCCTTTTGCTTAACAACATATGACTTAAGTGAAAAGCCAATGAAAGTTCGACCTACTAGTTTTAATGGCCATTTCCTGAAGTAAATACGGTAAATTTTCACCAATCTAGGCGTGAAAAAGGGTCGTGACCCTGTCCGTGGCGTGGTCATGATCGCATGAATGAATTTCAATCATGTATCGTCTTGCACTAAATAATAACATTCATCACCACCAGCAGTGCAAAAGAAGAATGAAAACAATCTTAGTGCAGAATAAAAATTCAAAAACAAAGTTATCAATGTGGAGGACAAGACATTGTCACGTACCTTTCGTACGTCAAAGCACCTGGTTTGAGCTATAATCAAGATCTCTTAAGGAGGTGAAAAATAACGCAGAAGTCAACTTTATCCACACGGAAGATACTGTTGAACCATGGCATCTAGATGTAGCATATTTCTTGAGAAGCCCAAAAAACGACAGATCACCTGATATGTTTTCCTAACTTGTAAATAACTAAAAGGTTGTTATGTTGTGGGGCTTAGTAATAATATTAAAGGTTTTATTTCATTTCTATCTTTGATCTGAAGAGTTATGGATACCTACCTCAATGATCAATCAAAAGATATTTGTGTAATTTGATAGTGGGAACAACGCACGTGCCATATTCAAAGATGAGACAACCTCATCCTTCTTGCTTAGAATAATCAAATGTTACTACAATTTCTGGTAAGTCAAACCTAATAGAATCTCCGGAAGAGATACTTATTCTACCTAAGGGATAAAAATTGTCATACGAAAGATGCATTGTCTCTTCTAAATCTCAAGAAAACCTGTTTAAGTTTTTAAACGATATTCGCCGAAATGCTATCATGTTGATCCAATAAATGAAATGAATGTTTAATACTTTTGGTATTATCAAGATTGTCCTCACAACAGAAATATGTGTTGGAAAATATCACTTTTATCATCTGGCTGTATTATGCAAAAATAAGTACCATTGAAGCACACTCTATCGTAAACCCGAAGTTACTGACTAAAACTTTTTTGTCTTTGGCATGACCGAATAGTTATCCTTTGATCAATAATGATATACGACTATTGAAAACACAAAGACATCCATTAAAGAACTGAAGATTCTTACAAATGAAAATTTTTTCATGTGCGCTTGTTGCCAAGACAAATTGAATTACTTAGGGACCATCACCAGATAAGGTTAACATGATCCCCTTAATTTTTAGAACGAATACATTGGGATATTTGTGGACCTATTCACTCATCTAGTGAGTTCTTTAGATATTTTAAAAATGGTCCTAATAGACCAATCTTCAAAGATTGTCTCATGTGTGCCTCTTATATCTCGCAACCCCCTGGCGTTTTCAAAATTAATAGGCATTTCCAGATTATCTCTTAAGACATTTGCCTTTATAATGCTGGCGAATCACATCCTAGGGATTTTGATTCGTTATTGCTTATCGGTAGAATCAAAGTTGAACATTCCTGCATCTCATGTTCATATCAAAATAGTCCCTTGCTGAGTCATTTATTAAGCGCTTCAATTTATAACAGACCTCTGGTTGCCTACTACTGTTTGGGTTATGTTATCTTACAATGCACAAACAATCCTTGTTCGTCCTCAGACCGCTCATTATATAAATATTCCGATCACATTGTATTTATCCATGAACCAAATATTGCTCATCTTCAAATTTTTGGATGTGTTTTTATGCGCCTGTATCACCACCTCAGCGCACCAGATGGCCCTCAAAGAAGGGTTAGGCATATAGTTTTAGTTGATTCACACTCCATAATCTGCTTACCTTGAGCCATTGACTAAAGATTTATTCACTGCCAGACTTTGCAATTGTGATTTGATAAAATATATTTTCCACATTAGAGGGGAAGAGAAAAAGAAATAAAGTTGAAATTGGCAACATGGAAAGTTTCATCATTATCTCATTTTGATCCATCTCCCCTGTGTGGTGAACAATATGTCTAGAAGTCACCATATTGCAAAACATAGCACATCAAATGCAAAAACGGATAAAAAGTCCATATATTTTCCTGCAGTAAATGGTGCCGCTTCCGAATAGACATCCCAAAATGACCATCTACAAATTCCTATCTTCTGATCACAATACACTTTGAAGCGGGGGTAGACCATTGGGTTCAAAGATCAAAAATCCTAGAAAAAAAAGTAAAAAAAATGACAACTAAAAAAGAATCACAAATAAATTCAAGATCTGATTAATCCTTATATCCTAAATAAATCAGTGAACCGCGTAGACCAGTGAATGAAGAACTCTCAATAAGTTCTACAGTGGATGGGATAATTTTAATAATCGATCAAAAATCATAGTGGATATGGTTTTGATATGATGTTGCACTTAATCATTATAAAGGAACTGAGATCTTCAACCTCTATCTGTCGAAGAATGACGTTAAATCTGTCGAAGAATGACGTTAAAGATGTGGTTGGCCAAAATTTGGCAAGAAACTTCAATTAAAATTAAATTCACTTGCTAAGCGTGAGGTTTTGGATCAGTATCCCCGCACGCCTCGTGATGTTCAATCAATTGGCTATAAATGGGGGGTCTTTGGTATGAAAAGAATGAGAGAAATAGATTGGTAGATACAGGCACGCCTTGTTGCACAGGATTCTCTCACCGACCCGGTGTCGACTATGAGAAACATATTCACGTTTGTTATGCGATGCAATAAATTTTCGATATCTCATCGATTTATCTGTACATAAAATCTTGAAATTCGAGCTAAATGGATGTGGTTACATACATACAACAGCTTAACATTTGTCGTTCACTATAATGAAATTTTACCACACTGAAACGCTTCTCGAAGGACTTAAAATGCCTAACTAAAACATATCAGTTCAAATCTTCTCGGAAAATGTATTCAATCAGATTACCAAAGTCATTATGTTTGGCTTAAAATCAATTAGGAGTCGAGGCCCCTGCGCATTGTATATCTCTTAGTGGTATTTGATAAAACAGGGTTATATAAATGCTTTCATTTGTTCCTTGTAGATTGTATGTAAGAAACAATCATTGGTGTTTGTTATTGCTTGTTGTTTATGTTGATGACATTTATCAATCTCTTGGAACTCCAGAAGAGGTTCAAGACCATTGAAATCTATCTAAGAAATAATTTGAGATAAACCTTGGACGACAAAAAATTTTTCTTGACTACAAATAGAAATATTTAGTATACGTGGTCTTCATGCCATCAATCTGCTTATAAACTGAGAAAATCTTGAATGATTTACACTGGACAAAGCACTCCATTAAGTAACTCCAATGGGGTCCGATTCAACTTGAAGTGAGTAAGGAATTCCATTCCGACCTCCTGCAAGAAGAGAATTAGACCACATCTTGGTCCAGAAGTACCTACTTAGTAGCAAATTGGACTTAATGTATCTTGCTAATGCTAGGAACCCTGACATCCATTTCTATTAATTTCGTGTTAGCCACAATATATGGTTGTTCTCCCCACACGAAGACATTGGAAATGTGAGTTAAAACATCTATTGTGACCTATCTAGGGGAATCATAGTGATCTGGTCTATTTTAATTCTGTAACCAAGTAGTGCGCTCTTGTCTAGTGGTCATCTCGTGCAAGATACAATGTTATTTAATTCTGCCTCACATAAGCTAACCAAACCGGCTTCTGTTCACCTACGGAGGTACTGCTATACTTCCATGGGAGACTACTAAGCAGTCCCTTTGTCGCTACTTGCTTCTTTCAAAGTCCCATGCTAAGATCATAGTCATTCATGAAGGCAAGTAGAGAATGTGTATGGTTAAGATCATTATAACAGTTTTATCAAAAGAAAGATTGTGGTTTGAAATTGTTACGTCAAGATACCCTCAATCTCTTGACGACAAGGTGCACGCTACTCCTTAGCTGCAGACTTAAAAGGAGGCTTGTAAAAGGAGATGAAATGAAACACTATTTACCAAATTCTTCTTCTACACCAACCCACCCTTGATCTCCACACAAGAATGTGGATATTGTGAACATGAGGTACACTTCCTTTGAGCTGCATATTCCACAACAGATTTATTACCAAATCTTTACTGGCCTGACCCTTGAGACATGGTTCACAAAATTGGAAATACGGAAACTTTACCATCTGAACGTGGTTTTTTTATCAAGTCACGAGTAAAATTCGCACTGTACTCTTTTTTTCCTTAGTTCTAGGTTTTTGGTCCCACTGAATTTTCCTGAAAGGTGTTTAATGATACATACAAATAATGCCGTATCACAAATTATGCGTGGTTACTCTTTTTCCTTCACAGAATTTTTTTTCCACAAATGTTTTTTTCTAGTAATGGTTTTTAGATGAGGCACAATATCTATGGTACCTTCCAAGGGGGAGGTTATAATTCATTGAATGAGTAGATTCGTCATAAAATTATCACATGAACAAACCATTTATAGTACTTAGTGCATCATGAACCTTTTGGATAAGGATGTATCTAATATTATGATACTTATAGGTGACTTTTGAGTGATTTCCGCACCTATAATAGGATTGTTCATTCATCTATTGTAATGATATACAGAAAAGACTTAACATATACTTGTAATAAGAAGAAACCTTCCCCTTTCTTCTATCTACCTTCTTTTGTCTTCTTCTCTTTTGATTAGCTTCTTATATAAGCTTGATTCTATAACAATACTTTTTTTTTTGTAACTAAACTTTTTTTTCAGGAATATATTAACAGAACCCCCCCTCAACCGAATGCCCCGAAATCTCAGAGACACACTTATACTATACTAAGGTCCTATTCACCGCACCCACCTACACCCTTACCTTACCCCGTATACTCGGCCCCCTCAGACCCCCCTGACCTTATTTTATAAGTCATTTTTACCCCTTTTTGGCCTACGTGGCACTATCTTGTGGGGCCCCAATGCCTGAATTAATATTTTTTCCACCTAGTGCCACATAGGCCAAAGATTATAAAACTACTTGTAATAAAATAACTTCAGGTGGGTTCAATAGGACCTTATTATAATATAAGTGTGTCTCTGAAATTTCGAGCATAGCTTGAGCGGGTACTGTGGCATTTTCCTTTTTGTTTTAAATTAAAAATATTATTTTTATAAGTGCAATTCTATAGATGCGTCCAATAGTTTATGTTCTAAACTAATGTGATGTATTTTTTTATTTGGTACGATTGTGTTGGGTGCGAATACTGTAAACATAGATGGCGAAGGAAAAGTCTCCTAAAAAGCGTATTTCAACAAGTATATCGTAATCTCAAAGGAAGAACAACACAAATGTATATGATGCTCTTGATTTGATGTGCGATTTAATTTTGTTGTTGCTGGTTGGGAAGGTACTGTACATGACAATAAATAACTTGAGAATGCACTTGTTGAATCGACGTCACAATTTCCATTTTCGTTACATGAAAACATCAAATTACATCCTTAGAGTAAATTGTATTTATTTTCACAAAATGTTGTCTCATTTACATCACATATGCTTTAAGTAATTCTTTATAACATGTTTGTTGATAGATAACTATTATGTTGTTGATGTTGATTTCGAAACACAAAGACATTTTTAGCTTCATACAAAGGACTATGCTATCATTTGCAAGATTATAGAGGAACTGAAAGAGAGGTTCAAAAGGTTAAAAAATTGTTTGATTATAGGCTACATCTTTGCGCAATGTGATTGAACAGACTTTTGGAGTTTAAAAAAATAGATTTAAAATTCTGAAACAAGGCATGAACCATTATGAGATTGATACACAAGTGAAAATTATCATAATTTGTGCAGCATTACCTAATTATTTGCGAGAATGTCAAAGGATTATGAAATATTTATGTTCTATGAGTATGAAAATATAGTTCCAGATGATACTGACCAACAAATTACTCAAACTAATAATAAGTGCGTTTCTCTTTCTCGGGACATGGAGAAAAAAATGCAATTCCAACGTGAGGAAATCTGTAACATATTAGTAGGAGGATTTCTTAAATTACTACTTACATTTTAATGTTCAATTTTTAATCCTGAAATTAAAATTGATGAATTAAATTAGACGAAACCATTACTTAACTGGAGAAAAACTAACTTTGTAATATTTACTTCATGCGAATGTTTATAAATTTTTACTTTGTTTGGATAAGATTAAATAAACATTGAGGATATTTTATAATTTTACGACTTATATGGGATTCACCGTACCTCCCCTATGGGGGCCATACCTCTACTGTCCCTAGAGCTACTAGGCCTCCAGTCTGATCTAGATTTCTTTGTGCCGGTCTTACTCGGGGGGATGCTTTTGGGCCTCTTCTTCTTGTTTCTTTCGGGCTTGGTTGGAAAAGAGACAACACAAAATGGGGAGAAGCAGGTCGCCTAGGGCCAAAGCGTGCTGGGAGGGGGCTCCGCAGAATTCCTCCATGCATGATGATCATATCACGAGTTGAGAGCATGATCCATAGCAACAGGACCAAATACCCTCTTAGGTAAAATACGTACACACTCCCAACAATTGGATACTGAAGTACGAAGGTTTTGATAATAGAATCCCACAACACGACCTATGTTGAGTTTTTGAAATACATGTACAAATCTAACATGTTATAATTTGATATTCGAATAATGCAACCCATTTTGAATCATGGTTCCTACTATAGAATAAGAGTCGAGTTCGCTGCTGCAGTGTGGGGGATATTGGTACTCGATCCTAGGACAATATGAAGAGACGAGCTTAGATTTGTCAAACAGGTGTCACATATCATGCACAACACCACATCAACCAACACCCTCACCCTTTTTCGCTCAGCGGCTTCAGAATTTTCCAATTTAACGACGCGTTAATATGGGATTAATTTTCGAGCTTTTTCATTTTCAGAGTCACCACATTGGAATCGAGTATAACGGTGTTCCAAGTCCCCCTTTTTTTTGGTTTAATATCCCTAACAAAAGGAAATGAACTCTTTGTTTGGTCTTCGAACCAGTTCGTGGTAGGAATTCTTTTGACCCGAGGCGGTGGCAAGGTTTATAGGCATCCCTCCGAGTCCCATGGTTCTAACTACGGTTCGCTTTTAAATGGACTTTTCATGACTTAACTATTTCGTGATACTGTTAAAAGAAATGTATTTACTCTCCCACATCCTTTGATTACTCTATATAATATATACCGATATATGTAAACATCATCCAATTTTTATAAGCCATGTCAAGTTTTATGCATTTTATTTTTTTTATTATTCCTTCACATTGTTTTGCTTGTTTGCGTTAATTATCTTCTTTTATATTTTTTTGTGGTTTTTTGTTTCTCTCCTCTATTTCTTTTGTATGAATTTTTTTCCTCACATTTCAACGTTGGTTTTTCCGCTTTTAACTTTCCTTATTTTATATTTTTTGAGTTTTTACATTGATTTGTTCTTCTTTTTCTTTTCTTCTTCTTACTCTGTTTTTATTTATACAGTTTGTGTTTTTTTATGATCAATACTAAAATAGATTTTTTTAAACACTGTACTATTTATTTCTTGTCAGTTTGTTGCAGTATTTTCTATTAAATTTACTTTTTCCCTGTACATTTCTCCATTCTTTTATTATATATATTTTTATTTTATTTTTTTATTCTTTTTTCGATTCGAACATTCCCTTCTTCACTACGTTTCTTTTCTTTTCGTATTTGTTTCCCATCTTTCTCTTTTTTGTCCCATCAATATATAATGTAGGGAGTTAATGTTTACTTGTTTTTGTTTTAATTTTTCATTTCCTTATTATTGAAAGAAAAAAAATATAGTAGCATATTATAACAATTCCAATAATTATTTTTTTTCAATATAATTCAATAGTCTTCTTAGGATGATTATTAACATTAGCATTAATAAATCCAAATCACTCCTAACCTATCTGGCACAAAATGTTCTCACTTCGAAATCGTTATTATAAACTATTTTACTAATCTAGGTAATTTAATAGAAGCGCAAACCAGAAGATTAGGTTTTAACAATTATATTTATATTCCAATAAAGTAAGCATACTAAATTATAAGGGGAAATAAATAACAAAGTAATAAATATGAGGCGTACTGGTTCCGGGAACTTATACTTACTACGATTTATTCTGGAACATCAAAATTCATTTAAATAATTTTTCCTCATGTGCCTTCAATTTAACAAATATATAAAATAAGTCTTTTTTAAAAATAATAAATAAATATTAATTACTATGACTTTAAATAGAGCAGAACTATTTCATATTATCACCAAATACTAGCCATATAAGATTAATATACGATACTATACATAATTGTTCTATTTTTACATATATACGCTATTTAACCGTGATTTTCATATATAATGAAAAAGGTTGAACCAACCTAGAACTTGATTAAAAAAGTTCCTACATTGAAATAAATACCACATAATCATGGAATATAACTATATTATAAATGGAATATTGAATAATACCTACGCTTTTGCAAAATCAAATCATATCTTCGGAAAGATATAATCCTAACAAGGAACCAACCTACGAACTTGAAACCACTAAAGTGAACCATTCAAAAACTCTACCTTTTGTGTGTGTTTTTAAAAAGTAACAAGATGAGAATAATATTTTCTACGTGTTTTGGGTGGTTGCCGTACCTTTTTCTTTTTCTTGATTTCTCCTTTTTTTCTCTCCTATCTCCTTTATTTTTTTCTTCTCTCTTTCACTTTCTTCTTCTGATCGTCTTTCCCTCGGATCTTCCCCCTTCCCCTTGCCCCCTTTTTTATTATGTTTCTCGTGTCTAATATCTGGTAGTGTCGCGGGTACCTGTGTGTTGGTGAGTGGTAGTGGGGGTAATGGGTAAAGTGGGTTCTGTCGTGTTTTTTTTTTCTCTATTATATCTCTATATATATATAAAATGGATAATATATAAATATGCCTTGAGTAAATAAATAATACAACTAATGGGTACTTACCACACAAACGACATAAATTACACCATCTTAGTTTACTTTACCCTAATAATATGTCATGGTGCTGAGTTATTATTAGACTTATTCTTATTATTATTATTTCTCTTATTATTCTTATTATTCTTCTTTCTTATTATGTATTCTTATTCTTCTTTTATGGGGGTGGAGACAACAAAAGAACGACCTAGCAAGAAAACAAGGGAGAGGACGATCGGGGGGGGGAGGCGGAGAGCCGGGGGGGCAAAAGAACAACGGAAACCACAAGAAGAAAAGAGATCGGAATGGGGAGAGGGGGAGAAAAGGAGGGAGGAGGCGCGAAAAGGGGGGGATGGGAACGGAAAAAAAGAGGCAGGCTTCAAAATTACGTGTCCTACACATGTGAAACAGTAGATGCGGGCGTTTTCCCCCTTAGTTAGTACTAGATTGTGCTTTACTTGGTGTTTAAGGAAAGTATAAGACCAAGTAGGTCGAGGCTATGTGGGTCGGCCGTTTCTCGGGACGGCCCAGGGGGCGTCGCTTTCTCTTTATCTTCGCAAACCTTTATATATAATTATGCTAATAATTTTTATCTCAAACTATACAAATCCCATAATATCATAGGCCGGAGCGCAAAGCTCTAATATCTTTATTCGAATTCAGCATGTGCACAGACACATGTATACTAACATTCCAACTGATTAAATTTGGGTTGCATTCATGCAAGTCCTAACCTTAAAGCCCACATATCTTATCTTAACTTAGGAGTATTTCCAACCCAACCAAAACCAACCAAACCCCCACACTATCCACACCCACCCACCCCCCCTGTTTTCCCTGTTGCTTCTTCCCTCTCGCTATCGTTCGAGTGGTGTTTGCGCTATGCAAGGTAGGGTGGTTTTTCGGGCGGATGATCGCCTCTGTTTCTGTCTATCTTCGCCATCTCCGTCTGTTGCCGCCTTTCATTCCATCCCCAAGCCTTTATTTCATCTCGCTTCTTTTTTTGCTGCCCATTCCTTTCATCTTCTCCTCCAAACCAACCATCTCCCACATCAACTTACCTGATTCTCTATTTTTTTTTTTTAAAAAAAAACAGAAATAAAAAAAAAATTAATTAAGATGTGCAGTAAGAAGCCCTTTTTTTTTTTTATTCTGTTAAATTTCAAACCACATTACACCCCCATCCATACTTTACTTTACCTCCACACCCCCCTTCATACTTACTTACTAACTTTTCATTCCTCCCCTTTTTTTCATTCTTTTCATTTTCAACCAAATTCCCCCACTTCAAAGCTTCCACCAACCCATCGCCGGGAGAGACGCGGCGGGCCACACGGGGGGCCGGCACCCGCCGAACCCAGTGAGTGATAACCCATGCATCTCCTGGGCCGAGCGCCGCCAGTTGCCACGCCGCAAGGCACACAATCAGAAGGGGCGCCGTGCACCAGAAAGGCGGAGGCGAGGGGAGGGGGGAAGGGGGGGAAAGGGCAGAGAGCACGCGCCCGGGAAAGAAAAACCGCGGGGCAGGGCCGGCGGGAGATTGGGGCACTGGCAAGAGGTTTGGGGGGCAAGAGGTAAATGAAAATCTCTGTTGGAGACCTAAATAATGAAGGAAGGGGGGGGAGATCTCGCTTATGCGGCTCTCTTTTCTTCTTGATTCAAAATTCTGATTCATTATGATAATGCTCCTTCTTTTGGTATAGGTATTACCCAGATAATGGCATCTAACATCAACCGTATTTATGACCATCAAGACACAGGTTGGGCTGACAATAGATCAAAGAAATTGCATGATCCCCTTTTAATGGCCAATGTGAGTATTGAGAAGGTGAGGAAGAATGTGTCTTTTTCTTCAAAAACGAAGGTTGAAAAACCCCTAAAAAGGGGTAGAAACGTGTAATCTATCTTCCCATTAATCCTCTACTCCTAATTTCTTTTTTCCTCTTTCCCTTCCTTTTTTCCGTCCTAATCTACTATACCCTAATGTAGATTAGTTCTAATCTAGTTCTGTATTTTTTTTCTTTAATGTTCAATGCATCATCAATTTTAAAAAAAAAAAAAAAAAAAAACATATAAAAAAAATTTAATCGTTAATTAAAATTCATGATACATTATTGATAGATTACAATTACCATTTTTGAATGTATCATTATACAATTTATTTTTTAATACATAGAACCCTAATTTTCAATAAGGATTCAATGGAATAATTATGTATTAGTACTAACATATCACATATCTGAAACAAAATTATTTAGTTTAGTTTGTTCTCAACTTTTCATTTAAAACTAGCATACAATACAACCAATAAAATCAAGTGTTCTTACCAATGTATCAAGTTTAAGATTGTTGTACAGGCAAGATGATGTTATTACTTACTCTCAACTAAGACCTAGATTTATTGTAAAATGTTTTATTCAATAATCAATCCACTTTAATATATATAACAAAAAACTTTTTTTTAAAGTAGAGTGTGTAATAGACCCATAATAATATTATTAGTATCTGACACAAAATGTAATATCATTGTAAGTATCAGTTGTTTATATTATTCAGATTGTATCACAACATGTTTTTAATTTCTACACGCAGTGTCAATAATTATTGTTCATCGCATTTATTTGTCTCATTTATGTCATGAAATACAAGATCAAAACCAAATTCCTACCTACACCTATTTGAGGTTTGGTTCAATATACAACAACTATGATTTTCTGCAAAAGTATTTGAACGTTGTCTATCGGATTTTTGTGGTTTGTTGTATCTGAATTCGAGAGGTCATGATGAACTTCTTAATGATATCTTGAGTTCCTTTCCTTCCTTCCTTCCTGCCCTGGTGTGGAACTCAGTAGATGATGTTTAATCATTCCGGTGAATTTGTGATGGCAATTTCATTGGTAGTGATTTGTTGTGATTCTTTTTTAAAAAGAGGCTATATGTGCTTCTAACAAACTCCAACATCTAGATTAAGGAGAAAACTTTATTTGAACAACATTAAAAAATCTTTAATGTTGCCTACTTACCTCAAGAACAATGAGTTTTTTTAGCATTCAGAGTGAACTGATTGATGCTTATAAGAACAAGGAAACTGAAAAGTCTTTTGAAACCAATGCACCTTTTACTGGTTTAATATGTACATGACATTATTAACCAAGGAAGTGACACATTGTATGTTTTATAAAATTTTATTTTAAAGTTTATGTGGCCGTGTTTGCTGAAATCCATAGCGATGAAATTTCAATAATCTAATAATTTTCGATCTGATTATCTCTGTTCAATTACAACACTAGCGTATGGAAATAACGACAGTTACACTTGTTGAGCTTGAATATGGTTAGACTGATATGATGATTCATCAAAGCCTAGGGGTCATTTCACACCATCGAACTATGATGCTATAGTTAATCTAGAGTAGTATTTGTATATCAATGGATACATAGTGTGTTTTTTGTTTTTGCTATTTTCAAGATACGTTAACGTAAGTGTTGTAGCGTTTCTCTAAAAATTTATTGGCTGACGTTTTAGTATCAACATATTCTGTTTCATTAATCTCATAATGTATACTTGTCTAAATTTACAAATTCTAATAATTAAACAGTATTATTAAAATCATCATTAATAAAAAATGCATATAAGTTTGAGCAGACACTTTTTTTATTAACAGGAACAATTCAATATATTGCATCAAAAACATTTAAAATAATACATTAAAGTGTATGTTACTATTATAGTGAAAAACTTATTGAGTTGAAAATTATAAATTTGAAACATCGATTTAAAAAAAATATATTAAACAAATGATCGTTAATGGCCCCTTATAACATATTCCGTTTTGTATTTTGAACCCTCTACTTAATCCTTTATATCCTCGCGTACCCCTTACTATTTATAAAACAACAATTTAAAAAATCCTCTAACTAGTGACCAAGTTTAAATATTTGTCTTTATTTTAAGATTGTTTGAGTTGGGAAAACGTGAGTTCACATCACCTTAGACGATTGACATACAACACCTTTTTTTAGGTTAAAAAAAAAGATTAAAACAAAATAATCAATTTAAACTCTTTTCTTCTTCCCATTAAAACAATTACCCGACCTCTATCTTCCCATTCCACCACCACCATACCCCTTGTATTTGGCCATTTTCCAACCCGACTCCAGAACCAACAGCTCTGCTCTAGAAGAAACTTCAGCAAGAAATGAGGAAACAACATTACCAACAAATCTAATGTTTAATTACCCTACCTCATCTTTTCCTCCAATCAATGCGTCTTCCTTCTTTACATCTCTCCCTTCCTCTTTTACTCTTTACATAGATATCATCTCAAGTGCATGTCATGTTCATCCATACCAACTATCCGTGACTTTCTCTGCAGTGACAACAACAATGACCCAATCAGAATTCATCAACTTTCTCATTTTCCCACCTTTTTTCTCTTCCTCGCCGAGAAAGTCCCAGATTTCAATGGAACTTATTCCATTCCCCCTTCCCCCCCCGAGATTCAATGACTTATTCCCTCCCGCCGTAATGAAACAAATTGATGGAAATAAGCACCACAAACCCTCTTGTATCGTAACCTTAGTATACCATGATCAATTCTTCCCATGACTGTGTTGTACGAATAACGCAGTAATCCTGCGAGAACTAAACCAAACAGTCAATTTTGAGTTTCTTTTCAACTTCTTGCATCCTTAAAGAGCTTAAAAGTCGATATTTAGATGCTTAAGCTTACCTTCTTGGACCCTTCAATTTCAATTAGCTGTCTGCTTTCACTTTGATTGGTTTATTCTAGTTGGGGATGTTCATTGTTGTCCGATGAGAGAATGTTTTCATCTTTGGTTTTCTTCCCTCTCTGTCGGCGGGTTTTAGTGAAAGAAAGAAAAACCCCTAAAAAGAGGACAATATTTTTATTTTATTTGGTAAAATAGAAAAATTATTGATTTTATCTTTTATTTAATATTTTTATTAATAATTAAAAAATAATTATGAAGAAAATTATGATTTAGCATTAATATAGATGACATGGATATGACATGTCATCTATGTAAGAGAGAGTAAGCTATACACATGGTTGGAGCGATTTAAAAGTCTCATTTTAATTGAGTTTAAGGGTCCACATGACAAAGGAGTAAGTAACATGGATTAAAATACAAACTGATACAAGTATAAGGGTCTACTAGACCATTTCGCCAAAGTCTTAATATAAATTTTAACTCAAGTCTTATTATTAATATATAAGTTAGACATGACTTAAGGTTTATGACACAATTTTATAAGATGTATATGATACAAGAGTTATTATATATATATATATGACACACGAAATAATAATGTATATGATACATCATTCAAATTTATTAGAACAAAAATATTAGTGAGAAAATTAATGAATTTTTTTATTTATCATATAGGCACTCAAATACATAGCTTATTGATAATAGATTGGTTATTTATGATTTAATATATATAATACATTACACAATGTGTATGATACAATTGAACATAAATATGTGTATATCGGATATAACTTTTGCATACAAATCATAACAATTTCTTGAATTGAACCAACAAAAGTCATAAATAATTGTAACAAAAATTAAATTAAACAAACAAATCATAACATATTCTTAAATAGAACAATAGAACTCTATAAATATTGAATCAAAAAATCAAAATTAACAGTAAACTTCATTTATGAGAAATATAAAAGCGACAATCGATTACGTCAAAAATTATTCAAGAAAGCATGAATGTTTTATAAAAATAACGAATTTGCTCTTCTTTTGAAAAGAAGTACAAGTTCTTTTGTTATGACATTCTTGTCCACTATGTCCACAACTATTTGTGTTTACTTTTATCTTTTCATCTGCATTTTTATTTCCTTCTTTTGCTTGGTCATCCAACCAATCTTTTGTATCTAGGTGGCCACATAGTTTCATCTACAACATTCCTACGAATCGGTCAATCTTCTTTATCTAATATTGAATCTCATAGATTTTTGCTACTACATCAGACTAATAGTAATCGGAGCAATAATGACGCATATATGTAACATTCCTGTCCTTTAAAATGACAATTGAATGTGTGCAAGGAATATCATCTTGTTGAATTTTTGCAACAAGTACTTTCTTTCGTCTCAAGACAAACAATGTATCTTCTTCGAGCTTCATAAATCGAGAAAATAAATTCAGATAATGAAACAACATGCGGACATTAAAAAGTAAGCCATAAATTTAGTTCAAAACAATGCATATAAAAAATATGATACACCAAACAAGATGCATAAATATATAATTATTTATAATGATACATACCTTCGTCTTCGAACATTTAAATGTTTTTAGAATCAATACCTTCTCAAATCTTCTCCTCATTGTGTCTTTTGTATAAGAAGCTATTTTCCTCTCTTTGAAATGCCAAGAATCAAATAGAATTTTAACCTCTTCCAAGAATCCTAATATAGACAACTGACACACTTCAATGAAATTGTTACGAAATTTCTGCATGTGTCATATAATCAACAAAAATAAAACAAAAATAAAAGATCCATTACATAACTTCTAAAAAAGATTAATGTACCACACAAATTAGAAATTGAATCTATCACCATTTACAGATCTTAACATTCAAATACATTAATTCACAATGCAGATAAAAAAAAATCTTATACCTTTGTTTATAAGATCGTTTTACTTTGCAATTGAAGTTGCACTTTATTTTATATTTCACCATCACATCTATCAGTGTTGCCTTATCTTTATAAAATTCACCTGTCTTGAATCAATTATGAATTTGTAAATTCTAATTCTGAAATATAATATGAATCACAATGTTTTGATTCAACCACAACAAGAACTTTTGAATCACATGTTGTACCTTCGACACACGTAATCTCTCTGTAAATTCCATCAAAGTTATGTATCTCACCGCCAATCTTATCCATTGTATCAATACATAATGGATATATTGCAAATTCGGACTCATTTTTTTTCACTTCTAAATATAGCCTAACACCCATGTCAATCAATCTTAATTTTCATCCGAGATGAATTACCTTCCACGATGTATTGACTTTTATTGGTTTTCCTTCCCTCGTCTATCTCTAACTCGTCTGAAATGGTTGCTTTGAGATTCAAAAATGAAATTAATTGTTCAACAACAATTTCGTCACTTTTGTAACCTTCATAATTCACTTTGCTCGCCCAAATTCCTGAATGTCTAAATAAAATGGATATGTTCATCATGTATCTAGTTTTTTTGAAAGAAATTATCAATTTTTAGATAATAACGGATGTTCAAAAATATTCTTCAATGAAGAAAGAACATGTAATTTTGAAATTTCAAATTGGTGAATCTGTTCCGTATTAGGATATGGACTGATTAGGATTAGCTAAGCGTTAATCAAGGAAACTGATATCACAACATTTAATTTTACATTATTCTTTCTTTTTTAGTGCAATAACAATATGTTTATTGTGTATCAGATATAATGTATCCAGATGATCACTATGTATTCGGCTGTCTCCCCTTTAAGGGATTTTATAATATTAAAATTATTAGGAATAAGATGTAATTTAGATCTTAAAATATGTGATTCCTTTAATTTATACTTATTTTTTAATTGCTCCATTGATTAAGTATTTCGGTTACAATTAATTAACCACATTAAGCATTTCAGTTACAATAAATTAATATCACATACTTTTCATGTATCTCGCTAAATATGCATCAAATATAATATCTAAATACATGTATCTATCACCTAACTATCGATAAAAAATATAATATTAAAAATTAGAATGTATTTAAGTAATTAGAATACCAAACTAATGGATTTATGTAAATTGTATTTAACCACATACAAATAAAAATAATTAATTTTACAAAATATTGATGAGCCATAAATCAAATTTGAATGGGTGAATCCTCATATGCAGTGGACCAATGGATGATCTACTTAATTAAGTCATAAAGTGAAGCCATAGGCGGGTCCAAGAAGCTAGCATTGTTATCCCCCACAACTTCTTTTTAAGTTTGCTAAAGTGACGGATTCTGAGGTCCCTAATTTTTAGCCTTAAAGCCTATCTATGGCCATCTTCTTTTTTCTCCAATCAACAATACAACAACTTGTCCTTTCCCTTAATATTCACCCCCTAACCAAACCTATCAAATAGGAGTGGACATGATATGATAGGGTAGATATTGAATTATCAATATCATATTGAAATTAAAATCGATCTTCCCGTTTCCTATCCAAAAATAAAAAAATTGTTTTTCTATGCTGATGTTCAGTATAAAATATACTTATACTATCCTATTAATTAATCAAAAGACACTGGATATGAATTGATAACCTAAAAGATAAGTTGTATGAAATCTGGTAATATATAAATTAGACAACTAATAATATAGTGAAAGATATTCCCGCCATGATCGATTGATGGAAATGTTACTTTCTAGTCTCTCCATTTCGAATAAAATGAACCTTTTTTTTTTAATTTTCTTCATTATATGTGTAAGATGATAAAATTAAAATATATTTAGTATAATTTAAATTTAGAATTAAAAATTAATAATTTTTAAACGCTATATCAAATTGAATCAAGTCTTTATATTTTAAACGATATTTAGTACTAAAGTGTATAGTTATTTTATCCAAAAATACAAATTGTTATAAAAAGTATATATAAATTAATGTGTGATTAATATATTCATGTTTTTGTTCGAAAAAATTTGAAATGCTGTTCAAAAACTTTTACCACTTTTTCCTCAAAATAAATGCATGATGTCCCTACTGACAACATGCTCTCCATATTACTTTATTTCTCCAAGACAGCACTGGCACTTGTCCCTAACTTGAGATGTTTTTTTAAAAGATATATCTAGAGCAAAATATCTTCAAATGTGCCTACTATTTCATATTCAAAACAATTCATACAATAACTTAGGTATGTGATAAATGGATTTTCACTAGACTCATCAGATTAGAAAATAAAGTTATATTTATAATACTAAAAATTGTAAATGAAAAATTTACTGATCAAGTGCATTAGGCCCAGTACAATAATTCACAACATGATTCCACACCCACTGAACCAAAAACTTTCTTCTTATTCCATTCATATTGTACGTTGCACCATCTTCACCGTTCAACATTTGCCCAGTATACGACCCACCACCACCCGACCCATATATCCCTTCACAAAGATCCCCTATCTCCACCGGAAAAATTGGATCGTCACCTGCATACCAAGCATTCACCAATGGATTCGTTGATAACTCAGCAATTTCATGAGCAATCACACTAATCATTCCGTCAACACCCACATCGTTATTCGGCGATTTCACAGCTTTGAAACCCCGACCCATGTAATCGGGTACGGAAAACGGGTATGCACAAACACTGGGGCATAGTTTGCCGGAGTTACCTACCCATGCGTATGGTAAAGTGTAACCCACAATGGAAGGGAAAGTGAAATAGTGAAATCCACAAACATCTTGACAGAAATTTTCGACATAAACATCATCACATGTGAGTAGTAAATACACACCGCTTTTGGAATTTATCGGTAAAGGGGGAGTGGTACTGGCTGTGACGGCAGATTTTATAACAGACTGAATCGATAAACGGGTTAACGATTTACCATGAGAGTAAGACCGATCGTTTTTTTCAGCTCCGATGTGTACATTACCGGAGATGTTAGCTCCGGTTTGGTCGGTGTAACTCTGGACTGTTCTCCACCAACCGGAAACTGACGGCGGTTTGGAATCGACGGCGGAGATTGAGTTGATGAACTCCCGGATAATTCTTTTCTGGGATTTGCCCCATCGGCCGTACCAAATGGGGTAAACGGTGATGTTGGCAGTGAGAACAGGGCCCATGTGGTATTTTAACTTGATTAAGTCCGATGAACCTTCATACTTTTTGGATGGGCTGTACAATAAATCGGTGGTGTTGGGCTTTTGGTTGGGCCATGGACGCCACCCATTAACTGGGGAAGTTAATAAGAGTAGACAAATTCCGGCGAGAAGATAGAAAGTCGCCGAAAAATATGTTCGGTGACCCTGGTCCATGTTTATGTGTAGTCGTAGTTGGTGTTGTGACTGTGAGAGTGGAGTGAAGCCTGAAGGGTGTATTTATTTGCATGAAAAGGTATCAATAAATAAATACTTACTTTCTAGAGTATTATATTGAAATTCAAAAGTCATTCAAAAAAGAAATTATACTTAAAGGGCCGGTTTGGCGAATACCATATAAAATCATGATGGTATCATAGTATGAAATTATAAAATAAAATTAGATTTTTTTAATATATAATATAAACTTTTATATTATTATATTTTTTTAAATATAAAAATTATATAAATTATAAAAATATTTAATTATTTATTTAATCTTATCAAATAAACTATTAAACACAATTCATTGTCAGAACTAGAATTTCAATTCTTTAATTAAGCTCATAAAGAGCGCCACATTGCCATTTTTATTTTCACCTTTATTACTTCGTCTCATTTTACCTGGCAACATTTAATCGAACACAAAATTTAAAAAATAATAAAAATTTTGAAACGTTCATCAAATTGTCCTTCAAAAAAATAAATTTATTTTTCTCTCATCTAATAAATATATTAGGGTACTATGTTTAAAATTAAGTGAAACTAACAAAGATAAAAAAATTATACCTTTAAATATTTACCATATAAGAAAATATGATATTCTTTTTGAGACTATCCAAAAAAAAAAATATCATATAAAATAAAATCAGAAAAATATTATATATAAATTTAATCTTTATCATGTCACATTCTATTTTGTGAGATTAGATATCCATATTAACTGCTAACTTGTTGCAGGGTGATAATGGAAAACACGTGTTTTCTTTAAAATGTAGTTGGAGAAGTGGGGTAGGCCTGCCTAGAAAGGGATGGGAGCCAGAATGAGTGAGTGTGACCATATTATCGATGATGAGTCAGAAATTTAACAAAATAAATTTTTTATACGTTTAATTTAATCTATATATACTATATAATTTTAAATAAAATATGTATATCAAACCATTTTTCAGCTGATATGACTGCTGGTAATTTGAACTGATCATGTCCGATGAGTCACTAACTTTGGTCTATGTTGCCATAGATATATGTTTTTAAATTTTCGTGTTAGTCCGATGAATTTTGGTTAAAAGCAAGACTTCAATTTAGAAAAATCAAGAACCTATTAGTTTCATTTTTTACTCCTTCAAATCTATGCTTGCTTTAACATATTAATAAGTTTTAGTGTGGTTTGTTTATTCATACTAAAGAGAGATAAAACAATATTTTCGTCAAATTAGCTCTAGTGATTACAATGAGGGATATTAGCACTATTTGATCTATCTTTAGATTTATTTTTCTTTATGGTGTGTTATTAGGTTACTCAAAATTGATTCATGCTAAAGAGAGATAAAATAATAATTTCTTCAAATAGCTCCTGTGATTACAATGAAAGATAAGAAGTCTATTTATTTTGGACATGTCAATAATTTGTTATTTATTAACTCAATTCAAATTAATAACAAAGTCAATATTTATCCATTTACTAATTCAATCTAATTTCAATACCTTCAATTTATTTAAAGGGGAAAAAAGCGCTCATAATATGCATCGAACTTTCAAAAAAGCGCTTTTATGCCCATCCGTAAAGTTTGACTCTCCATGCTCACTACCGTTAAAAAGCGTATTCATGCCCATTTTTTTAACGTGAGTTTTACAAAACACTTTTTTACACGTGTCAGATTAAAATTCGTCCACGCTCTATTTTTTATTTATAAAAAAAATCAAAATCTGAAAAAAAATTATTAGAATAAAAAACCCACCCAAATTAAAAAAATTCACGACATGCCAAGAAAGCCGATTTATGGGAATTTCTTTTCGGTTTTTCTTTTTAAATCTTGGCAGCTACTTAGTTACATAATTTTAAATTAAATATACGCTGCCAATTTTTTTAAAGTAAATCATATTTAAATGTTGATGCAGGTTTTTAAAATAATTACAGCGATTTTTAAAAAAATTGTCACTGCATTTTTTATACAAAAAAAATTCCACCAGTTGCGATCTTAATTTTAAAAATCAAGAAGTAACAGCCAAGAAAAAAAATCTTAATATACATATGCATCAATTGCCAGTGATTTTAAATAAAAAAAAACACTTAAAATTATAATGCCGATTTTTATTGTCAAAATAAAAAAACAACAAATATTTAATATGACTTTTTAAAACCCCCCCCACATAATGGCGACGATATTTTTATAAAGAAAAATTTTCTAGAAAGCAGTATTTTTTATTTCAAAGAAAAAACTTTTTTTTGTAATTAAAAAATTGTTGATTTGATTATTTTGCGTAAAAAAATCACCTACTTAATAACTTTTTGTTAAAATAATTAGCAGCCTCTAATATGTCATCGCAACATTTAAATCTTCATTATGCCAACTATATAAAAATAAATTTAAAATATAATAATTTGGTGTACATAGAGGTTTTTTATTTAATAATTTTTCAAGATTTTTGCATTTTCTTTATTATAATAAAAATGAGTGGCGAATTTTATCTGTGACACGTGTAACCGTGGTTTTTGTAAAACCACCGCGTTAAAAAAAAATGGCCCATGAAATGAGCCTCTTTTTTAAACCAGGTAGTGCCATGGAATGGCCTAGAACTTTTAACGGGATGGCCCCTAAAATGAGCCTTTTTGAAAGTTCGATGGCATATTTGAGCCTTTTCCCTATTTTAAATTATGTTACAATTTTACAAATGAGATGATGAAAATGCAATTTTGAAAAATGAAATTCCAAGTACTAAAACTTCGATTCCAGCGTCAATCTTCTTTTGTTGATTTCTCCAAGTTTTTTCGAGAAAAACAATCCCCAAGATTACGATTCTGTAACATACGGCCTACTCCTCTTTTCCTCATACTTCTATTATTATTTATTTTAAAATAAGAAAGCATAAGATTTAAAGTAAAATTAAGACTATAATTAACACCAAAAGGGTATAGCTCACAAATGCTTTATCGACACTCTAAGTCTGAAGGAACGATATACATTGAAACAATGCATAATTTTCCTTCAAACAAAAGGTTATATTCTAGGTATTCTTAGTTTAAAAAAATAAGAGTAAGAAATTTAAATTTCACGTCAAATCAGCATATCAACGATTCATCATTTAATTCATTAAATTATGCAAACCTTCTACTTTATGTAATGTACACAGATCTACAATAACTCGAGCCAATTATGATTTTTTTATCTATCACCATAAGATCGTTTCGCCGGCATATTATGTGCCGTATGTTTAATACCAAAGATTAATTTTTTATATTTGAGCTTTTAATATATCATGCTGCGATAAGTACATTGATGACTTGTTAAATTTGGTAACGAAATATATATAGCTATCCTTAGTGATAATCCAAAAAAAATCTGGTGTTAGTTAGACAGTTCACTCCCTACTCTTACTACATTTCACTAAGGTCAGAAAATTGATATGATTTTCTTGTTGTACTATACGTTACCGTGTTCATTCCACTACCTTAACAAACATGCCCTACCATTGGTAACTCAGATTCCAAATCAACATATCTTCCCACTTCCCAAAAATAAATATATTCTTCCACTGGTTGTGAACCATGAAGACTCGGTCTATGAGCTACATGTGGTAAATAAGATTGATCCAATTGGTTTTATTGGACCGAGTGTAATGTTGAGGAGTTTTATTTGTGACTCAGATCCAATAATTTATGATTAAAAGGGACTAGGGATTATAAAGAACGGTTATGAATATTAACATATTATGTTGAAGCCTTGATTATCAATCATCTCTCATTCCTTTCTAGTTACCTTATTCTATGTTAATCTCTCCTTATTTAGTCTGCTATTACTTTGTTTGCCGGGGCGGATCTACCCTAGAGCAAGGGAGTTGGACGACACCCCTTCATCAAAAAATTACATTATGAATACATATCTTGACACAAATTGAAGGTTTAGTTTAGTGGTTAGGATGTTCCTATTCTTGATAGTGGCATTTATGTTTTACTTTATATTTTGACAATTCTGAATAAAAATCCTGATTTCGCTACTGCTCTGTTGTGTTGTGCGTATTTTACATTGTTGTAACTTGTATTCCACGAATCAGTGCTTGTGTTAGAAATGTCATCATTTAAATATAGGACAAAATCAGTAGTTTGAAAGCAGTTTTAAGACTCATTAGTTGGGACATTGGTAAAATACCTTGAGGTTATGTGATGCTTACACTCTAAATACGCCTAATGTTTAATGTTCGAAGCTTACCTAAAAGTTCTTACGTAAATTACTATTTTATTATACTATAAATTTAATAGTTAAAAATCGATAAAGGTATAGTATGCCTCGTTCCTTGATAAGTAAAACGTTGCATCTTTTAATACACCGAGACAGATAGACTTTAAAATGAGAAAGAAAAAAGTTGCTAAGTTTCAATTTCACTTGCCTATTTTGTACTATATTGTGGCCAAGAAAATAATTAGCAGGGACCAATATGCAACTTCTACAAAAGCATTATACATTTGACATATCATGCAGTTGGAACTGTCACTCGTGGTGGTCCAACTCTAAACACAAATTCCCATCCTCCCCATTTACGCCATCTTTATTATATACATTGTTCATTTTTTAGAAATAAATGGAAGCTTAATTAGTACTTTCTCCGTCTCATTTTATGTGACACCATTTAACTTGGCATAGAGTTTAAGAAATAAATGAAGACTTTGAATTGTTTACCAGATTGTCCTTCCAAAGTGGAATCACTTTTCTCTCTCATCATAAATGTATTAAAGTACTATATAAAATTAAGTGGAACCAACAAGAATAAAAGAAGAATTGTACCTTTAAATACTTCCTATATAAGAAAATATGACATTCCTTTTTGGACAGACAAAAAAGGAAATGGTGTCACATAAAATAAGAAGAAGGGAGTATTACTTAAAGTTAAATATTTTTAAATGCCAAAAAATGCATATGCCAAATTGTTTTAGGATTTATATTCTATATATGTATATATATATATATATATACTATATTATATATACACACACCACACACAAACAACAGAAAACACAGAACTAGCAGTGGACAAAGCCGTGCAGACGTTGTACAAAAATACCCCCCCTCCTCAACCTCTTTTAAGTTTGCTCATATATATCCTTAAACTATATTTCAGCTCAAAACTACCCGTCCCGTCAAACTATTCGGTCAAAAGTGTCCTTATTAACGGAAGTTGCTAAATGCCATGTGGACGCCACATAGCACGCCAATAGAGTTCCATTGCCACATAGACAAAAAGAAAAAGGGTCAAAAGTATCCTTAAACTATCCAAAATAGCTCAATACCCTTAAACTATATTGACTCAAAACTACCCTTCCCGTCAAATTATTGGGTCAAAAGTGACCTTCTTATTAGCGGAAGTTGTTAAATGGATGTCACATTGCACACCATTAGGGTTCCATTGCAAACATTAACTTAATCATTAAATCTTAATTATTTGTTTTCCCTTCATTTCATTATTTTTTCATAAACGATTCCACCCCTTATCGTTGGATTTGTAAGTAGATATTCGTGGTTGTAGGTTAGTAAAACTTTTTTATTTTCTTATTGTGTTTGCAACCACGAAAATTCACTTTGAAACTCAGCTCCGAAGAAAGTTATGAAATATTAGCCGCGTAATGAGGGGAAAGTTGTGAAATTCTAACTATCATATTTTGAAATCTTAAACATAATAAAATAAGAAAAAATATTTACTTACCAACAACCATGAATATCCACTTTGAAACTCAGCCTCGAAGAAAGCTATGAACCTAGCCGCGAAATAAGGGAAAAGTTGTGAAATCCTAACTATCATGCTTTGAAATCATAAACATAATAAAATAATAAAAAAGATTTACTAACCTACAACCATGAATATCCACTTTGAAACCCAGTCATGAAGAAAACTGTTAAACCCTATCTACGAAATAAGGTAGAAGGAGTGAATCGTTTCGGGAAAATAATGAAATGAGGGGGGGGGGGGGGGGGGGGGGGAGTGATTCGGATTTAGGGATTTAGTCTATGTGGCAGTGGAACCTTATTGACATGCAATGTGGCATCCACATGGCATTTAACAACTTCCATTAATACGAAAGATACTTTTGACCCAATAGTTTGACGAGAAGGGTAGTTTTGAGCCAAAATATAGTTTAAGGGTACATATGAGCTATTTTGGATAATTTAAGGGTATTATTTTTATCCTTTTCTGTTTAGTCTACATGTAATGTGGCATCGATATGACATCCACATGGCATTAAACAATTTCCGTTAATAAAAAGGATACTTTTGACCAAATAGTATGACGGGAAGGATAGTTTTGAGCCGAAATATAGTTTTATGATAAATTTGAGTTATTTCAAATATTTAGGAATATTTTTGAGCCTTTTCCGTTTTAAAAATAAATGAAAGTTCAAGTAGTATTATTTAAAGTTAAATTAAATATGAAAAAAGTGCATATGCCAATTGTTTTAGATTATAAAACAAATATATGTATAAATGACAATGGAACAATAAATTAAAGGCTTGGGCAACAACAGAAAACATAGACGTAGAGTTCGGAAGGGTAGATGTTATCAGAATTATTTGCATAAATATAAATTAAAATGATACTTTAACTTACGAAGTAGAGTTGTAAAAATTTTTTTTAGTTGAGTTTCATCCAATTTAAGCGCTGCAGAATAAGAAATTTAATGAATAACTTTATTTAAAAGGGCGTTGAAATGACCAATTCAACTCAACTCTAGAAGGGTCATTGACTGAATGGGGTTGTCTCTAGCCCCAACCCCCTTTTTTTTCCAGACTCTATTCCAATTTATAATTCTGTCAATATACGATAGTGTAATTTTAATAGTTTTAAATAAAACTTTTGGCAGCAAATAAATTTATAAACTAAGGAACAATTACAATTTAAAAATTGGGGAAATTATGCATTATAGAAAACATTTACCTTTTTTTTCTTTCACAAACGTTTAGCTTAATAGGTAATACAACTACAATTTAAGAAAATTATAATTTGCGGCAATAGTTTTCTCAATACTTGTTATTCACCTGATTTGTATTATACGCCTGAATTGTAATAAATTCAAAATTTGTATAATTCGTTTCCTGACTGTATAAATTCATAATTTGTATATGCTTTGTATACGATCTATGAAAAAATTATAGTATATTATCCTATTTATATATTGGCAAGCAAAAATACAAACAAAGTTTTTAAATAATTTCTAAATGTATAAATACATAATTTGTATATACTTACCCTATTTATATATTTGCAAGAGTATACAAATAGAAAGAAATAAACAAACCTAGCCTCCATAGCAAATAAAACTATAGCTATGAAACACAACTATTAAAACTATAACATTAGATTATTATCATGTCTATTACATTTAAAATTGTTCTCTTGAAAATTTACTTGTTTTGAGTCAAATTAAGTATTTTCTCTGTCCCAATTTATGCGGCACTTATCGTTTTTCGAGAGTCAAATAGTTTAAGTTTGATCGGAAATTTACGCATGAAATCTTCAATAGTTTTAAAATGAAATTTATATATTTATAAACTACGTAAAAAGTACTATAATTAATAGTAATTGATAATTTAAAATGTATAAAAAATTCATGAAAAATTCACGGTTAAAAGCATACCTTTTTGAATCTTAAAATTTGAAAAGGGCCATATAAAATGAAACAGTGGAGTAATTTTGATGGCCTGTGGGCCAACCACTAACCTCGACCCAACTTCGATCAAGCCTTAAGACCCAATGATTTATTTAGACCAGGCTTATAAGCCCTAATTATAAATGGATTTGAAAAAGGAAAATTTAGGAAAACAACAATATTTTAGTCTTTTGGGTGACTCCTTAACAACATTTTAACTATTTAGTAAAACTAACAATGTTTTAATTTTTTAACATGATGAATACTGTATTTTTGTAACGACCTGTTTAGTCGTTTTGAGCAGCAGATTTTATTTCTGGAAAATAGGCTGAGGCGACGGACCCCACGACGGACGTCATGGGCACGACGGACAGTCGCAGGGTCTCGTTTCAAAACACTTGAGAAAATCATGAAAATTGCGGTACTGAAAATCGACTCTCTGAAACTTCGTAACGAAATGGCAGGACGGACGTCACAGCGTGTGACGGACCGTCACAGAGTCTTCAGTGGAAATCCACTTCTCTTACCTGGCGACGACCGACAGGAGGGACCGTAGAGGACACGACGTGTCCGCATCGTAGGTTGCGCAATCCAAGTCTGGGTCGATTTTCTTTCTACGTTTTACAGGGACGTTTTGACTATTCCTGCTTAATTATAAAGTTAGAGGGTTAATGTTAATAAGTTCTAATTACTTGGGGGTTAAAAGAGGTAACTTTAAAGTTAATTAGTGGGTTATTATTGCCATCTTTACACTTAATTATATGTTAAGATTAGGGTAAAAAGAAAGAGGGTTTGAATAAGAAAAATAGAAAGAACAAAGAGAGCCAGAAAAAGAAGAATTGAGAACGGAGTAGAGAGAGGAGAGAACGCAAGGAGGATAGCAATGATTTTGAGAAGAGAGCTTGTGATCGCAATTCTTCGGTGGAGTAGGTTATGGTTTGTACAACTATTCGTAGTAAACTTAATAGTGACTGATATGTGTTGGGTCAGTATATAGATGTATTCTTTAGCTTAATTGTGGATGCATGATGTGATTTATATATATTGATTGTGATGAAAACAGCATAATGAAGCTATTGAATTCCCAAATCTTGCTATAAAACTTAATCTCTTATAATGATGATGCCTTGGTATAAAAAAAGGCTGATGACTTAATTTAGAACGAAGATTAGGGGAATCGGAGTGTCAGTACCGGGACACAAAATCGAATTAGTGGACGGGGGTGTCACGGAACCGACAGTAGAATGTAGGGGGAATCGGAGTGTACGTTACCGACACCATAGACTTAGTGGGGACGGGTGTCACGAACCGACAGTAGCATGTAGGGGATCGGAGTGTCACGTTTTAACGACCACATAGAATTAGTGGGACGGGTGGTGTCACGGAAACGGAACACGTTAGAGTAGGGGATCGGAGTGTCACGACCGACACATAGAATTAGTGGGACAGGGTGTCACGACAAAACCGACACAGTAGATGTAGGGGGATGGAGTGTCACGTACGAACATTGAAATTAGGGGGATCGGAAGTGTCACGTTCCGACAATAGTAGTAGGGGATCGGAGTGTCACGTTCCGACACATAGTAGTAGAGGATCGGAAGTGTAACGTACCGGACAACAAGAGGAATAAAGATAATGAATCTTGAAAAGATGATTTAATATACTCAATATAAAGAACATGTATCCCAAAACGAGTATGGTATGGAGGCTTGAGCTTACAGATATGTTCGGTGATGCTATAAATGATGTTTTGTACTTGTTGCCCCCCCTATCACAGGTTAAGAATATTTAGTTGATTTTATGATGTTATATGAGATATATTCTTTCGTTATTTTGAGTTGGCCGATGAAATCCGACTCAGTACTTGTGGTTGTACTGATCCCCTACTTTTTATGTTTTCTTCTTGTATATTGTGGAATGCAGCAAACGTGCCGTCCTACTTCGACCCTCAACAGTAATTAGCCCGTCTTTCGTAATACGGATCTTCAGGGTGAGTAATGCTTCTATCTTGGATGGATCTTCATTCCTCATGTCTTGATGCCTTGAAGTTTCGGCATTAGACATAGCTTTTATTTGTTTTTTAGCTTCTTAGAATACTCTTAGTTTAGTTTAGTGAAATTGATCATAGATGTTCTTGTGGTGATGACTTCCAGATTTTGGGGAGGAAAATAATAGATGTGAATTAGATAGAAGTTATTGAATTGTCTTTTATTTATGAGTTTAAGTCTTCCGCCATTGCTTGTATGTGATATTAAATTGAAATTGATAAGGTTTAGATGGTTGGTTCGACTTCACATAGGAGGGTAAATTGGGTCCGTCGCGGCTCAGGTTTTGGGTAGTGACAAAACTTGGTTCAGAGCATTAGGTTCGTTGGGTCTCACATACAAAGAACCAGGTTTCTAGTAGAGTCTAAAAGAAACGGTAGGGGGACACTTACTTTTCTTTGAGGAGGGCTATAAGACTTTAGGAAAAAATTCCATTCTTCTTTCTTTCTTTCGTTGCTATTACTTGATCCAATGGTATTCTAGGTGATAAAATTGGTATCTGACCATCTTCACTCTATTTCGCAGATGGTGTAGAACTAGAAGAAACGACTACGCCCAAACCATAAAACCATCAGCAAGACAAGATGCATCTGAGCCAGCCACTGGGGCTGTTTGTTAGCTCGAAGTGCAAACTGTAGTGGCAAGAGGCCGCGGTAGAGGTACGTGGGGAGGACGTCATCTAGAGGAGAGGGACGAGCACTAGCCCATCTGGTGCTAGGGCGGTGACTCCTACACCGAATGAGGAAATTACCACTTTACATCCCCTTTTGGTGCTTCACCCTACTATAAAGTAATAGTAGAGAAGAGATGGGGAGGATGGGGAGAATGAACAAAGTAACAGATGGAGGAGGAACAATGCAACCCCAAAACCTACCCAAGAGATGATCAATCAGGGTCGCGCTTATCTTAGTGGGTGTCTGATCCGGGTCAGGCACCACTAGTGTTTTATTGCACCAAACCACCTCCGGTTTCAGAGGTTACAACATGCAGCCACTATGGCCCCTCGTATGGAATGCCTCATGGACCATAGGCAAACACTTTCACGCATGGGATAATGGGCACTATAATGACAAATGATCAGCATAACTTTTCAGTTTAAGTTCTTGAAGTAAAACCTCCAGTCTTCAGGGTTGCAGATCTGAGGATGCTTACGATTTCTGGTGACTGTCAGAGCTCTACACAAGATGGGTATAGTAAGAAAGGGTTTGGTGTTGGAGTTCGTGATGTTACCAGTTTCAACGGAACGCCCAAAATGTGGTGGCGGTTCACATGTTGAGTGTCAACTCACAGAGGCAACCACCTATGACTTGGGCTCATTCTCTAGCTTGTTTATGGAGAATATATCCCCGGACTTGAGGGATAGGAAAGGGATGAGTTCTTGAGCCTTAGAAACAAAGGTAGGATGTCGGTCCCACATGCATATGAGGCTAAGTTTCGTGCACTATCCAGATATGCAACCCAACTTTGTTTAAGTCCACAAGAGCGGATTCGCGTTTTGTGAAGGGGTTGAGATCAGAGTTGCGAATTTCAGCTTAAAGTAGCGGGCCACAGCGAAAAACTCCTTTCAAGAAGTTGTAGACTTCGTGGTAGAGGGGAAGGAGTGAAGCCAGATGAATTAACCATGGCATGAATCAAAGACGGTTTCGAAAGGGGGGGTGAGTTGAATGGTTCTTAACTCTAGAGGCACAGGGTTCGGGGTTACTCAGTTCGACCCATTCAGTCTTCACTACAGACTGTAGTGGGGGTCCCCTCAGACAGGTCAACATTTCTCTGAGAGGACCATGCGTGAATCTAGAGAGTGTATGGATGTGGGGGAGACGGAACATATTCATATAGGAGGAATTGTCCCCAAAAACAGAGTAATCGACCCCCAATAGCTAGAGTAGAGGTGGTCATGGAAGAGGGGACGTTTTATGGAGGGCGTGGTGGCGGAGGTTTGAAGGTAATGGTGGTCACCAAAAAACGGCCGGGGTGAGGGCCAAAAATGGAGCCGCTACATCACAAATGGGTAGGGACAACGAACACAAACAAACGAACGGGCCCATGTTATGCTTTCCCTGGGAGATAGGAGGCGGTGAGAACCGATGCGTCTCACAGGTAACTTCTGGTTTGTGATTGCATGGCTTCTGTATTGTTTGATCCGGGAATCCACATTTTCTTATGGTATCTTCCTCATTGCTAATGGGTTCTAAATTACATTGTGAATTATTGATATGCCTATTCGTGTTTCTTCTCGTGGGTGAGTCTGTGGTAGTTGAAAAGGTATATAGGTCTTGTTTGGCGAACTTTGTTGGGGAGAACACTTATGTAGATTGGGTTTATCTTAGAAATGTTGATTTGATGTAATTCTGGGTATGACTTGCTTTCATCCGCAATTTGCGATCTTGGATTTAATGATAAAACGTTGACGTTACAGCCAAGCCTGGGACAGATCCGTTAGTGGGGGAGGGTGAATACAACTTCCAACTGGTGCGTATAATCCTCCTTTCTTCGTGCTAAGAAAATAGGTAGTAAAGGATGTTTAGCTTTCTGGGCAACATCTCAAGAGATGACATACCAAGTACCTTAGATTGGAGTCGGTTTCGGTGGTCCGTGAGTTTCTTGATGTGTTCCCTGAAGATCTTCCGGGTATGCAACCAGATAGGGATATTGACTTCTGTATTGATCATTGAACCGGGGGTACTCGCCCCCTTTTTCTATACCCTTATAGAATGGCCCCGCGGAGTTAAGAGAGTAAAATAGCCAACTTCAAGAGTTGTTGAGCAAAGACTTCATTAGACCAAGTGCCATTCCCATTGGGGTGCTCCGGTTTTGGTTGTGAAGAAGAAGGATGGGAGTTTTCGGATGTGCAAGAATACGACAGTTGAACAAGCTGACCATAAAGAACAAGTATCCCCTTTCGCATTGATGACTTGGTCGATCAGTTACAAGGTGGATTGTGTCTTCTCTAAGATTGGATTGAGATCCGTATCATTCAATTGAAAATACGGGAAACGAATGTGCCAAAGACTGCTTTTAGAAAACAAGGTATGGGCATTACGAATTTGTAGTGATGTCTTTTGGTCTTACGGAATGACCCGCTGCTTCATGAGTTTGATGAAGGGATTTTGAGCCCATATTTAGATCCTTTGGACGTATTTATTGATGATTATAACTGATATACTACAAGAGTAGAAGAACATTGAGGAGCATTTGAGAATGGTGTTTGGAAATGTGAGGGAGAAAAGTGGGGATGCCTTTCTAAGATCGAAGTAGTGAAAAATTGGGTAATAAGACATACTAATGTGTCAGGAAAAATAAGGGAGCGTGGTTGGTTAGCTAGCTACTACCGCCGATTTGCAAGGGATTTCTCTTCTATTGCTTCCCAACTGACGAACTTGCCTAAGCCAAAATGTTCCATTTTGTATGGTAGGATGAGTGTGAGAGGAAAGCTTCAGAAGCTCAAAAGGACTCATGTTGACTACCGCCCCTATCCTACCTTGCAGTGGAAGGTAAGAACTCATTGTTTATGTGGGGTATTTGCCTTCCTATTTCTGTTTTGGGTGCTAGTTTCTAATGCAAGAGAAAAATGTGATTGCTTATGCTTCGAGGCAATTAAAGGTGCTCCTGATTCCTCCACATCTCCTATGCCTCCACACTTTCGTATTACCTCTTTCCTTTTCCTTATCCATTCTCCTACTTTTTCTTTTTTAGTTTCGCCCCCCTCTTCCCTTGTCCTCTCTTTCCCTCTCGTGTCTTCTGTACCTCGTTTCTTTCTTCTTTAATTTTCACCCCTTTTTGTTCTCCACGTTTCCTCTTTCTCTCCTAACACTTTATTCCTACGTCGTTTATGCATATTCCTCCGCTGACATTTTCCTCTATCTCCCTCCTTTTCTTCTCTCTTCCCGTTATTTGCACCGCTCGCACTCTGTTCTTGAATTTCGCTCTAATTCTTCTCCCGACATTGTGTCCTTCGCCGTCTCTGCTTCCATGGTTTCTCTCTCCGGTGTGTCTCCTCCACCCCCCCCCCCCGTTATCCTGGTCTGTACCGTACCTTTTCTTCCTACCCACCTGTTCATTATTTCTTTTAACTGGTTTTTACTTCCGGTCATGTCCTCCTTTTTTCTTTCCCCATCCTATTCCGCGTCCCTTTGGGTTTTTTTCCTGTTTTCCCGCATGCTCTAGTCTTTCTATCGTTTATTCACTCGACTTTTGCACTTTTCACAAGCTCGCCTCTACTGCGTTTCTTTCTCCGATCTACGCTTTCCCCCTTGTCCTCCTTTTATTCCTCGTTCCCATTGTTTCTGCGTCTTCTCTTCGTATCCGGCTGACTCGTCGCCTTCCGGAGTTCTCCCTTTCGGTTTACCCCGCTTGTTTTGCCTCATGAGTCATCTTTTCTACGCTCCCTCTTTTCTTTTCTATTCCCACTTCGCACTCTCTTGTTCTCACTATCGCGCTCTTTCTCTAACTTTTTTCTTTCCCTCCTGTTTTACCAACACTTTCCATTTCCTTTTTATTGCAATTATTTCTTTGTACCCTCCTCTACCTCTTTTCTTCGCTTAACTTATTTTCCGGTCCCCTCCTATCCAGCCCTTCTGCTTTTTTCTCTTGTGCCCTTGATCTCCTATTTTTCGTTCCTTGTTTTTTTCCTGTTTCTCCCTCTACTCGTGACCTTTATTTTTCTTCTTCTTCCTTTCTTTTTATTAACTCTTCTTAATACTTATGTTCCTACCCTTCTATTCCATACTACTCTCACTTTTTTCATTACCATTATGAACGTAAATTATCCGACCCATGATTAGAGTTGGCCTGCCCAGTGGTGTTTGCATAAAGCAATGGCGACCACGAGTATATGGGTTTAAGTGTGAGGTCTATAAGGATCAGCGTAGTCTACAGTATGTCTTCACTCAGAGAGATTTAAATTTGAGACAGAGGGAGATGGATGGAACTTATGAAGGACTACGACATCACTATTTTGTATTCTCCGGGGAAGGCGAATCGTTGTAGCGGATGCTTTAGTAGAACGGCGGGAAGCATGGGAAGTCTAGTCACTTGCAAGCTCAGACGCCCATGGCTGGGAGGTTCAGATTATGGCTAACGACCATGAGATAGGAGGAATGGAAGGTGAGGATTTTTTAGCTTGTGTGGAGGCAAGATCTTCCTTCCTTGAAAAGATAGGGGAAAGCAGTTTTAAAGATGAAAAAATTGATCCGGATCGAGATTAAAATGTTGCCAAGGAGGGCTAAAAGAAGCGACAATCGAATGATTAAGGGATTTGAGGATTCAGGAAGGGCATGTGTACACCCCGAGTCGATTTGATTTGATCAACACTATTCATGAACAGAGGCTCATAGTTTCAAGGTATTCGATAAACATCCGGGTGCAACCAAGATGTACAGTGACCCGAAAGCAACCACTTTGGTGGCGTAGAGAGTAAATGAAGCGTGATAGTGGGATGTTATGCCAAATGTCAACTGTCAACAAGTTGTATTAAGGCGATGAACACCAAAGCCGGAGGAAACCACTCAGAGAATACGCCATTCCGGACTGGAAAAATGGGAGGAGAGAATAGCAATGGACTTCGTGGATGGTCTTCCGAAGGACCATTGGGGGAAGTTTGACTCTATTGGGTAAATTGTGGACAGTGATAAGTCTGCTCATTTTATCCGGTCAAGGTGACTTATACATGCAGAGAAGTTAGCCCAAACTTACATATCAGAAGTTGTTCGATTGCATGGAGTTCCACTGTCCATCATACAGATAGAGGAACGCAGTTAGTTACTTCTAAAGTTTTGGAGAACATTGCATGCGGGAACTTTAGGTACTAGGTTGGACTTAGTACTGCATTTCACCTCAGACCGATGGTCAGTCTGAAGCGAACAATTTCAAGTGTTGGAAGTAATTGCTGTGCCGTGTGTGATAGAATTGGTGGTAATTGGGATAACTTATACCCTTAGCGAGTTTCCTACAATAATAGCTATCACTCAAGCATTGATATGGCTCCATTTGAAAGCTGTATGGTAGGAGCGAGATGTTAGGGTCTCCCATTGGTTGGTTTGATGCATCGGGTTAGACCTTGGGGTACTGACCTTCTTTGAGGCTCGTTAGAAAGGTGAAATCCATTCAAAGAAAAAGCTTCTAGACACGGCGCAAAGTAGGCAAAAAGAATATGCAGATGAAAGGTTAGAAGACTTAGAGTTCATGGAGGTGTTGAACAGTCTTGTTGAAAGTTTAGCCAATGAAAGGGGTGATGAGTTTGGTAAAAGAGGCAAAGCTACGCCCAAGGTAACATGGTCCATTTGAAGTTCTGTGAAGCGGTAGGGGAGGGTGCTTATGAATTAGCTTGGCCTCCAGCACTCTCCGGAGTACACCCGGTTATTTCATGTGTCCATGTTGAGCTGAAAAACTTCGCGTTACCATGGGGATGGAAAACTACATTATCCGTTGGAATTCAGTGTGCTTGATGAGAATTCGTCTTAGGAGGAGGAAACCTGTTGCACATTCTGATAGAGAAATTTGCAAGTTGAGATTCAAAGGGAGATTGCATCTATCAAAGTTCAATGGAAGAATACGTTGAGAAGCCCACTTGGGCGAAGAAGGCAGATATGCGAGAAGATACCCACACTTGTTTACAGATTCAGGGTATTCCTTTTCGCCCTTGTTTTCCTTCTTGTGACGTGAGGGGACGAGACGATTGTAAAATTGGTATCTATTGTAACGGACCTTGTTAGTCGGTTTGAAGCAGCAGGATTTTATTTCTGGAAAAAAATAGGCTGAGGCGACGGACCCCAAGACGGGACCGTCATGGGCAAGGCGGATCGTCCGCAGGGTATCGTTTCAATAAACACTTGGAAAATCTTGAAATTGGTTTACTGGAAATTGACTCTCTAAAATTCGTAACGAAATGGCAGGGACGGACCGCACAGAGTCTCAGTGGGAAATCACTCTCGGACCTGGCGTTACGACCTACAGGGATCGGACCGTTCGAGGCACGACGGGCGCGTCGTAGTTTTGCGCAATCCATCTGGGTCGGATTTTTATACCGTTTTAAGGGGACGTTTGTTTACTATTCCGGCTTCTTAATTATAAGGAAGAGGGTTATGTTATAAGTCTAATCACTTGGGGTTTAAAAGGGTGAACCTTAGTTTAATTAGTGGGGTATTATTGCCATCTTTACACTTAATTATATGTTAATTGGTAAAAGAAAGAGGGTTTGAATAAGAAAAATAGAAAGAACAAAGAGAGACAGAAAAAAAAAGAAGAACGAGAAAACGGTAGGAGAGAGAGAACGAAGAGGATAGCAAGGATTTTGAGAAGAGAGAGAGCTTGTTGATCGCAATCTTCGGTGGGGTATTGTAGGTTATGTTTTTACACTATCGTAGTAAACTCTTAATAGCGAATGGATTGAGATGTGTTGGGTAGTAGTCTAGAGGTCTTCTTTATGCGTATTGTGTGTATTGCATGATGTGATTTTATATATATGATTGTGATGGAAACAAGCATGTGATGAAGCTATTGAATCCCAAATCTTGATATAAACTTATCTCTTATAATGATGATGCATTGGTATAAAAGAAGGCTTGATGAATAAAGAACGAGATTAGGGGATAGGAGGTCACGTACCGACAAATAGAATTAGTGGGACGGGTTTTCTGTCACGAAACCGAACGAAGTAGATGTAGGGGATCGGGAGTGTTAACGTACCGACACATAGAATAGTGGGAGGGTGTCACGAACCGACACATAGATGTAGTAGGGGATCGGAGTGTCCAGTACGACACATAAGAATTAGTGGGACGGGTTGTTGTCACGAACCGACACGTAGATGTAGGGGTCGGAGGTGGCACGTACCGACACATATGAAATTAGTGGGACGGGTGTCACGAACCGAACACGTAGATGTAGGGGATCGGGAGTGTCACGTACACTGGGACACATTGAATTAGGGGGATCGGAGTGTTCACGTCCGACACATAGTAGTAGGGGATCGGAGTGTCCGTTCCGACACATAGTGTAGAGGACGAGGGTCACGTACCGACAACAAGAGGATAAAGATAATGAATCTTGAAAGATTGATAATATTACTCAATCTAAAAGAACATGTATCCCAAAACGCGCTATGGATGGAGGCTTGAGTTCCTAGCCAGATATGGTTCGGTGTGATGCTATAAATGATTGTTTGGTACTTGTTGCTTATCACAGTTAAGAATTATTAGTTTGATTTTATGAGTGTTATCTGAGAATATATTGCCTTTCTATGTTGAGTTGGGCCGATGATATCTTACTCAGACTTGTGGTTGTACGATACCCCTTACTTTTAGGTTTTCTTCTTGTATATTGTGGAATGCAGCAAACGTGCCATCATCTGCGGATCAACGTAATCTAAGCCAGTTCTCGTCCATACGGCATATTCAGGGTGAGCTAATTCGATTCTAGCTTGGACTGGGATTCCTTCCTCATGTCTTGATGCCTTGACGTTTAGTTTCGGCAATAGACTAGCTTTTATTTGTTTTTAGCTTTAGAATACTCATAGTTTAGTTAAAATTGACATAGATGTTCATGTGGTGTGATTTCCAGATTTGGGGAAATAATAGATGTTGAATTTTAGAAGTTATTGATTGTCTTTTCTCTTTATTTATGAGTTTAAAGTCTTCCGCATTGCTTTATGTTGATATTAAATTGAACATGATAACGTTTAGATTGGTTGGTTCGCCACATAGGAGAGTAAATGTGGGTTTAGCGGTGCCAGTCGCGGCTCGGTTTTGGGATCGTGACAATTATTTTTTAAAAATATCATATGTATATTATAATAACACAATTAAAAGAAAAAATAGAAATTAAAACATTAAAAAGGTAAATAGGACTTTAATAATTCTTCAGTTACTTTTGAAAAAGCTGAACTTTTACTATTTTTTGAGTTGAACGTTTCTTTTCCTCCTTTGTTCTTGATATTTATAAAAAAAATTATGAACAAATTTGTATTTCTAATTATTTAATTGGTAAAATTGCTTCATCAGTCGAATCAAATTCGACAAATAGAACGAATACGAAAATATTATGAATACGGAAATCGAATCCTACAACTAAAATTTCGTTAGTTCGATGCAATTTAATTAATTTCGAGATCAGGTATTCTTTTATGTTGTTTATTATGAATAGGTTAAAATATTTGTATAATTTCTAGATTTTTTATGAAAGTTTGACTTTAGTTCCATTGATATCAATAGCAAAACCGGCTTGAACAAGATGAGGAACAGCATATATTGTACAACGAGTTAATATGATGTTATAAGTTTGATAAAGTGTTTGATTCTTTTTAGACTCATATTTGGTATCTGTTTTTGTTTATTTCTTGTTGTTAACAATATGAAATTATGTATGTTTTAGTTTTGAAACAGCTGTTAATGTATGCAGAAAGTTATGTATTTGAGTTATTCTTGAAATGTACATTTATATAATTGGATATTGGACACATTTTTTTTATATTTTTGAATACTCCAAAAATGTGATCAACAAGTATATATTTGTTAATGTAATCATGAGAAGCATTAGTTTTTTAGTCATGCATTCTAAGAGGCGGAACGAGGACATTTGCTATGTTGATTATAATACAGAAGCAATTGTACTAAAGTAGTATTCAACATTTAGAGAAATAATGGATCTTGTTTCTAAGAAATTTTTTGTTGACCTGAGCTTCAACATTGTTTGTGTCATTGAAAAAAGATAACAAAGAATTATCAAAGTATCCAATATGTGTATCCGTATTTGTTAATGTCTCTTAATTGGCTGATAAAAATATTTTGGAAGATGGATTTGAAATGTGTGGGCATGATGGAATAAATATAGTTGATACACAAAAATTAGTGTTTAGTGTGCCGAACAATAGCAATTACATGAATTGCGACATTATTACAAACACCAAGCATAAGGTAGTGTTGGAAGATCAAGTTTATAATGACAAGGGAACTTTAAAAGCTGTGATGATGCAATGCACAACTGATCGTAGATTCCAATGAAAAACGGACAGATCGAGTCAAACATTGTATGTGTATCTGGTTTGGATTTCTCTTATAATAGTATTTTCATTATGCTTTTTTACATTTATCAAACATTTTATTTGTATTAAACTAATTCTAATATGGTGTTATCCAAACAGTTATACACTTATTTGTGTGTCTGAGAATTGTGGGTGGATGTTGAAATCGTCAAGTATCAATAAATTTGGAATGTTTAGAATTAGAAAATTCATAGATGAGCACACATGTCCATTAAAAGATAAGTTCAATGAACAATGTCAGGAAACAAGCAATCTTATTGGAGGTATGATACAACCCAAGTTAGTTGATCATAAAAGGAAATTGACGCCAAAGGATATAAAACAAGTTGTCATCATAGCTCTTTGAGTAAATGTATCCTACTCAGTGGCGTGGAAGGCTAAGGAACAGGCTGTGTAATTCTTTAAGGGGTGCCCATGATTCTTTATGTGAACTGTCGACTGGCTACTATTACATATTGGATACTACCTACCCTGGATCTCATATAAGGATGAAGAAAACCGATGAAAATCAATTTCTATATCTTTTTATTAAGATTTTGAGTGTTGTAGATCAATTGCCGTAGTTGATAGCAGCCACCTAGGGGGACGTATGATGAACCATTTATTTCTGCGAGTATTGTTGATGGAGAAGGTACTCGACTGATAATATATACAATTTGTTTGAGTGCTTAAGATAGTATTTCTATATGAGATAATAATTTTATTAAATGTTTTGTGTATAGGAAATATATTGCCGCTAGCGTATGGACTTATTGATTCAGAAAAATGATGAATCATGGACTTGGTTTTCTGAATAGTTTAGAGTAGATCATGGCGTTAAAGATAATATGTTCGTTGTATCCGATCGAGAGTATTATAAAGGTAGTTTCGAGGTTATTTGATGAATTTTCTCATTAGGCTTGTACTTGAGTGAAAAAATGTGAAAACACTATTTAAAAAGTCGTACAATAGTCTGTCAGAAGTTTTTTATGGAATGTAAAAGGCACAAACAATCTGAATTTGATGAACTGATGAAAAAGGGTTATGAAAAGGTCGTTAACAAGTTGATGTTATGTAAAAATTTACTTGAAAATCGGAAAGTATGAAAAAATGGGCTAGGTCTATGTAACAGTGAGAGGAATGATTTATGACATCAAACCATAGGCATGAGTGGCATTAAACTACTTTTTCACGTTGAAAGAAAGGGAATTATCGGTATGCGATTTCGTGTGAGAAGTAAGGCAGATGTATTGCAAGATGAAATTTGGTGAAAAATCATCATTACGTCTGCTCACATACTTTCACACCACTTTGCTGGGGTAACCACAAAAAGATGTTGTGGAATGAAGAAGCATCATTACGTCATGAAGTATGCTCTTACAATTTTTGTTCATCAACATGATATAAAATAACTGGTTAATTGAGTTTTTGTAGGTTTGTACCATCTAATATTATGTGTACAGTTGTTCTCACGAAGGTAGAACCTACATGTTTGTTTGAAAAATACAACTTGGGTTTTCAAATGGATGAAATTCATGTTCGCACGCTTGGACCGTTTTAAAGACGAAAGAAAGAAAAGAGAAAGAACAGAGCAAAAGGAACCGAAGAGAAATAGGAAAGTGAGAATATTTGATGTTGGACATTATTGTTTGACATGTTGTAACGAACTGTTTAGTCGTTTGGGCAGCAGGATTTATTTCTTTTTATGAAAAACTGGCTGAGTCGACGGACTCCACGACGAACCGTAGTTGGCACACCGCGAGACGCAACACCGTACCGTGGGCGGTCTCGTTCCAAAACACTTAGAATTTTGGACTGAAATTTGGTACTGAGAGCGACTCTCGAAAGTCACGACTGGGAATGACGGACGGAACGTCGGTGGGCACGACGGACGTACAGCCATTCAGTAACTCAGTCTCTGAACTCTTGTGACGTAGCAGACAGGACGGACCGTTGCAGCACGACGGACGTCACAGGCTGAGTAATCCCAGCTGGCGTCGGAGTTTGTTAGTAAATTTAAGGAGTATTTTGGACTATTTCCTGCTGTAAATATAAAGTTAGTGGGTTTAATGTTTAATAAGCTAATTACTTGGGGGTTTAACGAGGTAACCTTAAGTAATGAGGGGTTTATTATTGCATCTTTATACTTAATTTATATTCTAATTAGGGTAAAATACAGAGGGTTTTGAATAAGAAAAACAGAAATAAACCAGAGAGAGAGAGATGATAAACGATACAGAAGGGAGAAAGGAGAGAGAGAGAACCGAAGAGGGAAACCAAAGCTCTGGGGAACTTGCATTGCTGATCACTACTCGTCGGGGGAGGTAGGTTATGGGTTTCATACTATCGTAGTAAACCTCTTAATAGATAATGATAGTATTGGGTAGTATAGTAAACCCTTCTATATTGCTTAATTGTATGCTTGTTGAATGTGATTATACAATGTGACAAAAATGCATGATGAAGCTTATGAATCTTAACTTGAAAGAAATCCTAATCACCTTGTTAATGAGACTTGATGTGATTGCCTTGGTTATTAAAGAGGCTTGATGACTAAAGTGATGAGGTTAGGGATCGGGTGTCACGAAACCAACAAGTAGAATAGGGGATCGGGTGTCACGAAACCGGGACACGTTAGATTTAGGGGGATCCGGGTCTGTCACAAAAGGACACGGGAATTAGGGGGATCGGGTGTCACGAACCGACACGTAGAATTAGGGGAACGGGTGTACGAACCAACAGTAGAATTAGGGGGATCGGAGTGTCACATACCGACACAAGAGGGAAATAAACATAATGAATCTTGAAAGATGTTTAAGATACCCAATCTAATGACACCTATTCCCAAATGGGTATGGCATTGAGGCTTGAGTCCTCATGGGTGAACTTGGCGGGTTATTAATGGAGTAGGGTAAATTGTTGTTGCTAACATGTTGAGTATTGTAGTTGATTTATGATATTATTTGATATCTACGGTTTTATATTATGAGTGGCCGACGATTGATACCTAACTCAGTACTCGTGTTTTGTAATGCCCATACTTGTATGTTTCTTTCTTTGTTATATGGGAGTGCAGCAAAATACCGTCGGCTCAACTTACACCGACACTCTAGCCAGTCTTCATTTACACCGGATTTCAGGGTGAGACTAATGCTTCTAGCTGGACTGGATCTTCTTCCTCATGTCTTGATGCTGAAGTTCCGCCTAGACTTTAGCTTTTGTATTTTAGCTTCTTAGAATTACTTTAGTTTAGTAATTGTTTGAAATCATAGATGTTATTGTGGTGATGGACTTCCAGATTTGGGGAAATAATAGATTGTTGAATTTAGAATTATTGAATGGTTTTTATATGAGTTTAAGCTTCCGCCCCTTACTTGTCTGTTGATATTATATGAAATGTCAGGGTTTAGATGATTGGTTCGCTCACATAGGAGGGTAAGTGGGGTGTCAGTCGCGGCTCGTTTTGGGTCGTGACACATGTATAAGCCAAAGTAACTTGTTGGAACCAGTAGCATTCCAATTGGGCTGTGCGTACTCAAACCGAGTGGAAAGTACATGGGTATATTAAGGACGATATAGTGCGCCTACAAATCACAAAAAGCTTCCTGAAGGCAGCCAAAAGCTCGGGCAAAAGACGTTTTATAGCGAAGATATATGGGAAGAGAGAAATAATCTTGCCTAGTCCTTGTGGGTTTTAAAGGGAAACAATAGGCGTTCGATTGTAGGGAATGGACCGCAATGATAGTTAATGATTGTTTATTTGTTTTATATATTATTAGAGTAAATTGCTTTCGGAATTATAATGCCTTCTAATTTATCTAATAAATGACATTCTTTTTATATGTGTTATCTTGAAATGCATACTATGGTGAGATTTTCTAATCGAATCGGCAATTTTGGTATATGTTATCTCTCGACCTGTATTCATTATCCATAGTAATTCGGTATTTATTGTCTATCTAATTGTATGTGTGAAATGATGAGTCAACAAACATAACCATACAATTACTTTATTCAAACTTAATTGTATTTATAATTTAATATCAATTGTTGTTATATTATTTTTAGTTGAATTTAAGATTGTACATACTATTTCTTTATATAAGTTTATATTACAAAATTTCATTATGTATTTCAATATTTGGTTGAATTTCACGCAAAATGATTACATTTATCTGTAACATTTTGCAGCATACATTTTTTTGGTATCTGTTTTTCTCGAAATGTATTCATATTTATGGTATTAATCTCTCGAAACGTATTCTCTATACAGCTTCTCTCGAACTTATATTATTATTATTATTGTTGTTGTTGTTTTGGTTGTTGTTATTATTATTATTATTATTATTATTATTATTATATTATTATTATTATTATTATTATTATATTATTATTATTATTATTGTTGTTGTTTTACTTGGTATTCCCCCAAAAATTAATTGTATTTATATTTAATATCAAGTGGTACCATCCATTTGATCATTGGGAATGCATACAATTATAGAACGTTTTATCACGAAATGATTCATATCAATGATTGTTAATCTACATTATAATTAGTTCTATCTAACTTGTATGGGTGAACTTGTATGAGTTCACAAACATAATCATTACCTTTACTTGTATTACCCCAAAACTGAATTGAATTTATTAATTTTTTTGGTATACGTTTTATCCCGAAAATGTATTCATTATCAATGGTTTGTAATCTACATTATATGGTTATATCTAAATTGTATGTGGGAAACTTGTATGAGTCACAAACTAACCAGTACAGTTACTTGTATTCAAACTAATTGTATTTATAATTTAATATCAAGTGTAGTTATATTGTTTTAATTTCAATTTAAAATTGTACATACTATTTCTTTCCATAATTTTATATTTAAAAAATCATTGTGTATTTCAAAATTTGATTGAATCCTAAACAACAGGATTACATCTATCTGTAACATTTTAAAGCGTCCAATTTTTTTTGTTTTCGTTTTCTCTCGAAATGTGTTCATATCCATGGTATTAATCTTTATATATTAGTTCTACCTAAATTGTATGTGTGAACTTATACTAGTTACAAACATAATCATTACTGATACTTTTTTTTAGTTTTAGTATCAAAGTTGTGTTGGTAGAACCATATCTCTTGCAGGTAAGCTTCTAACATAAGCTTCTAACATATAGTAAAGTACACCGCAAAAATGAACTTTAGGTTCACCTTACATATATGTTTTCTTGATATTTATTTGTATTTAGTTGCTGATAAGATGAGCTTTGTGTACCCCACTTACAATACTTTAGCAAGACGCACAAATAAGATGTTCTTTTTCCTCACTTACCACAAGCATCATATATGCTCTTTGATAAGAAAAATATCTTACCAAAGATTCATAAACTATAACAGCATAGAGATAGATGAAATAAATCGAAAAGGACTAAAACACTTGAATATTAACCTAGAACTTTGAATCAATAGAATTATATAAACTAATAAGATTTAACCAGAACTTCAAGATTTCTACATTAATAAAAACAAGAACTGAAACCATTTACACGCATGACAAATGCTTGGCGAGAACTGCAATTGAGTTCAAAAGTCATGCAAAACTTATTTATTTGTCCGCGTGCACGACATTGATGCATTTGCATGTAATTATCAAAACAGGTGCTCTCACGGAATACATTGTATACATGACCATGTAAATTCTTCATCAGGTCAGCTTTATGTCATGGTTAAAGAAACAATGAATATGAGGAGCTTTTTTTAAATTTATTTTGACATAAAACTCATTTGCCTGCACATGTTCAAAAATAAAATGAATACATACCTAAGCATTTACTGATAGATAAATCTATTTCTAGGTAACAACATTAACATAAGAAAAAACTACATTGAACTCACAAAAAGCTTGAATATTCATTTCTAATTCATGGAATATGGACGACATAAAAAAATTAAAATGTAACACATAACCAAAATACGTGTAAAACTCATTATTATAAATATATTAAAATTGGAATACATTAAGATGCTGAAAAAAATATAAATATGGTATACAACAATCTAATATAAGTATAAACTAAAGAAAGATATGCAAATATATTTGATAAATAGAATACATTTTGAGGGAAATCTACTAAATTGAATACAATTAAAGATAAAATATTATATCCTTTTCCTAATAGTGCCAAGCAAATGAGAAGAGTCTAATAAATGATAATTTATTGCATCCAATATTAGCATTGATAATTTAGTTATGGTTATACATTCACATGTTTTATTGAAGATTTTTGATACATGCACATTTTTTGTTGAAACTAACAAGTTCTACAGTCAACAGGTTACTAGTAAAGAGAAAGAATAAAAGTTTTGATATATATTATATATATATATAATATATATATATATATACTATATCTATTCGTGGTGGGAATCATCAATTTATAATGTTTTAATAACGGTTCATGCTTTTTGAATGATTTTTTTATGGTTATGCCGGCAGAGAAACAGTGTGGTTTCTGAAACCATTGAAGATTACCCAAGAATTTTGCTTCATTCCAAACTATTTATATATATCTTATATATATATATATATATATATCTATATTATATATATATAATATATATATATCAAGAGTTGGAATGAAGCAAGATTATAGTACTCAATGTCTTTAAAAAAAGGGACTTTTCATCTTTTTACTTAGACGCACACAGAAAATGTAATTTGTATGTCTGCACAACTGACAAAGATTAAACATTGTTTTAACTGTATCCAGAATTTATTACATTAAATTTAGGGATACAAACATAATTTCTGTATTTAAAAATTATAAGCTTCTAATCTGAAAGACATATACAATTTTGGACACAAAAAAATAACAATGGACATAAAAACACACATTATGCCAACATTACAATTTCAACAGTAAACATGCAGGTGAAAGATTAATTATTCTTTGCTTCATAACCCTAGCATAAAACTTAAGTCACCAATATCATCCTTATAGTCTATAAAAGCGAAGCTAGTAAGCAGGCCTAAAATCTACTACTTCCTGTTTTCTGTGTCCACATTCCCCCCCTCCCCAGCATGAAAGAGAAGTAGGGAAGTCTAAAACCAGTTTGGTAAGGAAAAGGACAAGAATGGAATGGAAACTATACAAGACTGCCATCATGTATATTTCGCTTCGCATAGTTACATAGTTATGGTCATGAGGAATTGCTAGATAATAGGGCTAACACAAATGGACAATACAAATACTGCTTCGTGCTGGAAACTCTCTTGTTTAAATATACAATCACCAAAAGACAACAACAAACATAGCATAAAAAATTATTTCATAAATAATTTAATACCTCTTCATCTTCATAAAGTAATACATCATCAATTCGATCTTTTCGTTGATCGTCAGGGGTTTCAAAATACAATACTTTCCTTTTTTTGGAAGAGCTATCTAGTGCTATTTTGGGCTCTTGTGTCATTCTAGCCGCATATCCTACATTTTCGATCAATCCTTGAGTAATGCACAAATCAAATGAGGGAAATTTTGGAAAATTTTGAATATTTGTGTATACCTCTAGTAATCCTGACCGAGTCAGCCATTGCATACAATACTGATTTTTTTCCAAAATTCCAAAAATCTGAAAGAATAAATTTCCCTTTTAACGACTATTAAACTGTATTGAACATATAACAAAAATGATTCTATATATATGAATTTTCAGAATATACTTAATTTGAAACATTGAATGATAGTCACAATAAAATTGACAAAAAATACAAAATCATTAAATGTATTATAAATATTAAAACAAAATCACATAAATAATCAAGAAAATCGTGATATGTATAATCAGAGCTTCAACAAGAAAAGATCAAAATGAATGGTTGAACTAACCTTGCCACCAAGAAATCTACTTTAATAATAATCTCTTATCAGCTCGAAAATCTGCTTGAATCCTTGATAATCAATGGACTTGATGAAGAATCTGGGAATTTTGAGGAAAGAAATGTGAAAATGGGGAATAATCTGAAAAATTTGAAACGTGAAAATAGGGATTAACTTTTACATGTCTTGGAATGATAAATTTAATTAATTAATTTTTTTATTTTTTCTTTAAACCATTATTGGACCATGTTTTTGTCCGATAAATTTCTATAAATAAATTAAATTAATAATACTAAATATATACTAAAATCTAAAATACATAAATTTAATAAAACTAAAATCTAAAATACATAAGTTTAATAAACATGTTTCTGTTCTGTCATTTTAAATATTTTTTTAAATTGCTGTTATTTTGATTAATTATGTTAGTAATATTGTCTTAATTGCTAAATTTTCCTTAAAGGGAAAAATTAAATAACTAGACATACATAAATTATTATTATATATACTAATTTTACCTTTACCTTCAAACAATAATATATATTATCAATTTTAGTAATTTATACAATATATTTTAAAAGATACAATTAAGAAAACACATTTCTTAAAATTATTGATTAGTTGTCTTTACATTTAAACACCACAATTAATAATATAATAACAATCTGTTTACTTTTCTCTTATCAACTTTCCCCCAAATCTCCTATGTCAACCATATCCCCCTCCCCCCACCTAGGGCTGGCAAGGGGACGGGGACGGCACTTGGGGGATTTGGCCGGTTGCGGGATTGGGGGTCAAAAATATGTCTCATCCCGTTCCACTATATATACGAAATGGGACGTGATTTGGTGGGACGAGACGCGACGGGGGAATTTTTATTCTTTTATATACTTATTTGTTTGTATTTAAATTATATATTTTTAGCTAATAAATAATGCTTAAATTTTCAAATTTCAAATTTAACTTTCAAATTTCAAGCTCCAAGTCTCAAGTTTCAAGGTTCAAGTTTCAAATTTCAAATTTCAGAAGTTTAAATTTGTATTTAAATATTTTAAAGTAATTTAAATTTGAAATTTCAAAAGTTATGTATTTTAAAGTTAGTTTAGTATATATGTAAATATGTATATATATATTAAAATTAAAATGAAAGACAATAATTGTATAAAAAAGACTTGAATAAAGCTTTCAAATTTATTCAATAAAATCTAATTGCAATTTAGAACTTAAAAATTACAATTTACAAATATTAGTGGAGTAACTAATCTATGCAGCCACCTTCTAGGAAGGGTTCTGTTTCAATAGGTTCTCATATGTAAAACTAATATTTGTTACAAATATTCTATGAACAACTAATTTACGCAGCCACCTTCTAGGAAGTGTTTTGTTTTAATTAGTTCTCGCATGTAATCTAATATCTGTTTTTTCTTTAAAATTCAATTTTAATTGTCGCATCATATTAAGGGGACATCCTCCGGTGTTGGCAAACTTTCTAGAAACTCTTGTGACTCTAATTCATCATCACTACATTCAATGACCGCTTTAACCCAAGCTGCTTATTTGGAACTTAACTTTGACAAATTATTATTCCTTCTCTCGGCATTGACCCAATCGATAAATAAAACTGATATTTCCAGACTTTCTTCTGCTAAAAAATGCTTGTGATCGCCAATTTGAAACTTTGACGCACTAAAAATAGACTCTGATGCAACTGATGAAGCTTGAATAGCTAGAACATCACGAACCATTTTGCTCAAAATTGGAAATGCAACGTTCTGCCTTCTCTACCATCTTAATAAATCTTCATTGCCATCTTTGTCTTCCACTTCTCCTAAAGATAGATTAAGATTATCTTCAGAATCATCATAGTTAGTACAATTAAGACCAAGAAAACCTCGCATACAAGTTGAAATTCGAGCTTTACTCTCAGGATTAGAAATTTGACCAATTTCTCCTAAAGTATTATCCGTACACGTTTCACAAGTTGAAATTTATTACGGTAAAATTTATAAAGTATCATAAAAAGTGTCAACAAGTCCTGTACACCTCGTAATTTTTAATCAGGATGAAGTAAAGTAACAGTTAGATAAATCTAAGGAATAGGAAAAAATATTTTTAAAATTTTTCAATCATACCTTCATTTGCAACTCTAAATTTATCTATTTTCTTATATTTAGAAAATTGAACTGAAAGAGCACAAATATTTTTTAACTGATGAAATAGTAGGATAATAAATTTCAGAAAACATAGTTGTAGCATCATAAAAAAGTCTTAATAATTCTAATAGTTCATTAGTTTCTTCCCAATCTTCATCACAAATTCTATCTAATGGATCAATATTAAGAGCATTAAATACCATTTGTATGAGTATTCTATATTGGTAAGCAACTAAAAACATTTCGTAAAAAGAATTCCACCTTATTTTAATATGTCTTGGAATTTTTCTTGGTGCCAATTCACATAGTAAACAATGCTCATTAAATTTTTCTAATTCTAGCAGCTTTATTAGAATGAAAAATCCATGCAACAACATATTCAATTTTCATGCAACCACAATCAAATAAGGAAATACCATCTTGAAAAAACTAAATTTAATATATGTGCAAACATGAAATGCTTTACTATCAACTGGACGTAGTCTAACTTTTAACATACTAACAACGTTTGTATTATTAGATGCATTATCTAATGCAACAGACATTACTTTATCTACAAGCATGTAATAATCTAAAGGGAAAAGACCCCTCAACTTTGTCATTTGAAGCTGATATACCCTTGTTATGAAAGTGACTCATATATACCCCTACTTATATACAAATGACTCGCATATACCCTTTTCCTTTAACGGAAGTGGAAATAAAATTAATCTAATTTTTTATTATTTTTTCTAAAAAAATATAATTCCATATGAGTAAATTTAATCCTCGTCAAACACATTTTTTTGACCTTTTTTGTTTCAATGACTAATTTAGAGTTATTATTTTGATAGTCAAATTTATTCATGCTTCACTAATTTTCTTATAAAACTTATTGTAGATGACCAAATTTTTTTCTTTGAATACAAAAATTGAATTATATAGACAAAAAATAAGTTTAATTTTTTTTTCTTTACACTAAGGAATGAAAGAAAAACATAAAATAAGAAAAAGAAACTCAAATAATTATAAAAGAAGTCAAAAAATAATTTTTGTATGAAAAAAATTAAAATATACCTTCAACCTTGATGGAATAATCATATATACCCCAAAATAATTTTTAAAAAAAATTAAAAGTAAAACATATAGATTTAAAACTATTTTTTTAACTTCTGTTAAATGAAGGGTATATGTTAGCTCATTTTGTAACGACAGGGATATATGTGAGACGTTTGTATAAGGGTAAAGGTATATATGAGTCACTTTCATAACAAGGGTATATCAACTCCAAATGACAAAGTTGAGGGGTACATCAGACCCTTTTCCCTAATCTAAAACACTCAAATATTTGAAACTAAATATGCACCAGTTTTTTTCTCTACACATTCTTTATAACTTAAGATTCTTTGTTTGTTAATTCCAATTATGATCAATCCAATATGCTGTAATATTTAAATAATCGTGTCCATTAACACTACAATCCATGTTCGAAGTTATAGACATTATACTATCCAATATACTAAACAAACAACGAAGATATTGCAATGTTTACCTTGATATACAAAAACATCATATTTAACAATATTTCTTGCAATACCTCTAAAAGCAAGATTATAAGTTTGTTGCATATACTCAATAAAATCGGAATTTGAAGAAAAACTATAAGGCAAAGCACATACAGAAACCACTGTAGCTAAATTTTCGCGATCTTTTTCATTATATATTTAAGTTGTGTTAGTGGACCACCGGGATTAGAAGGATCTAATGTTCCTTGAACCATGTTAGAAGCCCCTACTGATTCATTAACACTAATATCAAAATTATTAACTGGAATTCCTTTTTTCTATTGGCTAATGCTTTAGCTTTTTTATATTGAATTGACACACAAAATAACAAATGACTATTTAATCCCCCCGTCCCACCTTGACCCCCACCTTGTCTATGTTTAAAAGGTTGATAACACTTATTACAAATAACAACATTGTTTTCCTTATCGAAAGTCATAAATTTCCACACAATATAAATTTTAGGGCATCGATACTTCACCCTTCTCCCTTGTGGGAGGTATAAGGGATGGACATCCACAATTTTGCTTCGTTAAATTTGTAGTTTTGTTTGAAACTTGTGTCATCGGACTAGTAGGCGTATCTTTAATTTCTCTTCTCCCGAATCAACTTCTACTTCTTCACCTGAATTTTTATCAAGATTAGTATTAATATTACCATAACGTTGTTCTAAATTTTCATGATCGAGTTGAACATTTGCATCAATATCATAAGAAGTATCATCAACATAAGTAGAACCATTTATATTAAATTTAACTCTAGAAATTTATTATATGAAGTAACGCCACATTTACTCTTACTTTTTTTTCCTTACTATTTTTTTTACAATATATATATATATATATATTATATATATATATATATATATATATATATCTCTATATAGAAGCTATATCACTTATATAAAATAAAACTTGAGAATTAAAGGATTGAGACTCCAGATATAGAAAAATTATAGAGAAATGAGAAGAGCAACTATTTTTTTAACAATAGTAAGGTATAGTGGTAATCGTTGGCAACTATTCAAATTTAATTTTTTTAAAAAAAATAAAGAAAGGGATCCCGCGAACCAAACTAGACCTTACCAGGTTGTAACGACCTGTTTAGGGTTCCGTTTTATCAAAAGATTTTATTCTGGAAAAACTGGCAAAGCGTGACCGGAGGCCACCGACGGACCGTCAAGGGCAAGACGGATCCGTGTCGTGGGGGTGTCTTTTCAAAACACTTAGAAATCTGAATTGGGTACTTAAAATCGATCTCTGACCGTCAACGACGAAATGGCAGGACGGCCGTCACACGGCGTGACGGACCGTCATATTGAGAGTCTTCTTTGCATGGAAATTGTCTCTGATGGATGCGACGGCAACGGACCGACCGTCGCAGGCGCACGGCCCGTCAATGGTCTAGACGCAATCCCAGTTCGGGTCGGATTTTCTTTACCGTTTTAAGGGACGTTTTTGACTATTCCCTGCTTTAATTATAAAGTTAGAGGGTTGAATGTTAATAAGTCTTAATTACTTGGGGGTCAAAGAGGTAACTCTTAAGTTATTAGTGGGGTTATTATTTCCATCTTTCATCCTTAATTACATCCATTCAGGTTACACGAAAGAGGGTTTTGAATAACACAGCCTGAGAAAGAAGAACAAAGCCACAGAAAGACAAAGATAGGAGCACGCGTAATGAGCGAGAGAACGCATAGGACAACAAGAATTGAGGAATTTTTGCTTGCTTGATCACGATTCTTCGGTAGAGGGGGGTAGGTTATGGTTTTTACACTATTCGCAGTAAACTCTTAATAGGAATAGAATATGTTTTGAGTAGTATCAATTAAGTTATTCTATATGCTTAATTGCGGTAGCATGATAGTGGATCTTATATATATATATATGTGGTGTGTGATAAAATAAGCATGATGCAAGGCTATTGGATCTTAATCTTGAAGAAACCCTAATCTACTTTGTTTAATGATGATGCCTTGGTATAAAAGAGGCTAATAACGAAATTAAGTGAGAATAGGGGATCGGGTGCCACTTCCTGTACCAGATAGAATATTAGTATCGGAGGTCACGTTTCCGACCCCAGATAGTCATATGGATCGCGGGTGCCACGTTTCCGGTACCGAAAAAGGATAGCATATGAGATCGGAGGGGTCGCGTTCCGACCACAGGATAGTATATGGATCCGGGTGTCCCACGTTCCGGTACCAGATTAGAATATGATGATCTTAGTTCAACGTTCCGACACCACCAGGATGTATATGGATCGGGTGTCCCACGTTCCGGTACCAGATGAGAATATGAGCGTAGTGTCCCACGTACCGGACACGAGGTAACATAATATAAGTAATCTTGAAAGATACTAATATCTCAATCTAAAGAACATGTTTCCCCAAATTAGTATGATGAGGAGCCTGAGTCCTCTTGAGTGGCTTGGTGTTGTAACCAAGGAGTATGTAATTGTAATGCTGCCTCTAAGGATATAGTTGATTTCATGATGTTAATTACTTATATACTGTTTTTTCTATTTTTGAGTTGGCCGATGATACCTACCGACTTGTGGTTGTACTGACCCCCTAACTTTTTAATGTTTTATTTTTGTATATCGTGTATTCAGCAAACGTGCCGTCATCTTCGACTCCACAGTAAGTTCAAGCTAGTCTTCTTCACACCGGATCTTCAGGGTGAGCTATGCTCTAGCTTGGACTGGATCTCCTTCCTCGTGTCTTTGATGCCTTGACGTTCCGCATAGACTAAGTAGCTTTATTTGTATTAGGTTCTTAAATACTCGTAGTTAGTAATTGATCATAAAAGATGTTCTTGTGGTGATGACTTTCCCAGATTTGGGGGATTAATAGATGTTGAAATTTTAGAAGTTATTGAATTGGTCTTTTATTATGAATGTTGTAATTTCGCCGCATTGCTTCTATGTTTTATATTAAATTGCAATGATAAGGTTTAGATTGGTTGGTGTTGGTTTTCGCTCACCTAGGAGGGTAAATGTGGGTAACCAGTCGCGCTCGTTTTTTTGGGTCGTGAAACTTGGTATCATAGCAATTAGGTTCGTTGGTGTCATCACACAAGAACAGGTCTATTATAGTCTTAAGGACGGTAGGGGGACGCTTTACTTTCTTTGAGAGGCTATCAGACTTTAGGAAATTTCATTCTTTCTATTCATTCCTTTCGTGCTTTACTTGGTAGATCCAAGGGTGGTATCTAGGTGATACAACTTTGGTACATCTGACCATCTTCACTCTATTTCGCAGATGGTTAGAACTAGAAGCAACGCTACACCAACATCAACATCAGCAAGACAAGATGCATCTGAACCAGCACTGGGGCTGTAGCTCGGGTGCAAACATTGCAAGAGCCGCCGTAGAGGTCCCTTGGAAGACGTTCCCAAGGGAGAGGACGAGCACCTAGCCCATCTGGTGCTAGGGCGGTGACTCCTCAACCGCCTGAGGCGGTAGTAAGATAAGGGGAGGATGGGGGAGAAATGAACAATTACAGAAGATGAAATGCCACCCCAACCTACCCCAGAGATGATCATCAGGTGCTCGCGTTACTTATCTTGGGTTGTTCGGATCAGGGTCAGGCACCCCAACGTTTTCTGCACCAACACCTCCGGTTTCAGAGGTACGACATGTCAGCCACTATGGCCCCTGCGTATGGATGCCTCATTGGACATAGGCAACGTTTCCACGACTGACTAACTTGGGCCCTTAATGACAAATTGATCACATCATGAACTTTTTAGTAAGTTTCTTTGAACATTGAAACCTTTGTTTTCAAGGGTGCATAATCTGAGATGCTTAACGATTTTCTGTTTGACTTTCATGAGCTACTACACAAGAGGGTATAGTAGAACGGTTTTGGTGTTGAATTTCGGAGTTAGCAGTTTCAAGGGAACGCCAAATGTGGTGCGGTCACTGTTAGTGTCCAACCAACATAGGACCCCTATGACTTTGGGCCTCATTCTCCTAGTTTTTTTTATGGAAAAGTAATATCCCATCCCCCGGACTTTGAGGGACAGGAAAGGGACGAGTTTGTGAGCCGAGAGCGAAGGTCATGGATGTCCGGTCAACTGCTAATGAAGGCCTAAGTTTCAGTGCAATATCCCACTATGCCACCCAACTATGTTTCAGTCCACAAGACGGATTCGCCGTTTTGTGAATGGTTTTTTTGAGATCAGATTGCGAATTTCCTCCCTTACAGGTATCGGCTACGGCCAAAATCCTTCCAAGAAGTGGTATATTTCTAGTAGAGGTGGAATGATTGAAGCCAGATAATTCACACGCGTCGACATCAAAGAGGTTTCGAAATGGAGGTGAGTTTAATGGTGCTTACTCTAGAGGGACAGGGTTCCCGGGTTACCAGTTCGACCCCGTTCAGTCTTCACTACCGACTGTTAGTTTGTGGGTCCACCTCATACCGGTCCAACATTCCTCTGAGCACCCTATGCAGTGAATCTAGAGAATGTTATGGGTGTGGGGAAACTGGCAATCAAGAGGTAATTGTCCAAAACAGAGTTGATAGACCCCCAAAGTTAGAGGTAGATGGTGTCATGGCAGGGCCGTTATTAACGGATGACCGTGGTGTCAAGTTAATGGTGGTCCAACCCAATAATGGCCGGGTGATGGGCAAACTGGAGCCACTACGTCCACAGACAGGGTAGGGGCAACAGACAAACAAACGAAAGGGCCCCATTGTTTATTTCTTTCCCTGGTGAGATCGTAGGCGAGACATCTGTTTGCTGTCAATCACAGTAATCTTCTGGTTGTGGATGGCAATGGCTTCCGTACTGTTTGATCCTGGATCCACATTTTTCTTATGTATCTTCTCATTGCTAATGGTCTAAATTTACATTGTGAATTACTTGATATGACCTTTCGTGTTTCTAACTCCGGTGGGTGAGTCTGTGGTAGTTTGAAAAGGTTATAGTCTTGTTTGGTGAACTTTGTGGGAAGTAACACTATGTCTGATTTTGTTATCTTAGGAGGTTTGAAAATTTTGATGTAATTCTGGGTATGACTGGCTTTTCTCCGCAATTTTGCAATCCTTGGATTGTAATCTAAAAACGGTGACGTTAGCTAAGCCTGGGAACAGAATCCGTTAGTGGTGGAGCCGGTGCGCTATCATCTCCTTTCTTCGTGCTAAGAAAATGGTTAGTAAAGGGTTTTTTAGCTTTCTTGGCACCTCTCAAGGAGGTACCTACCCAGTACCTTCGCTTGATTCGGTTTCCCCGGTGTTCCGTGAGTTTCTTGATGCTGTTTCCTACAATATCTTCCGTATGCCCCCAATAGGGATATTTGACTTCTGTATTGCCTTGAACCGGTTACTCCGCCCCATTTCCTATACCCCCTTAATAGAATGGCTCCCGCGGAGTTAAGAGAGTAAAACCCCAACTTCAAGAGTTGTTGAGCAAAAAGGCTTTCATTAACCAAGTGGGCATCTCCTGGGGTGCTCCGCGTTTTTTGTTTTTTGTAAGAATAAAGATGGGAGTTTTTCGATTGCCATAGACTACCGGCAGGTGAACAAGGTGGACTATAAGAACAAGTATCCTCTTCCTCCTCGCATGATGACTGGTCGATTCAGTTACAAGGTGCTTGTGTCCTTCTCTAAGATTGACTTGAGATCCGGTTATCATCAATTTGCAAATACGAGCAGACGGCGTTCCCAAGACTGCTGTTTAGAACCAGGTTGGGCCCACTACGAATTTGTATTGATTCTTTTTTTGGTCTTAACGAATGCCCCTGCTGCGTTCATAGCGTTTGAATGAACGGATTTTTTTAAGCCCTAGTTGTCTCTTGGTGATCGTATTTTTGAATGATATACTGATTACTCCAGAGTTAAGAAGGAACCTAGAGCATTTCGAGATTGTATTGGAAATGTTTGGGGAGAAAAAGCTTTATGTCCAAGGTTCTCTAAGTGTGAGTTTTGGCTAGATGCAGTGTCCTTCTTGGCACGTGGGTTCTAAGGATGGAGTGATGGTGGATCCGTCTAAGATCGAAGTAAGTGAAAGAATTGGGTAAGACCTACTAATTGTACCAGAAATAAGGAGCTATTTGTTGGTAATGCTAGCTACTACCGCCGATTTGTCAAGGGATTCTCTTCTATGCTTCCCACCTTGATGAACTTGAACTAGTAAAAAATGTTCCATTTGTATGGTCGGAAATGAGTGTGCGGAAAGCTTTCAGAAGCTCAGACTCTTTGACTACTGCAACCAATTCCTCACCTTGCCAGTGGAAGGCAAGAATTTCGTTGTGTATTGTGATGCAATCTTATTCGGGGTTTGGGTGCCAGTGCTAATGCAAGAGAAGAATGTGATTGCTTATGCCTCAAGAACAATGTAAAAAATGCATGAACTTAACTATTCCAACTCATTATTTGGAATTGGCCGCGTATTTTTTGCACTAAAGCAATGGAGACACTATTTATAGGGGTTAAGTGTGAGGTCTACACGGATCATCGTAGTCTACGTTGTCTTTCACTCAAGAGGTGATTTTGAATTTGAGACAGAGGATATGGATGGAACTCTACTGAAGGACTACGACATCACTATTGTACCATCCGGGAAGGGAATGTTGTTAGCGGATGCTTTAAGTTCTAAAGGGCGGGAAGCATTGGAAGTCCTAAGCTTCACTCCTTGCAAGCTTCTATAGACGCCCCTTAGCTAGGGAGGTTCAGACTCTGGCTATGACTTTAATGATACTAGAAGTAATGAGAAAGGGAGGATTTTATAGCTTGTGTGGAGGCAAGATTCTTCCTTCCTTGACAAGATTAAGGGAAAGCAGTTTTATGAATGAAAAATTACGCGTCATCCTATATAAAGTTGTTGTAAACAAGGAAAGGCTAAAGAGCGAAAATTATGAGGAAGGTGTTTGAGGATTAAGGGAACGGGTATCGTGTTGCCTCGCGTCGTGATTGATTAACTATTCTGACAGCGGCCATATTTCAAGGTATTCGATACATTCTCGGCGCAACCAAGATGTACCTTGACTAAAGCAACACTTTTTGGTGGGAAGAAGGAAGCGTGATGTTGTGGATTTTATTTGCCAAATGTCCAAATTGGTCAACAAGTAAAAGATGAACACCAAATGAAGTCCCCGAGGAACACTTCATATAATGCCCTTCCGGAATGGAAAATGGGAGAGAATTGCGATGGACTTCGTGTTGGGTCCTTTCCAAAGACATTGGGCATTTTCGACTCCATTTGGTATGGGTGGACAGATTAACTAAGCTGCTCATTTCATCCGGTTAAGGTGACTTACAATGCAGGAAAGTTAGGCCAACTTTACAATCTCAGAAGTTGTTAGATTGCCATGGAGTTCCACTGTCCATCATATCAGATAAGGTTCGCCAGTTTACTTCTAAGTTTTTGGAAAACATGCATGCAGAATTGGGTACAAGGTTGGACCTTAGTAACCGGCGTTCCATCCTCAACCGATGGTCATCTGAGGCGAACGATTCAATGTTGGAGGAATATGCTTCGTGCATGTGTGTGATAAGAATTCGGTGGCCATTGGGATAGCTTTCTTACAACTAGCGGAGTTTTCATACAATAATAGCTATCACACTCAAGCATTGATATGGCTCCATTTTAAGCACTGTATGGTAGGGAATGTAGGTCTCCCATTGTTGGTTTGATGCATTCGAGGTTAGACCTGGGGTATCTGAATTTTGAGGGATTCGATAGAAAAATGAAATCTATTCATAGAAAGTTCTAGCGGCGCAAAGTTAAGAAAAAGGAAATATGCAATATCTGAAAGTAAGGACTTAGAGTTCATGGAGGTTAAACAAGTCTTGGTGAAAGTTTCCCAATGAAAGGGGTGATCGGTTTTGGTAAAAAGTGCCAGCTAGCCCAAGGTACATTGGTCCCTTTGAAAGTACTTAAGCGAGTAGGGTAGCTGGCTTATGAGTTTAGCCTTGCCTCAGGGCTTCGTATTACATCCGGTGTTTCAATGTGTCGATGTTGAAAAGATAACCATGGGATGGAAATCTACAGTATCTGTTGGGATTCAGTTTTGCTTGATAGAATTTGTCTTATAGGAGAGCCTGTTCATTTTAGATGGAGAAGTTCTGCAAGTTGAGGTCAAGGGAGATTGCATCTATGCAAAGTTCAATGGAAGAATCGACCGTTGAATAATCCACTTGGGAGAAGGAGGCAAGATATGCTAGAAAGATACCCACATCTTTTTCCAGATTCCGTGTAATTCCTTTTCGCCCTTTGTTTTTCCTTCTTGTGATCGTTCGGGGCCGAACGATGGTAAATTGGGTATCTATTGTAACTACCGTTTAGTTTAGTCGTTTTGAGCAACAGATTTTATTCTGGAAAAACTGGCAGAGGGTGACGGAGCCCTACGGACCGTCAAGGGCACGACGGATCGTCGTTGAGGTGTCTCGTTTCAAAACACTTAGAAAGTCCTGAATTGGGTACTGAAAATCGACTGCTCTGACCGTCACGACGTAAATTGGCAGGACGGACCGTCACAAGGCGTGACGACCGTCATAAGAGTCTTTTGATGGAAATTGTCTCCGGATGGATGCGAACGGACACAGGAGGACCTCGCAAGGCGCGACGGCCGTCACGGGCGACGCAATCTCCCAGTATCGGTCGGATTTCTTTTACACGTTTTAAGGGACGTTTTTGACTATTCCTGCTTTAATATAAAGTTAGAGGGTAATGTTAATAAGTCCCCTAATTACTTACTTGGGGGTCAAAAGAGGTAACCTTAATTAATTGTGGGTTATATTTCCATCTTTTCATTCCTTAATTGCCTAATAATTAGGGGTAAGAAAGAGTGTTTGAATTCAGAAAAATAAGAAAGAACAAATACATAAAGAAAAAGAGAGGAGAACGAGTAGAGAGAGAGAGGAACGAAGAGGACAACAGAAATTGGAGGATTTGCTTTCGTGAATCACGATTCTTCGGTGGAGGTACGTTTATGGTTTTGTTACACTAATTCGTAGTAACTCTTAATAGCGAATGATATGTGTTTAGTAGTATTATTAGTCTCTATATGCTTAATTGCGTGTAATGCATGAATGTGATTCTTAATATATATATATAATATGTTTGTGGAATTAAATAAGCATGATGAACTATTGGAATCTTAAATCTTTGAAGAAACCCATAAATCTACTTTGTTAATGATGTGCCTTGGTATAAAAAGAAAGGCTTTAATGAACGAAAGTAGTGAGAATAGGGGATCGGGTAGCCACGTTCCGGTACAATGATCGAATATTGAGGGATCGGAGTGTCCCGTTCCTACACCCCACCAGGAAGTATTGGATCGGGTGGCCAAACGTTCCGGTACCCAAGGTATAAAATCTGAGGGATCAGAGTGTCACGTCCGACAGCCCCGCCAGGATAATATATGACGGGTGCCACGTTCCGGTACCCAGGATTAGAATATATGGATCAGAGGTGTCTCTTCCGACCATGATAGTATATGGATTCGGGTGGATCGGGTCCACGTTCCGTACCCTGGGATATAATTAGGAGCGGAGTTTCCACTTACCCCTACACGAGAGGTACATAATATAATTAATCTGAAAATACTATATACTCAATCTAAAGAACATTGTTTTCCCAAATGATAATGATGAGGAGCTGAGTCCCTCATTTATGTTTCTTGGTTTTTAACTCAGGATTAATGGTAATTTTACAATGCCTCCTGCTACGACTAGTTGATTTCCATGATGTTAACTTTGATATATACTGTTTTCTATTTTGGTTGGCCGATATACCTACCATTAACTTGTGGTTTTGTACTGACCCCCTACTTTTAATGTTTTCTTTTTGTATATCGTGGTATGCCAGCAAACTTGCCGTCATCTTCGACTCAACGTAGTTTCAAGCACTTCTTCGTTAAGCACCAGATCTTCAGATGGAGCTAATGCTTCTAGCTTGGACTGGATCTCCTTCTCGTGTCTGATGCTTGAAGTTTCGTGCATATACTAGCTTTTTTTTGTTTAGCTTCTTAGAATACCTTAGTTTAGTAATGATCATAGATGTTCTTGTGGTGATGACTTCCATCCAGATTTTTGGGGAATTAATAGATTGTTGAATTTTAAGAAGTTATTGAATTGTCTTATTTATGAGTTTTAACGCTTCCCGCATTGTTTTATGGTTGATATTAAATTGAAATGATAAGGTTTAGATTGGTTGGTTCGCTCACATAGGAGGGTAAATGTGGGTGCCAGTCGCGGCTCGGTTTTGGGTCGTGACACCAGGTTGCCCTTGACCAGTTCCTTAAACCCCCATAACCCCAACCCGCGAAATTCAATGGGACCGAATCCGGCGAGCCGGTTCTCGAGCCGATCGTGGGCCGGGGCGGGCCGACCGGGTTCCCTTGCCACCCCTACCCCCACCAAATCCTCCATCACCTTCACCATATTCGATCTTCCTTCTGCTTTTTAGATCTTCTTCACTAAATCATCAAAAGATTAATCGAAAACAGTGCAATACAATCTTTCTTAGGTATTTATTTATAGAAATTTTGATTTCCTCTTTTTTTGAACAGTTCATATGGGAATAGAAGTATTGCGACCACAAAATTGTATGATTGAGAGTATTAGGGAACTTTAGCGGGTAACATTGTTTCATTATCACGAAATTGAGAATCAAAAAAATTTATGTCTGAAATTTTACACAGCTAATTAAAATCATTAGACGAAGAAATGATTGGTGAAGTGCATACAAGGTAAACACGAGCAACTGAGGTGACACTTGTCTTTGATGAAGAGGAGAGAGATATGAAGAGTGTTAGGTGTATATGTATTTAACAAAATATATACATGTATCTAGTCACATGTTTGGGTTAAGATTAAATGTATTTGTGAGAAAAAATTTCAGATGCTAAAAAATGGGAACAACTTTGAATTTTTTTGGGATTAATGATACAACTATGTTTCGTTCCTTAATTCATATGTTTCAATTAAATTTTATATTTAAACACAAGCAATTAGATATATCTGCTTACCATGTATGTGAGATACATATTTTTGGATATAATGTATACTATTGATACTTGATACATCAAATTAATACTAGATACACATAAACATATGCATGAGATTAATACTAGATCATACAGATAGATGCATGAAATTACTAGATATCATACACTCATGCATTTAATCAAATTATACAACCAAGATCTATATACTTTTGTCTTTTATTAATTATATTAATGAATTTATTATTTGAAAAAGTAAAATGAAAATAATTAAACATATATATACTCCTTGATGTCCATTGTTTATTAAGAGATTTAATTAAAATTTTCAAAATAATTGTCCATACATTCTGAAAATTCTCAATTACCCATTTAAATAAGGAAATGAGTTACAACCATTTATCTCAAACAAATAAAACATGTATCTCAATTTTTAAAATCGTCGAATAATTGTATTTGGTGAATAATGATACATGCATCCAAAGAAAGAAATACGGTACTACAAATAATATTTGAAACTATCGTGAATGCTAGTAATTACGACCTAACCTGATGAGATTTATGTGGTTTGTCATTGAAAAATCTTACTCCAATTCTAGTTTAATAGAGTGAGTCATTCTATGTGCCAAATCCATTTTGACGGCTTTATGAAATAACAAATTCATATGAAAAATACATTACTTAAATAATAAATATTTACTTAAAAAACACATTGTCTTTAGAAGAACGACATGGTGAAAGATAGCTAATCATGGCGTGATTTGCGCCAGACCTGGTGATTTTAGTGATTAGTATTTAAGCAACATAGAAAGGACTTGTGAATGAAAAAGGGAGATTTCATATTGATGTGAATGATTAAAGAAGCCAAAAACAGGATAAGTGACATGGACACGATAAACAAGTAAAATAATGTTCTCACTGTTCAACACTTTATGTTACTATTGCCTATTGGTATTGGATTAATAAGTGTGTCTTTGGCCATGAAATCTCTAAATTGTAAAGTTAAGGAATATATTAGTTTTGTTTTTTCTAATTTAAATAAATCCGGAAAGCATTGAATTTTTTATTTTCAATGAATTAGCTTGAATAATTTAGATTTTTGAGCCTTTAAGTAGGTCGTAACAATTAATATCTTCAATTCACATAATAGTTTGTTGCTTAGAATGTCAGACTTTTTATAATTAAAAAGGATTGCGTTCATTCTGTTATTCATATCATGTAATTTCATACATGACTCATACTATAACAGTTAGTCCTGATACTAATCTACTGAACATTTGAAAATGAACTTAATAATATTTGACATATATAATATGGATAAAACTGAATATCTCATATAAAAAATTTAAATATCCGAAAATCCATAAATCAGATATTCATATATTTTTGAAAAACTTTAGAATGTTCTATGCATGTACAGAGAATTCTAGAAAAAAGATATATTTATAAATATGTAGAGATTTATGTAATAATTATTATTTAAGTTTTAGCCCCTAAGTTAGAAGTATAAATAGATGGGCATGCATTTTTAAATCAAACAAGCAAGAATCAAGCATTCTTCAAGCAACATAAAGTGCCTCCTTACAAACTCTTTAGTGACTTTCTTCACTCTCCTAGAAATTTAATTTTGAAAAAGCTTACTTTGAACTACAAGATTATGAATGAATTGTGAGTAAGTTGTCGAGTTCCTCACAGAGTGTTAATTGAAGTCTAATTCCATGACAAATTGATGTTGATACTAGGAAAATGACAAACAAGAGAGACAATTATATTGCTAGCACCAATAACATTTGGCAAAGATAGTGGAATGAAGCACCAAAAAGGGAAGAAGTATCTTCAGAAGAATGAGAAATTGCTATCTGACACTAAAACAAATAATGCACCAACATCCCACTCATCATCAGCCACTGAGGCGAGTTGATGAACGTGAGGAGCAGCTTGTAGACGTTACGCCTGGAATGGGGTGGATTGCAAGGATTGACACGATAAGGAAAATTGTGGAGATTTTACACAGATGCTTAAACGAGGACGATGACAAGTTTAAGACTCTTAAAGAGAATAACAACATATGTCAACGTCGAGTTTGGAAATCAGTAGAACAATCTTCCAAGCATGGCAAAATTATGTGGAATGTAGGTTACGAATCCTCCACTTTTCTTCTTGCTTGGATGTGTTCCTTAGCTGCGTGTAATTAAGGTAAAAGACAATTGGGTTAAACCATTATTAGTGCCGGAGTTGAAAGCCTCAAGAACGTCCATGGCAATGGAAGGATCCTGTCGACGATATTGACATAGGGAGGGATATCCGTGGTTTCCGGTAAGATTAATCTTTTCCTAAGTTTTATGGTGTCCGAAAGCTTTTTGTGTTGCTAATTTTGATTATAAGTTTCTCTTTGTTTTGCAGAAATCTGTCCAAACTGAATGCGGGGATTTTACGAAAAATGTTAGAAGAAACCACCTACGGAAGCTATCACGGTGCCTTCGTGCCTGTGACGGTCCGAGGTGGCACTGTAGAGCGCTACTGAAGGAAGATGGTGAAGTCCTGACAAGTTGGGGATACGAAGCTTGTGACGGTCCGGCCTGGCGGTTTCGTCGTGTAATGATCAGAGAAGTGATCCCAGTACCGCCAGTTCCAAAGATTTGAGTATTTGACAAAAAACGAGAGCCCGCTCAGTTCGACTCGTGATTCCTTGAACGGTCCGTCATACTTACCGCGAGGGGAACAAGAAAGCAGCAGAATAGAGTGAACACAATATGGGATCGACGGGTCATGGACGGTCCGTCTGCTGGTTCCTTCTACCCAGCCTCGCGTTTTTTGGTGTAGTTCCGAGCGTATTTAGATTCTGTTGTGATTAGGTTTTTATTTTTACTATAAATTGGTTCAAAAACTCATCGTGGATTGTTTGGTTGTGGAGTGTTTACTCTGCTAGTATTATAACAATGATTTAAATTTCGAACTTTGTTTACTTAGCTTGGTTTTTGATTTTTTTTTGAGATTTTACAAGTGATTTTTTGTGTGATTTTAATCAAGGCATTTTTTGGGACTTAACTCTTTTTTCATGAATAAGTACATGAAGTTCGTTAATTTACTATGTATTTGAATTTGTGTGTGATGGCGTAGGATCGAACTAATCTTCCATACTAACTAGGGTTCGTGGGAACCATAGGGCAGATAACATGGAGATAGAACCCTAGGTCGTCAGCATAACATTCTGAATCAGGGGGGGGGGGAATAGGGGGGTTTGTCGCTGGGGTTGGGGGGGCGGATGGGGTCCTGATTGGAAGGTAGGTGGGGGGTTGGGGGGGGTGTGTGCACGGTAGAAGCTGGTGCTGGTTTGTAAACGGATGAGCAACGTCCCTCCGTAACCTCGCCTTATCCTAGACTGCCGGACCAAGGAGGGAGATAATAGGGAAAAGTAAGTCTTTAGTCGAAGAGCAGTAAGGCGAATACGAGTTTGCTCTCCCGGGGGTATCAGGGTGAGGAGGGGGACGTGTAAGTGCGTGATGTCGGGAGACAGTGAAGAATGGTATTGCGTACTAGGTGTAATAGTAAACCCTGCCTGATTTAAGTATGTCAAATATCGAATACGAATGCTTAAATATGAGGTTACTGATTAAGTTTTAGGAAAGCACAACACGTAGCCGGAATCTCTAAGGTGCGTAGTAGATTTTCTAGATGCCGGACCAAGATTTAGAAATACAATACTTATCACTTTGCAATAACTTGCAAATACTAGGAAAAGATTGTTATAGTTAGATTAATCAAGTTATAATCCTGGGACACGTAACCCTAGTTACTACTTTGTTAATTGATTAAAACCCAACTTTCCAAAAGCTGTAAGTGTCTCTTTTCAATTTATTAGTTATTTTTACTCAGTAGGAAATACAAACCCCTCCTTTTTATTTTTTTATTTTTAGGAAGTTATAACCGACAATAGTAATAGACTAAAGCGTTAAAGTTCAGTCTAGCTATTGTTTCCTCCCCTCGTGCACGATCCCAACCATCATTAGTTGGGTTACTTTTACCTACTTGCCGCGCCGCTTTACTACTCTTATTTAAGAAGTACGTTGAGCGATCAAATTTGGCGTTGGCGCCGTTGCCGGGGACAATTAGCTTTTTAGATTAACTTGAACTTATTTACTATATTTTAGTTGATATTTTCTGATTTACTTTGTTTTTATTGTTTTTGATTTCTTTCAAGATTTCTTTTCAGAACTATCCCCTTAGTATGCCAAATACCACGGAAGGAAGAGAACCTTTGTTTCCCTAGGATCACAGTAGAGCGTACCCGCGAAACATGGAATCGTATTTTGGGAATCAATGATGAGGATCCAAACCAGAACATCCCCAGCTCCGGTTGATGTTTCTGGTCCCGATATTACCCGATCTCCGGTGAAAGCCAACATGAGGGCAGAATCCCCGCTCCACGCCCCAAACCATACTACGAGGTTATAACATAACAGATTCCTGATGGCCCCTTGGTTTTCCTCCTTCGTCCCCACAGGCCACACTTTGTGGTACTAGAGTCTGATGCAAATATGCTCACCTGCCAGAGGTTTTGTTTTTTTTAGGGCTCTACCTTTCTGAGGATCCACATGCCCTATAGCATAGGTAGGCATTGTGCAAATTGTGTGGGGAGGCAGGGCCTGATTTGGGGGATCTAAGATGTAATTGAGTGCTCATTGTTTCCTCTCTCACTCCACTGACGGAGAGGCTACTATTTGGGTTCACTGACTCCGCATACCACTCCATCTTTATTTGGAATCAAACTGAGGGATGTTCTTCTTAGCACGCTACATCCGGTCCTCCCAAGAAACTAAACTACAAAAACAAGTGATATAACTTTGGTGGGGCACTACCGGAGGTCTTAGGTATTTCTGGGATATATCACCTCATCTTGATAAGTGTTCCCATCAACCGTCTATTGATGAGTGGGGCGGACTGGTCACTGAACTAAACTTCTATATGAACAATTATTTGCTTACACCCACCAGAGAAGCTTTGTGCCTTATTATTAGATTTCTTCTTCGTCCCTTTCTCTTCCGTTTTTATCTATAATGGGAATGTCCCTTATCAAGAATCGCGCTGAAAAATTAGAAAAAGCTCCCTAAAAACAAAGCTTGGAGTACTAGAAAATCTGATAACAGGGAGAAACACCTTCGCGTGCAGTCCACTCACATATCCCAGTCTGCCTCCGACAGATATTATTCGTGAAGAATGGCTCCAATGAGAACTGAGCTGGTTGGTACTAAAACATTTCACTGGGGGGTGGAAAAATTTAATGCAGTCCAACTACGTGTGATAAACCCTCACCTCCCAGGCCAACGATGAGTGGTTATTTGAGGAGGATCCTATGCGTAAATGAACAATGGGGGGTTTCCGACCAAGCGTCCCAGGCAAAAATTCAGATAATTGTGGCGGCCAAGAGTCAAGGAACCAAGTTTTCGGAACTATGGTAAACTAAAAAATCGTGAGGGTCATTATTCAATGGAAACTACAATCGAACAACACTTCAAGGGAGGGGGGTAACGGTGATGGTATTGAAAGGCTACATGACGGACCTATGTTCCCTCCTCTCCCTCAAATCGAAAGTTCCTCCTAGGGATGGTGGAGGTAGTATGTCGCGAGTTGAGATATGTGCCTAATGATTAGAAGGTCGATGCTAGTGATGATCACAATAAAGAGTGAGAAATGATTTAGCGGGTATTGGGCAAAAAGTTGTCCCATAGCAATACAATTAATCAAGTTGGAGTTACAATTGGCCAATTATCTGCAAACTTGAACACACGGCACTGGGCACTTCTTCGAGCAACACTGTCAAAATGCTGAAAACTGATACATTGTATGGCAATTACAACTCGCAGTGGTAACAAACCATTACCCACCTATGCCATCTGATGAGAATAAGGTGACCCACAGAATCTGATAAAGTGGTAGAAGGAGGCGGAAGAAGGGAGAACACACACGGGGCAAGAGGCGGCAGGGGCCGAAAAGGGTGCGCCGGGATGGGGGCCGAGGAGGCAGGGGGGACCACACGGGGGGGGGGGGTGCTCTCGGGTCGGGTGGGGGGGCGGAGGCGCCCACGAAAGCGGAGGTGACACACCGCCCGCCAAGGGGTGAGTGCTAGAAAGAACGCACGGAGAAGGACTGGTGAAACGGATGCAAAGAGCGGCGGGGGACAGACCGGAAGCAACTGTATCGGGGATCAAATTCCCGGGGGGAGAACGGGAGAACAAGGCCCGGTGACGCCAAAGGTGATGAAAAGCGGGCACAAAGAAAAGAGCGTCACTGTGAGGATGATGAGTCAAGGCAGCAGGGTAGTGCTAGGCGACAAAGCTCGGGCCAAAGAAGAAGAGCCAGTGCTCACTATTCCTTTACAATCGGGCTAAGACATTTTGCGAAGCAGGCTGTGGAGCGGGGCAAGATAAATCTCATGCCCTCTCGATTTACAAGAAGTTGGGGTTTTTGGGTGGACCCAAAGCCCACGCAGTGCGGCTTACTTATGGCTGAGGCGAACAGTAAAACGACCTCATAGGGATACCCACGATGTGCTAGTAAAATTGAGTCATTCATATTTCCAGCAATTTGGGTTATTCTTGATTGCGAGGTCGAGTTTGAATTTCCATTATTCTTGGGAGGGTGCCATTCCGTGCTACGGGAAGCGCCTTATAGACTAGGAAAAGGTGCAATGAAATTTCGATTGAACAATGAGGAAGTGGACCTTAATGTTTGTAGGGATCTGAGGCAGAGTGGGTGAGCTCCAATCGGCATCTCCTATATCCTACAACATGAGGTAAGACATTCTGAGACACAAATAGAAGAACGTCATGTGTAGAATCATTAGCGAATATATGAACTTTGATAGTGATTGTATTGAAGAGTATGAGTCATTAGTCGCGGCTCTTGACCGAGTTTATTTTTCGGTTTAAAAAAAACCGAAGAAATTTGAGTTGATATGAAAAATCGCGAGTCCCCACCCGCGAACCATCGGTAGAGGAGCTTCCGACAAAGTTGTAATTAAGACGCTCTCCGCCACCCTTTTCATCTAGGTATGATTCTTAGGAAATGGTGACACTTTTAACCTGTAATGCATTGCCTCACAACCTGATGACAACCAGGTTCGAGTTGGTGAAGGTAACTAAAAGGTTCAAGAGCTATTGGGTGGACCATTTGCGGATATGGGGATCCCTACCTGGTAATTTCTCTCATAAAACCAACTCATGCCTGATCAGTGAATTGTAACCGAGTATTGAAGCCCCTAAGACTCTTGAATCCCTCCTATGGGCAAAGGTTTGGTGAAGCAAGGAAATTATAAGTGGTTGGATGCTGGAGTAATCTATCCAATCGCCGATATAGATAGTTGGGTATGCCCCGGTTCACGATTGTGTACCTAAGAAGGGGGAATGACTGGTTGTCCCAACAAAGAATGAACTTAATTCCAATGAGACACCCGGTTATCTGGCATGGCTGGTGTGTATGGATTAACCGTAACTAAACTCATGACTGAAAAAAACCATTTTCCTATGCCCTGCAGGGATAGATGTTGGATAGACCTTCCGGAAAAGGGTGGTATTGTTTTCGTGATGTATTCGGGGTATAATCATATTTCTAGTTGCACACCAGAAAGATCAAGAGAAAACCACTTTTTTCACACTTGTGACATATGGCTTTTGCTTCAGAAGAATGCCGTAAACGGTCTGGTGTGCTCTGATTGTGCAATGGACCCGAAAACCTTTAAAGATGTATGATGTTCAATATTTTCTCCCGACATGGTGGAGGATACTATAGAGTTTTTTGATGGATGATTTTTTCTGTGGTTTGGTGATTCATTCGAGCTGTGCTTGACGCAAATTTATCTGAGGTTTCTAAGAGGATTGAATACTTGCAATTTGGTACTAAACTGGGAAAGAGTGTCATTTCATGGTGAAAGAGGTATTGGTGTTTGGGTTAGATTCGCATTTCATAAAAAGGGCATAGAGGTTGATCGAGCTAAAAGTTGGAGGTAATAGAAGGACTTCCCCCGCCGCTCTCCTCTGTGAAAGTGTGGAGAATCCTTTCTGGCATGCAGGTTTTTTAAATGGGAGATTCATCAAAGTACTTTTCAAATGATGCCACACCCATTGTGCAAATGCTGGATAAAGAATGTAAATTTTATTTTGATGAATCCTGTCTTAGGCAGTCGGTGACTAAAAGAAAAGTTAGTGTCTGCTCCTACTCATTATTCGCTCTATTTCTTTTTTCGTCCTGATTGGAACATCCATTTGATGTATTGTTCGATGCAAGTGGGTGGCTCTTGGGTCGTATTGGGACGAGAAGAACCCAAAGTGGGATCCTTTCACCAATTTCTTATTCTAGTAAATCCCTAAATGAATCCTAGAAGAACTACAAGTGACTGAGGCAAGAAACTCCTCTCATTAGTCTTTGCTTTTGAGAACTTTCGCTCCCTATTGCTAGGTACTAAGTTTAGAGTGCCATAATCTGACCATTCAGCATTGTAAAGTTGTTGCGAAAAAGGATGCGAACCAAGGCTGATTCGGTTGGTTATTACTCTATCAGACTTACGCAGTTGACTTTTGTGCTTGTATAGCAAGATTGACTGAAAATCAGTTTTCTTGTATCAATTTTTGTATCCGTCTAGAGGATGAAGCTAATGAGAGAGTTAGGGGATAAGACTGACATTGATGAAACACTTTCCCGATGACATGTAATTGGCTTTGCTTCACACGACTTGATGCCATGGTTTCGCCTAAGATTTTGCGAACTTCTGGCTCGTGATATTGTTTTCATCAGACTTGTACCTTTCATCAAAGAAAAAGTTCATGTACGATGTGAAGACGTCTTTTGGATGAACCATCTTGTATAGGAGTTGTGCCGCGGGCTATTCGGCGTGTGTGCCAGAATGTTGAATGTTAGTGGTTGGAGCATGCCATTCTGCATTCCCTCTGTTGGCGGACATCACAGTGTATCCGAACCGGCCCTCACAAGATATATTGCAATGTGGTTACATTTGGGCCAACTCTTTCATCATCAAGTTACTCATGGTTTGCTACCGTGCAGTGACAAATGTCATAACGTGATGTGGTTTTTCAAGAAAGCAAAGAGCTCCCTCTAAACCCCATTCTTGTGGATTGAGTATTTGATGTGTGGGTTTGACTTTAATGGTGTTCTAGGGCCCTTTTCGTGAGTTCCTCATGGGATGAGTACATTCTTGTAACATTTGATTCGAGGTATCTATAATGGTTTGAACCATAGCCTCGCAAACAGTGAAGGGAAGAGTGGGTCACTGCATTCTTGAACAAGAATATATTCTCATTCTCCCGTTTTGGCACTCCACGGGCATTATTTAGTGATGTGGGCTTCCCACTTCTGCAACAGATTGTTTTTCAAGGGGTTTTGGAGAAATAACGGGTTCGCCATAATGTGGCCACTCCTTAACAAACCCTCAAACTAGTGGGCAAGTTGAAGTATATGTACTCGGGAGATCAAACGATATGTCCAAAACAGTGAATGTCTAGTAGAACGGATTGGTCCAGGAGCTGATGATGCTCTTTCTCTTTGGGCCTACCGAACAGCTTATAAAGACTCCCAATAAAAAGTGTGTCTGCGTACCAACGTTGTATATGTGAAGTCTTGTCTCTTCCGGTTTGAGTTAGAGCATTTGCTAGCCATGTGGCTATAAGAAGTTAAAAATGGATTGGAGCGAAAGCTGCGAGCAAACGGTTAATGTGGGTTAATACTTATGAATTTCTCTTGAAAGCCTTGAAAGCTGCAGCCCTATATAAAGAAAAGATGAAGTAATACACGACACCAAAATTGAAAAACGAGAGTTTTATGGTCGGGATTTTGGGCTTCTATTCAATTCCAGATGCGCTTGTTTTCCTTCCATCGCAGGCAACTCAAGCCCAGGACTGGTCCTTTACAAACGGTGACCCAACATTCCCTCCTGGAGCATTGATGGAAACCTCTAACGGGGTGTTGGGCGGTTCAAAGTGAATGGACAGCGCATAAAAATCTATTCTCGGGCATGCTGAATCGGCGAATGAAGTATCGATCAGTGCCATACCAATCTTTGAAGTCTGAGTAACTCAAGTGTTCCCACAGTCGTTGTGGGCCGCGACATTAAATCAGTCGCTTGTTTGGAGGCAACCCAATACTTCTCGTCTTTTTAATAATGGTATGCATTTTTTTTCTTTAATGGATCTTTGTTATTGTTACTAATTTGGTCCGAGGGCTACTACTAGAAATTCTCAAACACTACTTTCCCGCATAGCATCGTCTGACGGAACACTGAACTGCCTGACCCCGTTGCACATGCAAACGGCCGTCGGATGGCATCCGCTCACAACCCCAGGTTACTATTTTATGTCATTTTTGAATTTAGGGAAACACAGAGACGGAACTACGACATGTCCGTCCAATCGCGCCTGACCGTCGTCGGGGACCGTCGGCGTGATTATGAATTCCTACTAAAACCACTACTCTACCCGACGACCTCCGTTTTGTCGGCTGAACCCTTTGTCAAATCTGACCGTAGCTTATACTCCCCCCTTCCTTTATCGACACCCATCTACTGTTCCTTCTCTCCCCCTCTCTCGCCCTCTCATTTTTCATCAACTTCCTCCACACTTTCCCCTCACTGATCATTGCTCCCAAATACTCCTAGCCTTAACTTATCATCCACTAGCGGTGCTGCTGCTGTTAGGTGTCTACTTGCCAACTGAATCATTCTCCGTCTTGTTTCCTTCTTGTCTCCATTCCAAGGGATGTGGTTCCTCTTACATTTATACCTTTATCTTGCAGTTTTGGTTTAGTAGTTAGTATTAGCTTAGTTTTAATTAATTCGTAGATTGTTTCCTTGATGTGATTAATGGTGCTTAAACCTAGGCTCAGCGTTTCGAATTTTTCCCATGTCGAATAACCCAGGCTAGGTGATTTTTTGCATTGGTAGTTTTTATCACTAGTTAGTTTGGTCATTAGGGTTCCGACAATATAGGTCACACCGACTACATAACCATGTGGGTTCATCGGGGGTGTTGCTTAGGTAACTGTAGTTTTCTCTGCCACTGTCACTCAGACGAGACCCTCGATGAACTGACCGTCGCACATACATGGACCGTCGTAGGGTCCGTTCCAGCAGGCCCCAGCACCCTGCCCCACCACACGTGGACGGACCCGTCGGATTCCCTACGGTCCGTCCTCACATGTGCTGTTTTCAGAGACCCCGCTGTAAAGGGTCTCTCCAACATTTTCTAAGTGTCCCTACGACGATCTTACGACGGACCGTCGTACTAACGACGGTCCGTCCTGCTTTGATCATCATGATTGTCCAGAGACCCCGCTGATACGGGTCCCCAACATTTTCCTAAGTGTCCTCACTGACTCTTACGACGGACCGTCGTACTAACGACGGTCCCCGTCTGCTTGGACCGTCATGATGGTCAGAGAACCCCCCCTGATAGGGGTCCTCCCAACATTTTCTAAGTGTCCTACGACGGACTCTTACTACGGACCGTCTTACTAACGACGGTCCCGTCTGCTTGAACGTCATGATGGTCAGAGACCCCACTGATAATGGTCCTCCCAACATTTTCTAAGTGTCCACAACGGACTCTTACGACGGACGTCTACTTCCCCCGGTCCGTCCTTCTCGACAATGATGATGGTCAGAGACGCCCTCCTTCAGGGGTTCTTTACTATATACATAACCAAGTAAACAACACGATGGACTCTCAGACGGGTCCGTCATAAAAGCCACGACGAGCCGTCTCGGGTCCCGCGTGTTATACATTTTCAATATTACTACACACTATTTTCAAAGTTTTAATGTCATAGGAAGCTTGCTGTCTTGCTTGCTACTACTCATACTAATAATTTGCTCCTTTACAGGTACTATCGACTATGGCACCCACGCAAGACCGGCACCTATGCACGCGGGCGATCAAGTCTGTCGCCCCGTCTGCCCCCGCATGGTCATCCGCTCTGATATGAGCGGGACCCTGAGTGCATGCCCCCTAGGCACCTCCGGCCCCTTCTCCCCGTGCTGCACGTGCCCCTAGAGCCACACCCAAGACTGTGGCGTCCAGCGTAGTCCACTGCCCTCCCCAGATCTGATTAGGAGCGCACACTGGACCGGCAACACCCTCTGGTCAGCCACAAATGAGGTAGAGCGTTTCGGGTGGGGGGGGGCGGGCTTTTCCTTATGAGTATCCTCCTGTCCAGGAAGCTCAGGCACTCCTGCTGTAGGTTCCCACACCCGCCACTGCACTGCTGCAGCGTCGGCCTGTCTTATGAGGCTGACAGTTCAAATACTACATCCGATCCGTCGTCACAGCCCAGGTCCCCACCCTATGCCTCTGCCCGAGCCCAAACCGTGGTGCGTCGAAGGCCAGTTTCAAGTTTACTCCGACCGCCAATTCCTGACTGATAAAGTAATTAATGAATCGGACACCCCTTGGGAGCGGCGGGTACTTACAGGAGTCTCCCATCGATGTGCCTGAGATCCACACCTATTCACCCAAGCATCGCCTACAGGTTGGACAGCCCTTCCCGTCTGGGACGATCAAAGCGACAGCGTGGTGTGTGCCGTTTTATATGTTTCTACTACGCAATCCTACGGCTAGCCGACTCCTCCTCAACCGATCGTAGACGGGCTCTCTCTCCACGCGTAAAACGCCCCACTGGAGCGGTTCGGTATGGGCTGTGCGTGCAGGTTGACATTTCCTTCCCTCGCCAGCTATCCGCCGGTTCCATACGGCGAGATACAATGCGTACGACCGCGGACTCCCCACAGTGTCTGCCTGAGTTTGACTACCGCTGGCAGATATGAGATGCCCAGTTCTTTTGCGCGATCAGCACTGGAGAGACCACCAAGAGGTGATGGCCCTGCACCGATTATCATCGACGGAGAGGGTTCAGATTGGGTCACTGAGCCAAAGGGGGCCATCAAGAAGGCCAACCTCAACTTTCGTGCGCGAGGAGTTCTTGTGGCTGCTCGTTCACGTCAACTACCTTTTCCGTCCCCACAAGCTGCTGATACGAGGTCTCCTTCCGAGTGGTCCGCGATAGGGGATCGAGCATGTTATAGCGGCGATGATAGCCGATTCGAGTCGACTTCGCATTGCTCTCGCGTGCGTATGCACGAGAGGGCATCCAAGTGTCAAATACTACCTACCCCCCTTTCCCGTGTATTGATTTTTTTTTTTTTTTTCCCTTTGCAGGACCGCTAGGTTGCCCATTTGCACATAGATCAGTTGAAAGACCCCGCATGGCACCGTTGACGTCGGCCTCATCAGAAGACGAGGCCAATGATTTGCCCCACGGCGGGCCCCGTCCAGAGCTCCACCCAACTTAACTGATGATCTTTGGCGGATACGGTGGCCCCAGGCCCCTCTACCTCCTTACAAGAGCAGGCGTCCACTTACACTACCACCCCTTTATAGTCTATCCCGGTAAGCGCCCTTCCTCGATCTCCTCTCGCACAGCCCCTCTAGTAATCGTTACGTGCCCCCGCTTTCTAAAGGGGTCCAAAAACTTGGAGGCACATATGTGCCACTCTTCTTCTGCATCCTATCCGCCGTGGATGCAGAAGTCTATTACTGAGTCTGAGCGCGTATGGAGAGGAATGATGGCATGCGGAAGATTGTTGAGGTTCACCACGCTATATGCATTTGAGTTGATAGTGTTTTAGCCTCTTCCCCCCAGCCCCTCGGTAGATGTGTCCGACTCTTCATGCTGCAGTCGCAGTCCTCTGCCAACAAGTCGACACGATCCTAGGGCGAGAGTGCCGGAGCCTGCTCTCGACCTGTTGCGACGCTGTAATTGGGCGGCCCTGTTTGTTACTTGCACTACTTCAGACATTCACCACCCCCACCTTCCACTCGAGAGAGGGCCAAGAGGCGTAGGGGGTGATCAGAGGATGGAGGACGCGCTGGGCAAGGAAGTAAGGAGTGCCGAGAGATGGGGTAGGCCGCGAGGAGAGCCTCACTTGCTGAGGCGGAGGTCAAACCAATCAACATCACATATACCAAGCGGCCTGGGGCGTCCTATCTCCCGCACTGTAGAGACAGCATGAGGCACTACTGATGGTGCTGGTTGTGCTGAGACATCACTTCTGAGGGTGTCCAGATTGGGCTGGGGGACACCATGATGGTGTTTAGATTTGTCAGAGGATGTGGTTCTGGGAAACCGGACCCACCAGCTTGTTGATCGTATGTGCGCTATGCGCCACGTTTGCTTCACGCTAACCCCTCTAAATCTTTAGATTTTTTGTTTTATGGCATTGGTGAAATTGCATGCTTTTTTGTTCTGGGTGGGGTCATGGAAGTGAGTGTTAGGGTGAAGTCTGAGTATCCCACTCACTAAGAGCATGATGGCTAAATGGAGATCCTGATACTGAAAATAACGCAGTTACTAGGCATAGTGAACTGACAATTGTTTGGCTCTAAGCGTGAAATAGAGTTACACCATTGCTTACCCTAAGTCTTATTCGAACTGGTGTCTAATAATCTGGTATAGTGATGACATGTCAGTGAGAGTGAGAAATTTGAATAGTCCCCTATCGGTATGAGCTCATAACTTGCCTGGTTAGTCCTGCTAAAAGTAAGCTGTAAAACCAATTAGGAAAGGATCATAGGCCCCGTATTAAGAAAGACCATTTCTACCCAAATAAACTGAAACCTAATGAAATTTATCCTTCTTTGATACAAAATAATCTGCTTAAATTAGGACCTTTCTTTTTCACCCTAACTGATCTTTTTCGGTGGAACAATGTGTTCCCTGGTCCCCTCTTTGGACATGTGGCAAACCTCAGCTTAGGCCAAAAGCATAATTGAGGGTGGCTAATACGTAACAAACCTTCGTTTTTGGCCCTGACCCAACTTTTGGGTAATTGTGTACCTTGACTCATGGCAAGCCATGAGTTTGAGGGTGGCATATGAGAATGCTCTGGAAGTGGGGGTTGAAACAGAACAAAAAAGCGAGAGAAAGAAAAAAATAAGTGATTTACCGAATTAGTTGAAAGAAATTAAAGAACAAAGAAAAATCACTTACCACCAAATGCAAAGAAAGAAAGACAAATTGCTCAAAAAGAAAATAGTATAGAAAGTGGCGAATAGTATATCTAAAGGGAATGTTTAGCGCGATATGTCAAGGAGGGCAACCAGTCACTAACGTATACCTAAAAATGTACCCTATACCTGACCCCTGAGCCCTATGTTACCAAGCTAAAAAAGTCCATCATGATCCTGAAGGGTTTGTAGGTGAACTTCTAGCCTTTATCAAAATAGAGCAAGCTTATGGCATTGGTATGAATGAGTGGTGACTTTGTTTCTGAGAGCGAGTGTGGTGAATGTAATCCTTATACTCAAACTTGCCCACATTCATGGGTATAAAAAAATGTGAAAAATAGTATTTTGTTCTAAAGTGAGACATTAGTTGCTGCGCTATACCAAATTGTAGCACCTCGGTTAGAAATTGAAGAGGATAGGTGTTAAGTGCAATTGTTAGTTCTGTGTCATGGTTCGAATCCCACACAATTCAAGCCTAATAGTGATAGCATGCATAGATTTGATGAATTAATCGGGATTGAACGCACGTCTCTGGTTGGCATTCGCAAGGATAAACATGATACATTGTAGCGCGAGCCTTTGGTGTAGTTGAGACCGATAGTGCGTTCGCTTGAGGCAACAACAATTTAATGTTTCAGGGTGTTGATATACTCCGTGGTTTTGCACGGTATAATTAATACTTTTTCCTTAAGTTTAGTGTGGTCCGAAAAGCCTTTTTTGTGCTATTTTGATATATTTTCTCTTTGTTTGCAGGAAATCTGTCCAAAGCTGAATGTTGGTGGGTGTGGCGATAAAAAGTGTGAGCGAAAATTGTCAGAAAGAGACACACCTACGGAGCTTATGACGGTCCGTCGTGCCGTTACGGTCCTAGGTGTCAGCGTAAGAAGCTGCTGAAGAAAGTGCGGGAATGCGGACCAAGTGTGGGTTTACGAAGCTGTGTGACGGTCCTCATGGCTATGACGGTCCCGTCTAGCAGTTTCATCGTGAATATCAGAGAAGTGATCCCTCAGTACCGCAGATTCCAAAGAGTGACGTATTTTGAAAACAAAACCAAAACTGATAACCTCTCCTGTACTTGGCACCGTTGTGCCTATGTACGGTCCCTTATTGCATAACTTACCGTCGAGGGGAAATGAAGAAAGCATCCCGCAGAAGAGAAGTGTACAAGTATGGGCGACGGAGTCCAATGACGGTCCTCGCAGCTGGTCCGTCGACCTCAGCCGTTTTGGCAGATTTCCAGTCAATTTAGAATTTCTTGTGTGATTAGGTTTTTATTTTTATTAAATAGTTCGAAACTCGTTTGGAGGTTAGACTCTGCGATTTTAAGAATCATAATATTAGGAGGACATTTTGTTTATTAGTGTTTGATTTTTGGATGATTTCTTACAAGTATTTTTTGGTGATTATCAAGCAATTTTTGACTTTACTCTTTCTCTTTCTCAGATGAAGTAAGTACATGAATTCTTATTTAATATATTTGCATATTGTGTTTATGGTAGAGACTAAACTCCATAACGTAGGGTTTGTGGAACATAGGCCCAGACCATGAGATAAACCCTAGCTAAAATAACAATTCTAGAATAGTGTCTTGCATTGTAATAAGTCTTTCACTTAGAAGGATAAGTCATGGTTGGATAAGTGGGTGTTTTGTGTTGCTCCTGGGGGTGCGTGGATGTAAGGTTGTGGGGTTTAAGGAAAATACTGGCGTAGATCAGAGCGTATGATTTTCTTTTTAACTGATGATCAACTTCTAACTCGCCTTATGCTACTTGCCGGACCAAGGAGTTAGAAATAGGAAAATAATTATTAACATAGATTTAGTGTATACGATCAATAGTCTAGTATTTGGGATTGGTACGAGGTAATACTAACTTAGTCAAATATCGAATACATGCTTATAATAGTTAACGATAAGGGTTGTAGGAAAGCAACACACATAGCGGAACAAGGTGCGGGAGTTAGATTTTTCAGGCCGGACCAAGGATTAGAAATACATACATAACTTATCACTTTGCATGCAGATCAGAAAGACTTGTGTTATAGTTAGATGTATCATTATGAACCTGTGGGTAACACGTAAACCCTAGTTACTTTGATTAATTGATTAAAACCCAACTTTCAAAACTGTCTTGTGGTGGCTCTGTCTCTTTCATTTCATTATTTATTTTTTACTCATTTAGGCAAATACAAACCCCCCATTTTTATGTTTTTTTTACTTTTAGGAAGTTTATTCAACGAACAATAGTACTCACAAGTTTAAAGTTTAGTCTGACTATTTTCCTCGTAACGCTCCCACCGCATTATTTGGGTTATTTTTACTTGACGCGACCGCTTTACTTCTTATTTGAGAAGTAAGTTTGAGCGTATCAGGAGACCAATATTAAGCCTCTCAAGCCACTGTTGTTCATAGGAGCTCGTGACGCGCAAGAGGTGAAAATTTTCTTTTGGACAAAGTAAAAAACGATGAGAACAAGATGAACAATGTCATGTTGTACCGCTCGAAGATGGACATGTTTGATGGAAGTGAGAGGAGATTGATATCGGGATGGGAGAAATTCAAAAAAGAGTTCAAGAAGGCTTTCTTCGCTAATAACGTCATCTATGAGGCAAAAAGTAAGTTTAAGCTGGCAGGAAGCATAAAAATATATGTGAAGGGATTCATCACTCTCACGCTACATATTTCCAACCTGACGCATGAAGATATGTTGTTCCTCTTTATGGATGGGCTGCCAAAATTGGGTTAGGGCTATTGATGAAGTCATCACGTAGACCGAAATTTTGACAAACTTAAAGCATGGTAGAGGAAGAATAAAAGAGATGAGGGGTATTTATAACCAAGGTACGGGAGATCATGACAAAAGTAAGGAGCAACAGCCAAATTGCATGAATCATGACACCTATAGTCGATGGCGATTGTGAATGCGTCTCTTGGCTCCTTCATTGTTTTCCTTTCGCTTTTTTTCTTTTCCATTCTTCCCCGACTCTCAAGAACACATTTGCTACAAATATATGGTGGGGATGGTGGGGCCGCATGGCTATGCAAGATGCACTGAATTAAAGAACCTAGATGCATATTACGATAATGGAAGAAGAAATATATATAAAGACCCAATTAAAGTTTGGGCATGACACAATTGAGATTGATTGGACTATACAGAGCTATCGCAAATCAATCATAGAATTCAAAAAAATATCGTGCACAATATGCAGACATCATGATCAATGGATGACCAACTCGTGCTATGGTCGACACAGGTGTAGAGGGACACATAATGACCAAGACTGTGACAATAAAGTTGGGGTTTAGTTATAATCCAAGTAACACCCACCTTAAGACAATTATTGTACCATCAACTCCCGTTTGTTGGATCACTCAGGAAGTAAGCACCACACAATGTAAAACCAACTTTATTGTCCCTACTTTAGATATATTTGACATAATTATTGGGCAAGATTTTTTTCAAGAAATGTCCTACGGTGATCGATCTTTATGCCTAACGACTCTTGGGTATAAAGAAAGAATGATCATATATGGTTGCCCTAATTAAGTTATTAAAAACAGAATGACGAGCTCAACTATCGGTCATGCAACTTGTTGTGAATGAGACGAGTGTTGAATGGGATGCCACTCAGGATACAGAAAGGACTTGGAAGGCCGGACTGGTGCAAAAAATTGTTCTTCGTGGGAGGCGGGGTTGGTGGGGGGGGGGGACTGTTCCCGTTTTTTTACGTTGTATAGTTGATTGTTTGTCGCAGCAGTTGGAATGTAAGGCCCCTTTGACATAAACAGCTAAAAGGTCATTCGTTCCCAAAAGGCTTGGGGATTACGTTGTTGGAAGGGGGAAGTTCATGTGAAAAGGGTAACAGTTGGCAAAGAAATCCCTACAGCAGTTGGTGAGTGGAGCATTGTCAGGGCGATTGTCTCCTTGTTTGTTCTGATTCGTGTTTGTGTCGAGGCATGAGAGCGAGCGATCTTTTGTTTTCTAGCTCTCGCTCTCATTTCTTCTACGTTCAACTTCCTGTTCTTTCTTCTATCGTGGATGTGTTGTGTTTTACTACTTCTTCTGTTTTTCTGTCATTTTCTTCCTATTGTATTTTTTGATCGTGAACTTTTCAATATATCTAGTATCTTGTAAGTTGAGGTAAAAGTATTAATAAAGTGTGGCTAGTGTTCATTCTGTCATTTTGTGTACGTTGGTGTCTTCGAAGGTCCTTGTCAATGGATGACTAAACACTCAAAGTCACTTGGTTGAAGAATCCAAGTCAGGGTTATGATAGACTTTGACTCCATTCTCGTAGATATTCTGCTCCTTTGTTATTTGGAATGGTAGGAAACAAAACTCAAAAACGCCCTTCCAGGTACTCACATGATGACCTTAGCTGGACAGCATGGCCCCTAACCTCCGTCACAAACCATATTTGTGGAGCTGGACGTTTATGTTGTGTTGGTGGGAGAATCCGAGGCTTGGATCTTTTAGGAAAACGATATTTTGGAATTTTACAAGATTGGCATAGAATACATTTGTCACTTGTTCTCTTTATCTGGATGGGGATGAATTGGAATGGTATCGAGATTAAGTTTTTGATACACACTGGTGATTGGAGAACTTTCTTCGCAGTGCTGATCGTTTTCCATGAAAAAAAGATTGGAGTCCGTCGAGGAACATTTAGCAAAGCTCCGACGATGACCACTGTCTGAGATTTTCAGTCCAAATTTGAGATCATTGCAAACGAGACTGACAACATGGATCATAACCGAATGATACGTCTCTATATTTTTGGGCTTCTTGAAGATATTAAAAATTTTATTTTGGTCCATAAACCTAAGAGTTAGCGAAAGACATACTTTGAATTTAACCCATATACATGAGCGATGGGATTCAAGGTTGAGAAATGGACCCATTAGGCCAGCTTACTTGCTAGAGTCACTACTCCCCTTTTGCCTACCTGTCAATTCTGCAACCCAAATCAAATCATTTTTCTTCTTAAATAATCCTAACAGTTTCTCCCCTTCCTCTTCGAACCTCACTCTTCTTAGAAGGCTCACTCATTGCAGAACTCTAGGCACCGTGGCGGACTATGTTATTAAGTGTGAGGAGAAGTACTCCATGGGACAGTCGCTCTCTCTTTTCGATGCTCGTCGTGACAGAGCGGCCTACAACTGATGTTTGCTTCACCTTTAATGGATCATTCCTTTGGGTGATCGCCGTCAGCCTGCTGTCCAGCTGCCATAACCAGTTTGTTGAGGTGAATGGATGGTCTTGTGAAGTGAATCACAAGGCGTGTTAAGAATTAAGAGCAATCACCTATTGTCTTATCTGGCTTATTTGGAGGAAATTTCACCCTCCACATTGCAATTCACTGGAAAGCTAAATGGGTCACCAGTCCAAGTTTTAGTGGACGGCGGAAGTACTCAAAATTTTGTGCTACTACGTGCAGCCAAACATCTCTAGCTCAAAGTTGAGGTTATTCCCCGTTTTGCAGTTATGGTGGGCAGGTGTGGTGAATCAATGTCACGACCCGAAAGTACCCCCTAGAAGTTAGGGAGAACCCTTGGATCATGACAGGGCGTACTTGATCCTTTTGGGGTCTTGTACAAGCCCCCTAACTATCGTTCATTACATAAGACATGAAAATAGTGGGCAGAATTAATGTCTAACTTGTTCCCGAGACGAAAATTAATATAAGAAAGAAAAAGTAATTCTTTTATAAGTCTTTTTATACAATATCATTGTCTAAGGTGCCCCCACGTAAAGACACGATATAAAATAACTTAGGACAACTGACCCTTTTACATTTGAAGAGATACAGAAATAAGATTATACAAAACTACATGGATTAAAACATATGCCTTTAATATATGAGGACATACTTCCTTTGTCCTTGAGGAGTCAAATGTCCGGCTTGGCCTTATAATCTGCACCTTGCCTTCTAAAACCTATACTTATGAGTATAAAAAGTATGGGTTATACAAGTAATGTACTAAGTATACTATGCAAAAACTGTAAAAGGGATTTTTATGTAAAACCCTTCATGCCAAATAATTAAAAACATTCATTGAATTTAGAGTAAAACAACATAAAATAATCATTTAACACTTAGAGAAAAGGATTCCATAATTATAATACACAGATTGCACTTTATTACAGTAAACTAACTAGCATTTACAGTGAACTTCCTTTGAACTAAAAAAACTCCAAAGTAGTGAACTTCCAAGGTATTTCCAATGAGGAAGTGAACTCATTTCCGTTGGAGCTTCCCTAACTAAGGTCATCCTAAGACTCATTAAGGTATGACATGAAGGAAGTACACATATGCCTTTAAATACACACCAAAGCGATCCTTAAACTACCTCCTTTTTGGCGTACTCACCTAGGAGAACAAGCCCCCACTCAATGGCAAGACAATAGAAGAACTCCCAACAACACTATCCAAGAGAACTTTTCCTTCGAATGTCCTACGTAGTGATATGATAGATGCGATCACATAACCCACCACCTACCATAAAGTAGTACAATCTTTTAGAAACTTGGTACCATGATTCCCCTTTCGTTCGAAGGTCCTACCTAGTGCAATGGATAGATAGCGTCCCATGACCACCACCAGCCTAAGTAGTACTTATTTTAGGACTTAGTTCATTCAATTCATACAAACTCCACCAAGACTTCCTTTTCGGAATACCTACTTAGTGAAATGGATAAATAGCGTCTCAGTCACTACCTACCAAAGTAGCACACTCTGTTTTGAAGACTTGCCATATATAGTACTTTTGTGGGATTTAGCTTAACGACATAGACCATAGAGCTAGTCATGGAATCCCGATATTACCCCTATCAGGATGAGGAATCCTAACTTTCCTAGTACGGCATTCTTTTTACTTTTACATGTCTTGTCCCCCAATAACTACAACCTATTGCGGGCGCAATTGTTAGGTATAAGGAGATTGCTACTAATAACTCATTCTCTACACCGAGATACCACTCAGGAGGTACATTGGAATACAACATCTCAACACAAAAGTTTAACAACCGCTTTCTCATCTCCTCTCGGTGCTATACATAACCCCCACAGATGTCTAAACATTATAAACTATGGTTAAGGATAACTAGTGACAACACATGTCAACTCACGAAGACGGCATTCATCCTCCAAACCTATCTTAGAAAGCTCTTAGGATGTCGTGGGTTGCTACTAAACACTTCATCTCTCAATTCACGAAGAGTGTTCACACCAAAAAACTCCCCTTTTTGATTAATTTAGCGTTCATTCATTCATTCAAGTGTAGTGTGTGTACATGTGAGCACACCTTGGCACACTAAGCATCCATTTCATTGGCATTTACTTCTATTACATGCTTTATACCTTCCCTTCACAAATCACAATCACTTTACATGGCTTCACATAATCATGTACATCATCATTTAGGCATACTCTTAGCCCTACTCACATAATAGCTTCAATAAGCACATTTAACAAGAATACATCATTTTCATCCTTTGACTATTCACATACAACCTTTATGGCTTCATTCAACAATAATAAGTAACTTCATCACATTCTATAAGTCAAATAACCACCGCCACCAAGAAGGTGGACCATACACTCCAGTACATTTCAATTTAAGGCGAAACAACATAACAAAATTCCCTTTGCAATCCAAACTTCCATCACCTATAACATTTACCAATCTTTTATCATAATATTGCCTTTGGGGGCAGTATGTAAACACAATATCAACCAAAGAAACCTAAGACTTCCCAAACTACGCAATTCATGCTCATGGTTTAACCCATTTCTTCACTGTCCCAACTTTGATGAAAAGCTTTATCAAATGATTCATTAAAGTTTAGCATTAAAATCACCAACTAACCTTATAACCATTCTATTTGAATCCATTAGAATGCTTTCATGGCAGAACCATATTTAGAGTTGAAGATAGATAACTATGGTTGAAAACTCTCCTTTTAAATCTTTTTTAGAAAAGGCTTCTGATGGTAGAGTGTTCAAGGATGGATATCATACCTCACATAAAATAAACCCCAATGATTTTTTATGAAGAAACGCCCACCAACAGTCCTCCTAGTTCCTTCTTGACTTCTAGTTTCCATGGTGTCTTGAGAGAGCCTTATAAGAGGGAGAGATTTTGGGTTTTAGAAAGAGGAGTATAAAATTAGGTCTTAGGGTTTAAAACACTTTAATATATCTAAATAACCCTAAAAATAACTTCTTAGGTTCATATAAGACTTGGGGAAAATTACCAAACACCCTAAGCCTTCACATGAAAGGACAACTTTTGGTAGGCTCACAGAAGAGACCTAACCAACGGACCGTTTGTCCATCAATGGACCGTTGGTGGGGTCGCGTGGGTTGAAAATTAGCTCCATTTGGAGCCTGGATAACTAATCTTGCAGGTCCAATCGACGAGGCAAGTCGACGGGCCGTTGGTTGAACCACTGGTCGTCGATTGCCTTCATTGGTGGACACTGCCAAGGCAGTTTGGGTCCTTCTCTAGGGCCCCTTGTGGTTCCTTCTCTAGGTCCCCTTATGGGTCCTAGATGACGTCGTACCCGAATATTAAACCCCAAAACTAAGTCATCTAGGTCCTAGGAACATATCACATCAATTTCTATTAAAAGGAACACGTAAAACTCACTCAAACACACCAAGAAACACAAGCACTCTCTAAGGCAGACTTTGCGTACGTCATGGACGTTCTTGGACCTTTGACCTAAAAACTTTACCAAAGTTCACACACTGCCTAAGAACATCAATCTAACTCATTTTAACTTAAATGTAACTCAAGAAACATTCACTGAGCTCTAGTTAACATTATTTTGTTTTACGGCGTTATAAGCAAGTTACCGTATTGATTCAAGAGTGTACAATAGTCGAGGAATTTTATGTTTTACCTTTACAAGGTGCGGATGTAGTCCTTGGAGTGGCATGGTTGGCTACATTTGGGCGTGTTATAACTGATTATGCAACAAGACAATTTGAATTTACTTTACATGGTTCTAAGTGGTTATGGAAGGGGGATTCACCCACTGATGCTCAGCAAATTAAGTTGCATAGTTTAAGGCGTATGACAACAACTGATGCTATTTCTTTATTCTCTTTTCTGGCAATGGTTACTTCTGAAGGGATTTGTGCAAATGAAATGACCACAGATTTGAGTGGTCTATTGGAGTCGTATCATGATGTGTTTCTGAAACCCATAGGATTGCCACCTTCTCGTGCTCACACTACAACATAATGGGAGTTTAGCAGCAATTATTTTGCGGCAGTAAACTAATTGCCACTAATTTATTTATTAGAGGGAAAATATCAACGTCTAATGCTTATTGTCTAGCAATAAGTATATTTTTAGTAGCAATTCCAAAGAGTAGCCACTAACACCTTAATATATTTTCTCTCCCTGCTACAAAATAGTTTTCCCTTAAATTATATAACTCTCGCCTTTTTTAAAACCTCCCCCGCCTGATTAAAATTTTTTTTTACTAAGACCTAATTTAAAAGGATTTGATCTTATTTTTATCACAAGCTCACAACAACGACTCCCCACAAACCTAATTACGATCTTCGGGTATGCATACCATTTCTTTTCATGTTTTAGGCATAAATATTTTCTCGTCTATGTAAATCTTTATAGATCTGTTGATTTTCATTGAAACAAGTAACATTGTATTGATTAGTACGTTTTTTCTTCTGTTTATCTGCGTTTTTCTACAGATCTCTTTTATGATCTTAACCTTGTATATGTTTCTTTCTAAAAATGTTTGTTAATCTGGTATTCTATCAACAAATAAAAATACACTCATTCTAGTTAGTTCATTGTGTGAAATTAAGTGAGGTCTTTTTCTCCATTGAGAAATTTACTGGGACTGGACCTAATCATAGTTAGGCGTACACCATATTACTCATTAGAGTCTTTCTTTAGTGAACAAATTTGATGTGTGTTTTAATTTTTTACTCATGAGTATGGTTCAGATTCATATTGAAATTTTAATGGTTTACTGGTTTATGTATGAGTTCTATGATTCTTTTGTTTGTTACCTATATTTTTTGGTTCTTTGTTGTTCAATGTTATTTTTTATGTATGAGTTTTTGCAATATATGTGTTATGTCCCATTTATTTTATATTGTTTAAGAATATAGTATTGGAGAATAATAACAAACTAATACATTATTTTCTAAACCTTCGTTGTTTCAATTTTCTTCCTTCTAACCATCTCCGTCTTGTCTTTTCATTTAGGTTGCAAGGCTGGTACGAAAATAATTCTTCTTCTTCACTTTCTTGTCTTCATCAATAAAGTATTGTGCTTCCTATGTATTCAAGCACTTGAGGATAAGTTGAGTTGTGATTTGTGATGTCCAAACAATTTGAGATTTGTAAAAGTTATTCTTTTGATTGTTTGCTAAGTTTTTTAATTTGAGATTTGTAAAAGTTATTTTTTTAATTGTTTGCTAAGTTTTGTTTGTGATCTCTAGGTGATATTTATTTAATTGCAATTGTTTGAATCATTTCTTATCTCCCCCCTACTATTTATGAATTAAACTGATGCATCTGTTGGGTAATGTCGTTGTTGACATATTCTGAATCCTATGACTATTTTTACTAACTAAGGTACATTTAGTTGATATAAAGAAATGGTATTACCTAGTACAGGAACCAAGTAATCTACATAGTTGTAGAACTGAAAAACTTATCATTTAACGAATATATGAAAGAATTAAGTGGGTAATTTTTAGTCTCTGTTAAGTCTAGGTTAAGTTGAATCATAGTACAATTAGGTGGTGTAACATAAAGGATGAAGCATTGGTAATATTTGGTAGCGATTGTTTTACTGTAATGCACTAAAATATCTGCCACATTGTGACTTATTCATAGATTTGATTAGAATTGGATCAGATAACTTGTCAAGAAGTTCCCCTATCCACCGAGTTGAGAAGGTTGTCATTGGTCCATAGGGTGGAGGGTCACATACGGATTTCTCGACTATCAAAGAAAAAAAACTTGTCAAGAAGGCTCATTCTGAATATGTGAAATAGTAGGAGAAATTAAAATTGTTGTTTTTTTTACTACACTCGAGTTATATTAGCGATTACTGAGTCCCTTCTAACTAATCCAATTCGTCAAATAATTTAAAAGGAGATATTTAGAAACTATCATCTTCTTGAATAGTTGTGAATATGATTCCTATAATTTCAGGAACAAAATCAAGTTCATGATTTCTATCAATCCAACTACAAGGTCGATAAGACTCACCTTATCAATAACCTCTCCTATGAGCTATATTTTATTGATATTGATGTTAATTACTTGAATATTGAATATAAATTGATGAAAAGACCAGTCATTCGATCCTCCATTTTATGTTGATGTAAACTATTTCGTTTTGTTTGACTTCTATATATCTTTTTGTTATTTCTCCATTGTAATGTTGAATTCAATATTTATATCTCTTGAATTATCAAATCTATTTGCTTTATTAGTTGATCCATTTCCATATTTGGGGTCATAGACTCTTTTTACACTCCCTTATATACAATTCTATATTCAAGTACATGACTCAAAAGTGATGTAAGAGTTAATCGCTAATGATAAACTTGTCATTGTTGTAGTTAGTAATATAGTGATAGTACCTTTGACTTTGAGTATTCCCGTTCTTTCCTGGCAGGCTCAAGCAATCAAGAACATCATAAGCTTTCTATTTTTACAGTTTAAGACCAACAAGTAATATTTGTGCAAGATTCTACAGATCATGAATGATTTGTCCCTAGGTTAATTAAACATCTAGATGTTTTTCTTATATGGAAAAGAAAAAATAATTTCAGTGTGAACATCAATACAGTGATGCCACCAACTTGTTTCTCTTAGTAAATTTTTGTGCTCCAGAGTAAGAGTGTAATAATTGGGGAAGAATTGATGTTGATGGAGTTGTAGTTGATACATACCTAATTTTCAAGATTCTCCAAATGGCCGTGAAGGTAATATTGAGTGAAGAAATGACATTTAAAATTAAAGTGTTTCTAAATAAGATAGGTCGTACTTCTAAATTATAGTTTTTGCAAGTTTTATTTAAGAAATTCTATTGATTTGTTATTATTTAATTTAAAATTTGAATTAAATATATTTTTTTGCTTTCAATATCTCATTTTATATAAGATGCATCTTAGTAAGCTATGAATTTTTTATGTTTGTACTCGGTTGATGATTGGATAATTGAGTAAAATTTTGTGTGCTCGCTTTTACTTATATTTTGTTGATTTCAACTCTTGGATTGTGTTATAATACAATGTTATTATCGCTTGAGAATTTTTTGTTGGTGCACCAGTATTTCTCATTTTTAGAACTACCTTTGTCACAATTTTTTATATGTGCACAATCTATTTATTATGTGTTTTTGACCACTTGGGATAATGATTTTTCGTCTTGTTAAATATATGACATGTTGATGTGTTGGACATTATTTGGACCTAATGCACCTAGGTAATTACTTCAGTTTGAAAAAGGAACTATGCTAAAGAGAAGTCGCAATAGATTATGATGTGCAATATTAAATTGAACATCTGATGGATGATCAAAATAACACTGCAGCCTAATATTATCTTGAAAAATTGATCGAAAATTAGCATAATATTGAATCCCCAGAAGAATATGGCCAATCCAATGAGTTGAGTAGTTTCGTTGGCAGCACTAAAGTTCAACATAATGATGATTTAGGTAACACCACTTTTGTTTGTGTTATTCTCATGTCTTAGTTGTGTTAAAAATTTAGTTAATCTAATGGCTTATGTAGTGTTATAGTCTAGTGTCTGGGTTTCTTATTGATTTTGATCAATATTCATGGCTGCCTTTTCCTTTATGATTGTGTGTTGATGTTTAAAGTTAAAGAGAATAATTGTGAGAACATGTTAGCCATTAATATAGTCCTAGACTATTTCCTATGCTTAAGGCTAACATCAATGCGACATAAACAAAACGCACACTGACACTACTCAAGAAATACTACGCCACATCCCGTTTCAAAAAAGGAATGACCTCAGTTTGACTTGGAAATGGAGTTTAATAATAATAAAGAAGACTTTTAATGCTGTGTAGTTCTAAATTAAATGTTTATGTTAAATCTTGACAAAAGTGTCTTTTAATCGTGTGGAGCTTAAACATACCACGTAGTAAAAGTTATTGTTCGCCAAAAAAAGGAAAGGGTCATTCTTTTTTAAAAACAAACTAAAAAGAACAAACTATGGAACATTCTTCTTGGGGAAGACGGGAGAAGGAGTAGTAGGACAACATAAAAAAATAGTTTAATTTAAATCAATGTTATACAGAGTTGTGATTATTGTGTCGAACATCATAGGGACCATGTATCTTTATGAATGATATTTCTCGTCTGTTTTTAATTGCGTTTTAGACAGATTTGTGTGTTGTAAAGATTTGGCTATCTTCTTAGTGTTACTGATTGCAACTTTCTATCTATCACAACTAAATAGGGTAGAAACAAGCAGAAGCTTATAGACTTAGTCCATGCATAGAGTACAATTATATTGAGCTTTCACTCGTGTGAATTGAAAAGTTAGGTGAATCATTCCTCACTTGCAAGACATGTGTGGTGAGTTCTCGTACGCAAGTCCTCATCTTTCATGTTAGAATCTGATACTAACAATTAATGGCATTTTTTTAGAAAATATTGTTTTGATTGGGTTATTTGTGATTCACCAGTACTTATGTTATTTTGTGGATACAGTGTCCTATAGAATCTTACTTCCTTAATATATTGAATGTTCTTACTTTGGTTATTAATAGATTTCATGCCAATAGTGTTGAAGCTTAACGTGTACTTTTCAAATTAGATAATTTGTTTTAATAATTATTAAAGTTTATTTTTTTAATCCATATCCTAAGCTCAATATTTTTCAATAATAGTGATTACAGAGTAAATGAGAATTCATGGGAGAATGATTTAAAGCCTTATCTTTGATCAAATACGTCTACATCGAATAAGTTGTTGGTCGCTGTGGTCCTAAAGCGTGCATTTTCAGGCAATTTGTTTTTGTTTAATCCTCGGACTAATGCTTGAGCAAGAGTTGCGACAATGGCTTTTTTACACTGTTCTATGCCCGTGTTTTGAGAAATTTGTCCAACAATTGAACTTACACTTCTTTTGACTAATTACCTAGATTGTAGGACACAATTGTCATTTCACTTCTTTATACAGATTGTTAGATTGAAGTGGCGTTGGGACGGTGTCTAGGTAGGCTTTTTTAAAACCGAGACCCTAGACGACGGTCGCGGTCGTGTTACGCGGTCTCGGTAATCGGGGATGCTCTTCTGGAATAGCAGTTGAAGAACTGTGGGGTAACCCTATGATCATCCCCGATGTAAACGCCACATGGTCTTGTAGTGTATGTGGACGGACTATATGTGTCCATCACAACGACCATAGGAAAACAAGCAATGCAAAGTCGGACAACTATGGTGTCTAGGGGTGTCACGAACATGGCAATTCGAAACATTTGGACAGCCTAGGTTTAGACATAATCATATATAAGGAAACAATATAGACTACTTAATGAAACTAGCGAATACTGAACTACATAAACAAAATTCAACACGATGAAATGAGTATAAATATAGGAGACAAACATAAGTCTTAAAAATGGAGAGCATAGTGGAGCAATTACTTCAGATTGGGCAAGGTAGCACCATACACATAAGCAGCAGCTCCGACGAGTAGTTATAATAATTTTGAAGGCTTATGAAGATTGTGGGTGTGGACACAATGATCAGTGAGGGGGAAATTGGTAATCTCAATGCAAAGAGAGGGGAGATGAAAGGAAATTATGAATGAATGGTGTGAATAATGAGGGGTTGGGGTGTTTAAAAAAAAAACTACACTGGTTGAAATTTTTGAAAAAGGGCTCCAGTCGCATGGTCGGTATAATATTCATTAATCACGCGACGTTCCCCGACGACGGTCCGTCGGTCAGTTGTGACGACCCGTCGTTGGATCTGTCGTGGTGTGCCCTAAGTTCAAATATAAGAAAAGCGTACTAGGTATGTGACCAGGATGCATCGACGGTCCCGTCGCAGGCGGGGCAACTGGTCCGTCTAATATAGACGCGTCAGTGGCTGCCTTAAGCGTGAGTATAGCATTTCTGGGGGCGGAATTTCCTGATGATAAGTGCCGGCGCAAATTTAAAAGCCATTATAGAAAGAATGCTACCATTCTAAAAGAGCGATAAGTATTGGGTTGCCTCCACTACAAATAATAGCTCTATTTAATGTCGGTCGGTCTACAACTGGGGACAAACTCGATTACAATCACCGACTCGTCATCACAGGTATGGTATGACCTACTAGTCACTTCATTTGCCAGATTCAGCAGCGGCCGATAATAGATTTTTAATTCGTCTGTCCATTCCCCTTCGAACGCGCACACCCTCCTTCGTTTCCTAACTCAACCTGCTCTATGTCGGAAACGTAGTTTGGGTACCACAGTAAGACCAGTCCATCTTGGACTTGAGTCTTAGCCCCGAAAACAAGCGCAACCTTGAAATTGGAACATAAAAGCATCCAATCCCCGACGCTATAATTCCCGCTTTTAATTTTTTGTCAGGGTACTTGATCTACATCTTTTCTTTAGTATAGTGCTGAGACTTCTCAAAGGTTTTTAGGGGGCGAAATTCATCGAGTTCATTCAACTCCATTTAAAAAAAACCGGTGTTCAGTCATCTTTCGCTCGCAATCCATTTGTAAACTTCATAGCTCACACACATGGCTTTAATGCATCTAACGTCACCGGAAGTATGACAATCATTCACAGATATACAATTGGTATGGAGAATACCTATGGGATCTATAGCTGTCCAGGTCGGACCGTCAAATAGCACATCAGCGCCCTTTGACCATCCTTTCTACTAGGCATTCACTGTTGTTGACAAAATCTGTTTGATCATCCCGGCGATTCGACACGTCAACTTGCCACCTAGTTGAGGGGTGTAAGGAGTGGAAACATTAATGGTCGAACTCCGTATTTCTCCTAATAACCCTTTAACAATCTGTTGGGCGGAAGTGGAGCCGCCGCAGCGCTTAAATAATGGCCCTAGGGGTGGCCAAAAATCGAGAGAATTATATTCTTTTTCTAGTGAATAGTAGTGACACTCTTTCCCTTCATTGTTTGCCGAGGTGTATGGCTTCGACCATTTATATCACATAATCCGCTGCTCTAAGAATGTACTTGCATTCGGCATGAGAACAAATGGAAAGTGGCCATAAGTCAAATAGCATACGCACACCATAAAAATAACATCAAGTGAACAAGAATGGGGTTTAGACTGTCGAGTAGCTCTTTCTTTCTTGAAATACGCACGCATCTATCATTGACATTGTCACATGCTTTGCAAACCCATGAGCTATCTTGATGAAGAGTTGGCAATAGTACCATATTGTGTAATATCATATGAGCCGTTTCAGATATCCAGCTGTGATGTCCGCCTAACTGGTGAAGAATGGCATCTCCAACACACTCACATTTCACATTCTGGGCACACAACACGCCGAATAGGCCCGTCGCAAAACCCATAAGGCAAGTATGGTTCGAGTCGGCGCATAAGACTTCTCACAGTCGTACCAGGAATTTTTTTCTCTGATGAAAGGTAGACTACAAGTCTGATGGAAACATAAGTATCACTAGCCAGATATTTCTCCAAGAATCTGCAGAACCATGGAATCAATCTTCAAAAGCACCAATACATGTTCATCGGAGAAAGTAATCCATCAATAGTACAGACTTATCCCCTAACTCGCGCATAGCTTCTATACCTCTACTAGAACTAGGACAAGTTATTCAAGGCAAACATTGATTTTTAGTTCCTTTTTGTATCCAGCAACATTCAAAGTCTAAATTCTTGCAGGCATATCCCCCAACTAATCATCCTAGTTCGCATCCCTCTTTTCCATCAATATCCAATGTTGAATGGTAGTAGCATCTATAACTACTAGTACGCTAGCAAATAGGAAGCGAAATTTCTCAAAAGCAAAGAACTACTGCAAAGGAGTTTCTGCTCAGAATCACTAAGTGTCATTTCTCTGTCTGAGCTTCATTTAGGCTTTACTAGGCAGAGTAACTGGGGTGAAGGATTTTGGTTTTTTATTTATCTGTCCCACACACCTAACAGACCAAGACCAACCCACAGAGAAATAGCATCGCAACCTTGGACCGCAAATGATTGTTTCCAATCCGGAAGAAATAATGATAGGACATGTCATGAACTAACTTTTATCTTTAGCTCACGCGAATGCTTTAAGATAGGATTCACATCAAAAACAAAATTTACATTCTTTCCCACTTCCCACAGCACTTTGGCACATGGATGTGCCAATCTTTGAAAAGATCTTTGATGAATCTCGTAAAAACCATGCTATCCCAATAAAGCTTTCTCGCACACACACCTTTCACAGAGATCGGTGGGGAAGTCTTCTCTATACATACCGCGTCGACTATTATCTCGTATCAACCTCATGGTGGAGTGAATGTCCCTTTTCTGAAATGCGATGACCCAACACGCATACCCTTTTATCAACCATAAAATGACTACTTTTCCCGATTTATACAGTATAAGCATTGCAGTCTTCACCTCTCTTAAGAAACTGCTCAGATGTAAATTGGTCACACACCGCTGCCAATGAATCACTCACAACCACTTACAAAAACTCATCCACATAAAACTTTTCTAGTATCGAGGAAAAAAAGACTAGAGAATAAAAAGTGGTCATATTGGAAGGGGAGGTGTGTTAATTAGAAAAATTTGATGGTGAGAAAGCGAGGGGTGAGTAGAGGCCTTTATATGGTGGAAGAGATTCGGATGCGGAGGGGGTCGAGAGGAAGCAGTCGCAGCTTGATTAGGGGACAGGCCTATTGATGAAGGGTAGGGGAGATGTCTTTGGAGCAGGGGTATCTTTAGAGGGTGTGTTGCATCTGGATTCCGAATTTGGTGGTGTCGAGGTCGTTGTGGTGAGGGGACAAGTGTTTCTAATGGAAGTAGATGAGTGGGTGCTGTAGTATAGAACTTGTCGTGAAGATTCTAGGGCGGTTTGTGTGTAGTGGGGGAGTGTTTGCCGTAGTGGTGGGTTGGCTTAGTGTGGTCGCGTAGTGGAGATGTGTTGTTGCGGGTGAAGGGGTTAGGGGTAGGTAGGATGGTGTCGGGATGTAGGGATGGGAGGATCACGTTTTGGTTGCATAGGAAGGTCGTTGACGGGGGCCTTCGAGCGATATATTTATTGAGAGGGTTAGGGGTTTGGAAGTGGCTAGGTCGAGGGGCTAGGTGCGGTGATGCCGGATGAGCGTAGGTGGTGTTGGGTTGGTAGAGGTAGTGTCGGGCGGTTATGGGGGTATGGGACTAGTAGGCGTGTCGGGGGCAGGGATGGGGTAGCCGGTAGAATGGGGGTCGCGGTTGTAGTGTCAGTTAGCGAAGTTGAGTTGATCGTGGTAGGTTTTACTTGGTACTTTTTGGATGTGTTCGGGCAGTAAATTTGGGGGCAGCGACTGCTTCGGGAAGATAATTTGTAAAGGGTATGGCGGTAAAGTGGAGGGATGTTGTAGATGGGGCGGTTGGGAAGATGTTTAGGGTGTAAGTGGGAGGACCTGTGTTTGTGGTGAGGGTATGTAGGGGTATCGTGGTGGGGGTGCTTTAGTAGGTTAAGGTGGTATGGGTAGCTAGAGTGAATGGGCAGTCTCCGTTGGGGGTGCTTTTAGTGTCGTCGTTGTAGTGAGCTGGGGGATGGGTTATAGTAGTGAGGGTTAGAGTGGTTGTGAGGGGGTATTGTGAGGGTCGCCGTTGAATAGAAGTTTGTTTAGGCGTGTGTAGAGTAGCCTGGAAGGGGGTGTTGGTGAAGCTTTCGTGTATTTTGAGTTGCTATTGTGAGCGGGTTTTCAAGAGGTTGATGATTTTATGGTGGAGTGCTTGGGAGATAAGAGAAAAAAGTATGGGTGTGAGGTGGTGTGAGTTGATGGGTTGGGTGGGATATAGGGGGGGAGTAGCTAAAGGGTTTTATTGAGGATTCTGAAGGTGATTAGTGGGTAAAAAGTGTGCGTATGGTAGCAGGGTGTTGTAGGGGTAGTGATGAGGATTGTGGTCTTGGATATGTGGTATAGTGTGAGGTTTGGATTTAGTTGGACTTGGGGGGTTGTTGCTGTTTTAGTAAGTTTGAGGGTGGGGGGTCATAGCCCCGTCCCCTTTCCTTCCTCGCTTTAAGACATCACATACCTATCTGAAAGGTTGTGGGTGCATTAGCACACCCAAACGGCAGTCTTACTGAACGCCCATAAGGTCCCCATATGGACAGTGATAAGTGGTTTTCTCTGATCCTTCTGGTGCAATAGAAATCTGATATACCCTGAAAACTCCTATACAAAAAATCAAGTCCCACACCCTTTTCCGGCTATCTATCCAACACTCTTATACTCATAAGGGCAATAGGAAAATGGGCTTTTTCAGTCGTGCGATGAGTTCACAACTATGGTAATCCAATGACACGACACCTGCCATGACACAGTAACCACCGGTCTTCATTGGTTAAGCAAGTCATTCTTTTTTCGTTGGGGACGATCACAGTCATCCCCTTTCCTTAGGTACACAACTGAACTCGAGGCATGGACCTAACTACTATCATGTCGATTGGATAGAATATCCCGACTACTCCGGCATCCAAGCCACTTGACTGATTTCCTTCTTCACACCTCGTTGCATAGGAGGATTTGCATCGTCTCTGGTGTGGCTCAATACTTGAATGCGGCTTTATGATCAACCAGCATGAGTTGGATTTTATGACTTAGCAATACCTAGGAGGATCCCAATTACTGTCGCAATGGTCCACCCCAACTCTTTTGAACCTTTTAAGTTACACAATTCACCAAACTCTGAACTTGTTGTTGTCATACCAATTCATGATGCAATGATTGACCGGGCAAGAGCTCAGTCGACCACACCTTTGCCTAAGAATGCACTACTAAGATGACTGGTGGGAGGGCTAATTTCAACTTTTGGAGTGCCTCCTCGATCGATGTATTTTCGCGGTGAGAGGACGTCACAAAGCAATCCACAGAGTTTGTCATTCACTATCAAGACTCAATTTCGTTCTCGGTTAAAACCGCAACATCACGTCGGTCAAGAGCCGATATATGACTCATAATACCTATCGACATTGCATCGCTATTCAAAGTTCATTATCACTATCACTGGCCTAGAGGCTAATAATACTCAATAATAACATTACATATTTTTGGCGTCGCACACCTCTTGTACCGTTCGTTTCCTATTTGTGTCATCATGTCTTACCACCCATGTTGTAAGGATATAAGCGGAAATTGCCGAATTGGAGCTGCACTGGCACCTGCCGTATCACGAACCTATCATATTAAGGGTCCCTTCCTCATTGTTCACTATCGAAATTTCATCTGGTGGACCACGCTTTTCCATGTCTACTAAGGGCTCTTCCCGTAAGCTCGGAATGTCCTTCCCAAGGATAATCGCGATCATTACTGCTCAAACACCAACTCACCCTCACAATCAAGAATGACAAAATCCGAGACTGGAAAGATGAATGACTCCACTTTTATACTTAGGCCTGGCATCATGAAGTATCCCTATGGGTACGTTTTTAACTGTTCGTAAGATCAGCCCTCAGTAGCTCACATTTACAATGGGCTTTGGTGGATCACCCAAAACCCAACTTGCTTGTAAATTCGAGAGGGCATGGAGATTTGAATGCTTCCCCGCAGATCACATAATGCTGTCGCAAAATGTAATGCTCCGATGTGCCAAGGAATAGTGGATAACGCACCCGGAGCTTCTTTCATTTGGACCTACAAATTATCTTGTAGGCAATAGTGTCACTAACTAATGTTGCATTCTATACATCATCCTACAACAAGTAATCTGAATCTTTTCTTTGTGAGCCGTCTTCAATAAACTTGGCGTCACCGGGGACTGATTTGTTTCTAAACTTCTAACCAGGTACATTGATAGAAACAGTGGCTTCAAACATTGTTATGAAAACGCCGCTATTTGTTGATCCATCGGATCTTTTTTATCAATAATCTTTGAGGAATGGGGTGTGGCCTAGGCATAAGGAGTTACCATTATTGTAGGCACATCCAGGCGTCTTTTTTGGCACTGGTTCTCCCTCACTCATCAGCATCAACATTTTTGACCACTTCACGATCAGTATCGTTGTCACCTTATTCTCACTCTAGATGGCTTAGGTGGTCAAATGGTTTTTTCTTGGCCACCCATAACAGCGGTAGTAATTTCAATAACAATGTACTAACAGTTTCAGATTTTGGACAGTGTTGGGTCTGGAATGAGGTGTCCCGGTTTGCACGTGGTGTTCAAAGATTGCAGATAATTATCCAATTGTAACTCTCCATTGCGTTAATTGATATTTGCATGTATATATCAACGTTTTTTGCCGGGCAATACCCGCTAAATCATTCCTCAACAATCTGAAACCTCCTTATGCAATTTATCACATATCCTTCAACTCGCGACATACTAACGCATATAGCAGGGTCCAGCCATCCCTGAGTTACTTCCGCCCATTTTGGAAGGTGGGAACTTAGGGGCCGGGCAAACTTCCGGTCATTTCTATTACCAATAGTTACCGCCTTATTGAAGTGATGTACGCGATTGATATATTCCAATGCTCGGACACATAAATTGCCCTCACGATTGTATTTACCTATATATTCCGACCTTGGTTCCTCTTGACTGAAGGCCCAATTCCTCCTAGATTTAGAGACTATTGGGCAGCTTGGTCGAAAACTCCTCATCTGTTCATTTACTACTGTCATAGAAATCCCCGTCATAAATACACACTCATCGTTGGAGGATGGGTAGTTTGAGATGCCAAGTAGTTGAACGTGCATTAATCTTTTTTTGGCACCCGCAGTGACATGTTTTAGTACCACACAAGCTCATTCTCATCTGAGGCCTATTGCTTCCGCGAATTTCATCATGCTGTGGCTGGGTTGTGAGTGGACTGGCACTGCGAAGGTGTTTTATATCCTTGTATCAACTAGCTAATCCCTAGTACTCGCAAGCGTTGTAATTCTGGGAGTTTTTGCTCTAATTTTTCGGCGATCTCAGGCATAATTGGCATTGCGCCATAAAGATCCACCTCTATAAGTCAGTCCAATCGACCGGCTTTGGGTTTTTATCATTCCTGTCACCCGATAGAATATTCCTTCAGTGACATTCAGCATCTATACGTGAGTTGGAACATGGCTTCTCAAGAATTCAGGTGAATCTATCCTGGGCAAGAACTACGAACTGCTCTGCTCCTGGTAGTGCCTAACAGAATTTAATTCACTCTGTCTTCTGTTGTTTAGTTTTCTGGGAGACCGAGGATAGGTAGTCATGCTAAGAAGACATCCGCTTAGTGATTCATAGCTAAAAGATTGAGTTGTATGGGAGCATTCAGTGACCAAATAGACACACTCTCCGCTTCAGTGATATACTTAGAAACACTCTGGAGCCGCTATTTCCAATGTACGATCCAAATAAGGCCTCCTCACACATACAACCAACTTTTACAACACTGCCCTTACCTTGCTATAATGGGCATAAGTTGGATCCTCAGAAGGTAGCCCTGAAAACACACCATGGACAGTGAAGCCATTTGCAGAATCAGACTACTAGTTACGGCAACAAAAAGTGTAGGCTGTGGGTAGAGGAGGAATAACGCATGTGCCCGGATCTACACAATCTGGCTATGTTATCAAGCCTCTGTAGTATGCTTGGGTGGGGTTGCCGTGGAGGCGGGTTTTGTCCTATCCTTTTGTTGTATGTTCACTAAGTGAACCGACAGCGATCGGGTTACATCGACCATAGACATCAACCCTACCGGAAGGCTCGGGAATGTATACATTCTGTTTGCATAGGATCCTCATCATTCTATTTCACCAAAATTTCATCATATTGCGCATAGTACGCTCTAACTAGTGATCGTAGGGAAGCTTAAAACGGTTCTCCTTTTCCTCTCCGTGTATGTGTCATAACAAGGAGAATAGTTCTGAAGAAGAAATCAAAAACTAATAAACGCAAATAATATCACGAAAATAACCACTAAACTTATAGTCATAAGTTCCAAGTTAATAATCTAGCACAAGGCTACAATCCGCCGGGCTAACGGCGGCCAAAATTTGATACGCTTCAAAACGTACTTCCAAACATAAGAAGTAAGTGGGCGTGTCCAAGAAATACCCAAACTATGAGGTTGGGATCGTTCCGCACGAGGAAAATAGTCTTAACTTCAACTTCAACGCTATATTACTCTTGTTTGGTCAATGACCGTCCTTGAAAGTATAAAATCATAGACAGGGGGTTTTCTAAATCTCTACAATGAAAGTGTAAATAATAACGCACACTTGAAAGAGACACTTGGCAGTTTTGTTAATGTTGGGTGTAATCAATTAATCATGAGGTAACTCACTAGAAGGGTTTACGTGTTTCCCCACAGTTCAAATAACTTTATAACTCTAACTATAAACAAATTCTTTACTAGTATCATTGCATGCAAAGTGATAAAGGAAATTAATGTATTTGCTAAATCCTTGGTCCGTGCAATGCTTCTTAGAAAATCATCAAATCTCACGGTACGCACCTTGGTGCTGGCTACTGTTTGTGTTGCTACGTCGCTAACCTCTTATCACTTACCAAGCTGCACCAGCATCGTATTAAGCATCATATTCAATATTTGACTATAAGTTATTAACCCCTCTCGTACACAAATCATACCAGGCCGCTATTAGATAGTTATAGAACAACTAAATCTATGTTAATAATATCTTTTTTCGCTATTATCTACCTCTGCTTTGGTCGGCCAGTAGGTTCATATAGAGAGTTACTAACTTTGCACATATCCGTTAAAATAGACTTCATAAACGAAAGAATTATTAATAACATGGCAATGTACACACTATCTCGAATGTATATTTTATTTAGGGTTTTACCTACACTTATTTGCCTATGGGTCCCACAACCCTAGTTATGTGAGTTTAGTTACATCTTAGCCCTAAAACACAATATTCAAAAATATATTAAATAAGACAATCTATGTAACTTACTTCAATGAGAAGAATAAAATCTGCAAAATGGTTGCTTGATTACTACACCACCGTAATGAAATTCCCAACAAATCATGATCATCAAAAGTCTAAACACTATTACAGCCAGAAGAGTCTTAAATAATATGATTGTCTAACTATCACGAGTGTCTAACCTCAAAAAATTGATGTTTTTCAACAGTATTTTTATCCAAAAACAAAAACCATTATGAAAAACAAAAGGATTCTAATAGCTAGAATCTGCCAAAACGCGGCTGGAGTCTAACGACCACGGTCTACGGACCTCGAGTCATGACGAACGCGTCATTGACTTCCGCCGTCCTTGCATAGCTTGTGCACTTCTTCTGGGGCTGCTATCTCATTTCATTCCCACTCTCAGACAGTAAGCAAGTATGGAACGGCTCCGTACATAGGCACATACACACTACAAAGACAAGGACGGTCTCGTCGAGGTCTTCGGGGTCTCAAAATACTTCAACTCTGGAATCCTGGTACTATAAACATTTGGGAACATATCATTTTTTTTTTTTTCTCTCAGATTTTCGCCCCGACGACCCTGCAGGACGGACCAGTGTCAGAGACATAAACGACCACCGTCACAAGCTTCGTAATCGCACACATTGGTGCATTACTTCCCATCTTCCTTCAGCAGCTTCTCTAACACTGCCACCATACTTTTACGGACCGTCCAAGTACGACAGTAACCGTCTCAGCTCCGTAGGTGGGCTGACTTTCTTCATGCATCTTCTCTCACAATCTCAGGCATTCTTGGCTTTGGGACAAGATTTCCTGCAAAACAAAGAGAATACTTATATAAACAAAAATTCGGCAACAAAAAGGCTTTTGGACCTGGCACTAATACTTAATGAAAAACGTATTTAATGATACGTGAAACCGACGGTATAAGATTCAATCACCCTCCTCTAAATTGCGTTGTTTGTCCCTCAAGCGACGCACTATGACTCACTACACACAATCTTTGTACAATAGTAGATCCATGTTTTAATCCAGTAGCAATCATTGGCTATCAATCCGCAGATTAATCGCATCAAATCTAATGCATGATGCTATCACTGATTAGGATTGTTAATTTTTTGTACTGGGATTAAGAACATGGACACAGACAAGACATCACCATGCATTACAAAACAACCCTATCCTCTTCAATTTCTACACACCAAGGTGCTACTACAATCTGGTATTGCATAAACTGTCCTCACTTTAGAACAAAATCCATAATTTTTCACACCATGATATTTATTTCAGTTTGAGTATAGGATTATTTTTTCAATACTCGCATCCACAGAACAAAGTCACACTCATTCGATACCTAGTGTCATAAAAGCTTGCGCCTTATTCACTCACTACTGTGCCTTAAGTTTGCTATACACCCTTAGATCACGATAGTACTTTCTTTTGTTACTTTGAATATAGGCTTTGCAGGTCAGTATGTGTATATTAGGTATATCTTAGTGATCTTTTTTCCCTCCTTGACATATCGGCTTAAACCGCCTCCCTTTTAATCATTTTATCGTCGGCCCAGTTTCCTCATATTCTTGTCACCTTGCTATATTTCTCTTCTTCTTCGTTCTTCATTTGTGTGAGTGACTCTGCTTCTTTCTTATTTGTAATTCTTGTATATTTAATTTTTCTGTACCTTTTCTTTCAACGAGTTCTTATTCACTTTAACTTTTGACGTTTGTTCATATCTCATCTCTTATGTTCTATTCAACACATCCCCTTTCCGAGAGCATTGCCTCCTAATGCCAGCGCTTTCCACTCAAAATAACAAGATAAGCCTATTAATTACGAAAATCGATAATACGTTGAGATGTTGAGCTGGGGACAGAAGTTGGAAAGATTTTAGGGTCTGGGCAGGAGGTCGGGTTCTCGTTGAGGCAGGCTGTTGACACTTTGGGTGGTTTCGTGGAAGGTTTCTTGCTGAGGTGGGATTTTTGAGTTTCATCATTGTTCCGTTGATGAGAAATGACTAACATTCATGATTGGCATAATCAAATGTACACAGTCAATACCTCAAATGGGTTCAGGCCAATACCTAAGGTATTCACAACGCATTAGCCCCACCTCCTCACTTATTTCTTTTGGCAATAAGTGCATGAGGTTTCACATTTCCAGAGGAGGGTACCAGGGCGCAACAATTTGTTCCCAGAAAAAATCAGTTGGAGGGGTGAATAAAAGAAATGTCTTAATTTTAGGCTCAGATTATTTGGTATCAAAGAGGATGAAATTTCATTTGGTTTCTTTTAATTTAGGCTAGAAATGGGCTATATTGATAAGGGCGGCTAGATTAGCCTTTCCTAATTGTCTATTAACTGATGCGCGCTTATTTTAAGCAAGGACTAAACCAAACGCGCAGGCGCAGTTCTTAGCTCAGTACCAGGTGGACTCTTCAAAATTCCTCACACTCTAAGCTTACATAGTCATCTAGCTATACCGTCATTTATTAGACCCTAGTTCGAATTTGAAGACTTAGGGTAATGCGATGGATGGAATTCTAATGTCATTCTAGAGCCACACATATATCAATTAAGTTATCGCCTAGTCATCAACATTTTCCAAGTTTTAATTATCAGGATATCTTTAAGGCGCATCAATGCTTCAGTAGTTAAACTTATGTACAAACGATATAAACATTGGCCGGTTCAACAGAAAAAGTAATCAGTCTTTTGGGGAAAAGTAACACAGGAAGAAAACCCCAAAAGAAAGGATAGGTGAGTTGAGGCTACTCATACTTCACCCTAACACTCACTTTCATTACGCACACAACCCCAGCGCCCAACAAAAAGCATGCAATTGTCCCGCAATCCTACACAAAAAATCAAATACTATGAAGTGAGAGGTGGTCCTAAAGATAGTTAGTAAGTTGATAAAATATATGTGACAAATTCAGGGATTAGGGGTGGAAACGGCAAAACACCTTGGCTGCAAAAGCGCTCGTCAGATCTAGCACTCATAGTGTGTTGATTCGATCCTACCCCTGAACCGACAAGTTCTCGTGCAATCTAGTACACTCTACAGATGGTGAGTCTTCATCAATACCCTGCACCATGCAGTAGATGCCTACCAGAATCCCCTCCACCCCCAAGCGCGATTATCTATCTATAACCGTGCGGCGTGCATAGGATGCCGACCCAGCCGCTAACCTTCTGTCGCTCTCAATTAAGGTGCACTCCGCATGCAGTCACAGGCAATTGCAGGCTCTCTCGCTAGCCATCCATCTACTTCTCGGTGGCTCCTTCTATTTCTTTGCTCCGCCTCATCCTCTGCTTCGAGATACCCCTACGCCTCTTGGTGCACTCTCCTGTCTCTTCGAAGGGGGAGTGGAGGACAATTTCTGAAGTACGTATATAACAGGGCCTACTAGGCACGGTGATCGCTCACGGGTCGGCTCCGACAGAAAGGGGGCCTGCTCAGACTCCGAACACCCTTGCCTCTAGGAATCGTGTCGATGTTTTGATAACGACCAGATTGTAGCGACTGCATAGCCTGAACAGTCGTACAGCAATCCCAACCAAGAGGGCTGTCAGCAATAAACACTGCTCAACCCAAAGGCGTCCATACGCTATGTTTGAAACCAAACATACACCCTAAGCAAATCTTTCGCTTGTAAACTGGTCTGCCTCCTGCCTCTCTAGCGTGTTAATACTCAGAATTGTACTTCATGGCATCCACGGCTTGGATATGAATGGCATAATAGTGGCCATTTGTCCTCTAGTTTTTGGACGGCCCAGGCCCGAGGGCAAGTCGGGGCACCAGTAACATTTAGAGGGGCTGTGCGATGGTAAGAGCTCGGGGCGTGCTACATACTGTAACCACGGATAGACTGAAATCGGGGTAGTGTCTGTGGACAGAACCGCAGGACTCGCAACCAGCCTTGTAGGCTGTAGCGGGTCCCTGGGCTATTAACCGTATTGCGCAAGATCGATCATGGGCAGTGGGGGCAATCTTGTGATGGGGGCCCTCTGCGTGGAGCCAACTCATTTGCCTTCAGTCTCTGATGAGGCCGGACGTCGACAGTGCCCTGCAGGGGTCTTACGCTGATCTACGGGCCAGTATGGCGCACACTTTTGGCGGACCCTGGCAAAGGGCAAAGAAATCATACACGGGGACAATGGGTTAGGTATGTATGACGCCTTGAATCCACGCTCGTGCATGACTGTCTGGTAGAAAGCTTATGCGAAGTCCCAACCTCGAATTCCGGCTATTCATCACCAGCCCCATTACACTGGGTGCTCGATCCAGGTTAACGCTGTTATCAGCAGCTGTGGGGGAAATGCAGTGACGGAGCGGGATAAAAGTTGAGCAAGGGGCAGCCCATCATAGATCTTTGCGCTACGAATGTGACGTTGGCTTCTTCTTGATGTCCCCTCTAATCGCTCAGTGACTGGCACAATCGGGCACGCTCATCCATCTACTGACAGGTGTATGCTAGCCATCCACACTTCTTGGTGGTGTCTCATCCGCAAGTGGCTGGCTCGTCGCAAAGAACTGTTCCATCCTTTACTATCTTAGCCATGCGGTAGTCAAACTCGTCAGTGATGGGGTGTCCGAGTAGCTATCTACACTCCAATAGCCGATTAGAGAACCATGCGGATGGATATGCAGGAAATGTCAACCTGCACGCTCCCGACTTCAAACCTGCTCCAAGTCGGACCATTTCCCCTCGCTGTAATCGTCCATACTGACGTGCTGTCCTCAATCTAAGTGATGGCCTTGTAAAAGGTTATGGATCTCCGGCATCGTGGGGAGACTACTCCTATAAGTACCCGCCTCTCAAGTGATGTTCGGTCAATTACTTCTTTAAGGTCAGTCAAGAACTTGGCGTCGGAGTAAACTTGAACTGGTCGTTCGACACAACCACCAGGTTTGGCATGGTCACGGTATGCGACTGTATGCGGTGACGCTGAGCTGGTGCGCCGGTATGTAGAGTCTGACACTGTCAGCCTCCTCAACTAGACTAGACGGCTGCAGCATTGTGGCAGGGTGTGCGGGAAGCCTGCAGCAGAGGCCGAAGCTTCCTCGGGACCATGATACTGCTACTCTAAGGAGGCCCTAGACGCTAGTCTAATCCTTTCGATTTGGTGCTTGAGCCCATAGGGTTGGCCGGTTCAGTGTGCGTCCTCCTCATAATGGTAGGACAGTGACTACGCCGGAACGCCACCCCGATCGACTCTCTTGGGTGAGCTGCGGGAACACGTGCAGACCACGGGAAGTGTGTAAATGGCCTGGGGGCACTATACTCGGAGGGTCTTCAATCATTCCATAGAATACTTCAACTCTTGGAATCCTATCATGGGTACTGGGATCACTTCTCTGATTCTTCACCGACTAGACTTGCAGGATGGAGCTCGTCAAGCCAGCGACGACAGTCACAATCTTCGTAATCCCCACTCACTTGGTTTGACTTCGCCCATGTCTTCTTTCTCTTCAGGGCAAGCTTGCTCTACACTATGTCCACCTACGGACATCTAGTCAGCAAGTACGACGTACGTCATCAGCTCCGTAGGTGTCTTCTTCTAGCATTTCTTCTCCTCAAAATCTCCCCAGCATGTTGGCTTTGGACCGATTTCCTGCAAAACAAGAAGACAATACGATATATATAGAAAATTAGCACAAAAGGCGGCTTTTGGACAGCACCAAATCTTAAGGAAAATAGTATTAATGAGATAACCGAACAGTGAACACCAAGCGTAGAACAATTATCAACCTACATCATAAGTAGGGAACACTTAATGTTGCTAAACACTCTTATCATTATCTGGATTAATAACCTTGGTTCCCTATGTCAGAAGATGTATCTATTAATAGGAATTCATTGGATCACATTCAACTAAGCAAGCTCGTCATTCAGTATGAAATATAGTTTTCTCTATTCTTGTAAATGATCTTCCAAATTAGTGTGAATCTTCAAAGAACACACCTCTCACTTCTAATTATTTTCTTATCAATTGGTATCAAAAAGGGTCAATAACCAAACTTATCTTCTCTTGACCATAACCAATGAAGGATGGCAGTGCTTAGTTTTACAACCAATTTGTTTTTCGACCGGCTCTCTCATTCTTTTGAACTTTCACACACGGCTTTAGCCGCCAAACACTTATTAATTGATCAATAAGAAACCTCTGTAGCAAAACCAACTCTGTTGATCACCATAACCATCAAAGCCCCTCCACAGGAGACAAATTGATAAACATATAGACAACAGTGTTATCTAGTGCGTCAGCCCGAAAAGTTTTTGGAAGTTAGCACCTGAAAGCACAGCATCTAACTCTTCTGCAACTAAATTTTTTGTTCATACCTCGTCTATGCCAAACCATTTAAATTGAGAGAGTCCCTTTGGAGGATTATTCTAAATGACGATCCTTGCGATTTGGCAGTAGTTGTGATTCAAAAGGACCATATACCTCACGGCACGCATTATCAATGCGAAATAGCATTTTAATTTCTTTTCGCCGTTTGTCTCTTAGATAAGTCTCGAAACTGTTTAAACAGCATCAACAACTAATCTTTTGGATTTTAATGATATAACGAAAAATGTTGCGAGAATGATCATAATGAACAGTAGAAAATAAAAGTGCACCCACCTTTTGACTTCAGTTTGAAAGGATCCACACCAATCTGAGTGTATTAGCTCCAATAGCTCGAGACTTTCTTGAAGGAGGGATTAACTGTGAAGGAAGCTCTTTTTTGTTTCCCTGCTATGCAATGAACACATCTTTTTCACTATTTTTTTGTTCATACCAGCTAAGCAATTCTTCTTAGCCAATCATGTGATCCCGCCTTTCAGCTCTATCATGACTAGCGCTCTTGTGCCACAATTCTGGATGTTAAGAGTCTCGCTCTTCAACCAAATTTATAAAGTCACCAAGGAATCTGATCCTGGTGTCATGTTAACTTTGATGTTTCTTCTCTTTCTTCTCGATACTAAATCAATGAGCCTTTGGTGAGTCTTATTTGGCATTGATAACACGTCATTATGATAGCCTCATCATACTTTGTCGCTACATAGATCAAATTTAAGGGAATGTATGGAGAATGTTTGACATTCTGAAGGTCCAACGTTAAACCAATATTGGTTTTCAAACAAACAGTGTCAATACCGAACACCTTAACTTCACCAGCGTTACCCATCTTTAACACCTCAAAGTTTTTAGAAGTATAACATGAAAAAAAGTCTTTTCTTGGTGTGACATGTGATGTGGCTCCAAAATCTACTGTCCAACTTGTATCTTGAGATACAAAATTGATGACGTCTTTATCACAAGCGAAGAGAATGTCATCTTGGACAACATCAACAAAATTATTTTAATTGTTTTCTTCCTTTTTCCCTTCTTTAAGATCTCGCTTCAGTTGTTTGCAAAATCTTTTAATATGTCCTTTCTTTCCACATTGATAACATATAATATTTGGATTCTTGAATTTTGACTTGCTTCTTCTTTTACCTCTACTCCTCGGATCTCTTATCTTATGTCTCCCTCGATCTTCTATATATAGAACATCTGAATGTGAAGATGTGACTTGAGATTTTCTTCTAACCTCTTCATTCAACACATCAGTCTTTGCATATTCCATATTCACCTTTCCACCATTGGCAGAATTTGTTAAAGAAACACGAAGAGTTTCCCAAGAATCCAGTAGAGTATTAAGAAGCCAAAGTCCTTGTATTTCATCAACAAAATTAACACCCATTCCTGATAGCTGATCAAGAATACCATGAAAATCATTTATATGATCAAGAATAAGATTGCCCTCCTTGTATTTAAAGGTCATCAATTGCTTTAACAAGAGCAACTTGTTATTGCTAGTTTTTGAAGCGTAAAGCGTCTCCAACTTTTACCACAATGTTCTAGCATGTGTCTCATTTACAATATGGTTGCGAACATTATCTTCAACCCATTGTATTATATATACACATACTCATTGGTTCTCAAATTCCCAATTTTCATCGATCACATTCTCGGGTTTATGAGCAGAAAAAATAGGAAGATGCATCTTTTTCACGAACAATATATCTTTCATCTTGATTTTACATATGTTGTAGTTTCTTCAATTTAGACATACCATCTTGCTCATATTCCCCTCCATATAGATAACCTTAGCTCTGATACCACTTGTTGTGACGAAAAGATGAAATTGAAAATCTAACAATAAAGAACACCAAGTTTAAGGTAGAAAAATCCTTCAAACCGAAGGTAACCACCACGGGATCGACAAGATCTGAATTGCTTCACTATATCAATAAGAGGGTTACAAATATTCTTCTAATGTCTACACAACAAGTGCCAAAATAAATCAAACAATAGCTACACCAACAAAAGATAAATAGAAAGAAACACAACTCAAAGCCATCTTTTGTTCGGGACCTAAAATAGGATTTTTTTTACCTCCAAATCTGATCTCCACCATTAAAATCAACCACCATGATGTCAGGAACACTCAGTCCAAATTTTAGCGCAATCTAACGGTTAGTTAATCGGGAAATATGATATAAACGTTGCTTGTCGGGAAAAAAGACTGCAGCAAAAGAATCCTTTTCCTTATCTCCTTTCTCTTGTTAAAAGCTCTCTCAAAAACCTTTATTATGTTCTAATGTCTTTCAAAGACAATATCAATGAGTAATTGATTATTCTCTCAAGACCATCGTCTATTTTATAGAGTTGTGCTTTTCCTTACAAAGCCAAAACCAACTACAAATAGGATTACAATTCCAATCCTTTTCCTGATAGAAATTGGAAACCAAATAAAGAGGATAATTTCAATCATTTTCCAAGTAGGATTAGGCCATGGGCATTTTGCTAAAACATGGGCAATAGCCCAACAGCTTGCTGGTAATTGTTAGATTAGTCATACTACTTGTGATGTTTTATTATATTAAATTTCATGTTTTCTCACCTTATTACATTATTTCATGTTATATAATCTGGAGCTCAAATATTTGGCATATAGGAGATTTCAATCTGAAGAAATGATCGCAAATAATTTGAAGACATTATTGAATAGGATTGGTTATATTATTACAAGCAGCTTATATTTTAAGTTGTGATTAATATTATAGATTAGTACATCTTTTTGTTTTTCTAGGTTTAATGATATTTTGTTTTATGAATTAATAATATATGTTTTTAGCACTTGTCGAACTTTCTTGTTATCAAGTGACTCTCTAGCAGTGCAAAGTAGTGATATATTGTTATTATTAATAGCGGTTGAACAATTATTTATAAATCTTATGGATATTAGGATCAATTCAATTAAATTTATTGTCATAAAAAGGGAAGCTAAAGGGGGACATTAAGACGTTTTTAGAAAGGATATTGTAGTCTATAGAAAACTGCACATGAAACTATTGCCATTAAAGATGTTGATTATCAGCAGTAAATTGAATTGAATTTACCAACCATTAAATGGACCTCAAGAGAAAATCAATTTGTTCTTGTAAGGAATATTGTAGCCATTGATTTCCACAAAATATTGTCGTTAAAATTACTAACTATTAGCGGCACTTTATTTTAATTTATCGGCTATAAAAATGGACAATAAAAGACCATAATTAGCGCATATGAATTAGATTTAATGGCCAAAATAATTGCCTCAAACAATTGCCATTAATACTAATGACTTTTAGCGGCAATTGACAATGCCCTTTACCAGCATTTTCCTAAATGGCTGGGAAAGCCTTTGCCGACCCCAACATTGCCGGCAAAATACCATTGGCCAGTAAAGGTTATAGTGGTTATTATTATTGCCACTAAAGTCATTTTTTATTGCCGCTAAAACTACTTTTTGTAGTAGTGTCAAACCATTCGATACACCTCGTCCAAGGGGCACAACCAGTAAATTTTAAATCATATAGGTACCCGCACTTCCAAAAGCATGTCATAAAGCATGGTGAAAGATATGCTTAAAAATGGAGTTATAGCGCCCAGCACCAGTCCGTTTTCATCACCGGTGTTGTTAGTCCGTAAGAAGGATGGCACATGGCACTTTTGTGTTGATTATCGGGCACTCAAAGCCATCACAATCCGAGATCGCTTCCCTATTCCAACCATTGATGAGTTGTTTGACGAATTACATGGTGCTAAAGTCTTTTCAAAGTTGGACTTATTAACAAGTTACCATCAGATAAAGGTCAAACTTGAGGATGTGGCTAAGACAGTCATCCTTACTCATGATGGTCATTATGAACTTTTAGTAATGCCATTTGAATTGACTATTGCCCCTTTGACATATCAAGCTACTATGACTGTAATTTTTCTTCCACATATGCGTCGCTTTGTTCTTGTGTTTTTCGATGATATATTGGTCTATAGTGCATCTTGGACTAACCATTTAGATCATTTAGCAGCGGTATTGCAGTTGTTGAGGTAACATCAACTTGTGGCTAAACGCTTGAAATGCTTGTTTGGTCAGTCCTCTATTGATTACCTAGGCCACATCATCTCTGCTCAAGGCCTTTTAGTAGATCCAGACAAAATCAATACCATTGAGCAACGGCCAACACTAAGATTAGTGAAAAAAGTTCGTAGTTTTTTTGGGATAGCAGGGTATTATTCAACGGTTTATTCACCATTATGCAGCTATTATGGGTCCCTTAACTGACCTGTTGTGCAAGGATTCCTTCAAATGGACGACAGTTGAGCAACATGCTTTCAACACTTTAAAATCTCGCTTAAGCCCCACCCCTGTTTTGGCCTTGCCTAATTTCAGTCAGAAGTTTCAGGTGAAAACTGATGCATCTGGGCAAGGTATTAGAGCTGTTTTGTCACACAAACCCACCCTATTGCTTTCTTTAGCCAAAAGTTAAGCTCTAGGATGCAAAAAGCTACAACGTACCACCGAGAGATGTTTGCCATTACTCAAATTGTGAGTAAATGGTGACAGTATCTATTGGGCCGTCAGTTCACTATCCTTACTAATAAAAAATCTCTGTGTAACTTAACTACCCAAATATACAGACCCCTGAGTAACAAAAATGGCTCACAAAACTTGTCGGTTATGACTTTCTTATCTTGTATAGGCCTGCAAAACAGAACACAGCAACAGATGCCTTGTCGCGTACTTCAAAGGTTGTTCTCGTGACTATTTCAGTTAATTTTTTTACTATAGAGGTTGATTTAAAGCAGCTGAATCAGACCAACCCCGAGTTAGTAGCAATACGGCAAGCCTTGGATGTTGGGTATAAAAATTTTGATGACTATCAGTTCAAAGAAGGGATATTATTTTACAAAGGCAGGATAGTGATTCCATCGGACTCTCCCTTACGTCATAAATTACTACTTGAGTTCCATGCTACTGTTATAGGAGGACATGCTGGGGTTGCACATACATTCCATCATTTATCATCTAATTTCTTTTGGAAATGATGCGCAAGGATGTACAAACATTTGTGGCTGCATGTCATATATGCCAACAAATGAAAGATTCTCACCTACATCCTGCTGGGCTATTACAACCATTGCCGATTCCAAACCAGGTCTTTAAGGATATTGCAATGGACTTCATTACTTGTCCTCCAAGCTCCAAGGGAAAGACCACGTTCATGAAAGTCGTAGACCGTCTCACTAAGTATGGTCACTTTATTCTATTGCCATCTACTTTCTCGACTCATACAGTGGCGTTTGTGGTGGGTATTATTAGGCTTCATGGCCCTCCATGTTCTATTATAACATATCGTGATCCACGGTTCTTCCGTTCTTTTTAGCAAGAGATTAATCGCTTACAAGGATCCACTTTAGCCATGAGTACAACCTATAATCCTCAAACAAATATACAATCTGAGGCTCTTAACAAATGTGTGGAACAAAATTTGCGTTGCTACGTCGCTGAGGTGCCTCCCCAATGAGTTTCTATGTTACTATGGGCAAAATTTTGGTATAATACTTCATATCAAACTTCAGCTGGTATGACCCCTTTCCAGGCATTATATGGTCGTGAACCTCCTACTGTTGCTCGGTACATTTTGGGGATTAATGCAAGTGAACTGGTTGATTCCTATCTATTGCAGCCGGATGAAGTCTTACATATCCACAAAAACAATTTTTTGAAGGCTCAGAATCGCATGAAACAGTTGGCTGATAAGTCTCGGACTGATAGATCGTGATCCAACGGTTTTTCCATTCTTTTTAGCAAGAGATTAGTCGCTTACAAGGATCCACTTTAGCCATAAGTACAACCTATAATCCTCAAACAAATAGACAATCTGAGGCTCTTAACAAATGTGTAGAACAAAATTTGCGTTGCTACGTCGCTGAGGTGCCTCCCCAATGAGTTGCTATGTTACCATGGGCAAAATTTTGGTATAATACTTCATATCAAACTTCAGCTGGTATAACCCCTTTCCAGGCATTATATGGTCGTGAACCTCCTACTGTTGCTCGGTACATTTTGGGGATTACTGCAAGTGAACTGGTTGATTCCTATCTATTGCAGCCGGATGAAGAGCACATCCACAAAAATAATTTTTTGAAGGCTCAGAATCGCATGAAACAGTTGGCTGAATACTCTACGCTTGCAGTGAGATCATAAGTTTGGGAGGTGTTATTTCGGGTCCTATCAGGTTTTAAAACACATTGGTCCTATTGCTTATCGCCTGGAACTGCCTGAATCTGCAAAAATCCATTTTGTTTTCCATATTTCTATGTTGAAGCGTTGTGTTGGCACTCCAGATCAGCAAGTGACTCCTCTACATCTGAGTATTCCTACTACAGAGGATCTCGCTAAGTCCAACCTTGAGGACAAGGTTGCTTTCCAGGAAGTGAGTAATGTTGTGAATGAGACGAGTGTTGATTGGGACGCCACTCAGGATGAGCATATGGGACTGCCACGTAAGACGACTAGAAAGGTTATTCCTTCCAAAAGGCTTGGGGATTACGTTTGGAAAGGGGGAAGTTCACGTCAAAAGGGGGAAAATTGGCAAAGCAAATGGCATAAAGCAGTGTGAGTGGAGCAGTGCAGGGGATTGGTTTTTGTTGTTATCACTAGACACTCTTTGTCTCTCAATTTCTTCTAAGTTTCTCACCTCCTTCTTCTTCTATTATTAGTTTTACTACTTCTGCAATTACCCTTTGTATTTCTGATTCTAGGAACTTCAATATATCTACTAATTGTAAGTTGAGTAAAGAGTATTAATATAAGTGTGGCTAGTGTTTCACTGTGTCAATTTGTTACACAACTCATGACAGGCCTTAAGAAGGGGGCACTAACGTTCAAAGTCAACCCTGCGAGTGTGACTAAAAATTATAGTACTAGAGCGATTTACCACCATGTACAAAGAAAGTTCTAGAAGATAATAAAGACATAATGTTTGAGGATTTACAAAAGGGCATTGATCGATCAATGTTCTACTAGCCACGCATGTGAGATGGCAAGATTAAATCTGTCATAGAGTAGTAGCACGCTGCGATCGTTGCAATATCAGGTGGGGGAGAGTGTCATGACCTGCCACGTATGCATCATGTGACATTAAGTTGTCCATTTTGAAGCATAAGTATGCTAGCATTTATGGAAAGATTCTAGAGCCATGAACTTCTTGGAAAGACTCTAGAAATCTAGGAAGAATTCTTGAAAAGCCTTAGAATATTCTAGGCACGTAGAGAATTCAGAAAGAATGGTTTATTTGTAAAATATGTAGAAACTTATGTAACAATTATTAGTAGTAGAAATATAGTGACCTCTATTTGTAAATAAACCAAGCAAGAAATAAGCATTATTCAAGCAATACAAAATGTCTCCTTAAAAAACTCTCTTGTATCTTTCTTTATTTCCTAGGCGATTTAAGTTTGAAAAGAAAATGCGATGAAGTCTAAGTCTGCGACACCACCCTATATGTGCCTTGGGAAAACATTTGACTTCTCTACTAGACGTAGCTCTAGTTGTACTGCTATCCTCAATTCTAACACACTCTTTTAAGTTACTGTCAACTATGTAAGATAATCCCTTATTTTCCATCCACGCTAGGATGTAAAATAATTCTATCTCATCCCTTTCTCAATTTTAAGTTGTTTCAAGATTATTCAAATTTCGTCTGCCTTTTAATATGGAAATAAAGTTTGAAGAGAATTGCTAATAACTGCTAAATCATGAAAAACTCTAAAAAATAATAATAATGGAAGTTTGAATTGACATTGTATATTGGGGGTACAACAACTTGTTTACCTAGCAGAAAGAAGGGTAGACACGTAGCACCAACAAAGGATGTTCATGGAAAGTGATTCCGTGGAATAGTTGGTTTAGTTCATGGTAAAAAGAACACGTACTTTAAATATGTTTGTATGTATCTTACACGATACAAGGACTTTAGATGGTACCAATAACAAATTATTACGTACATGTAGTCATTGCACATTTGTTTTTAAGGTTCAGGTGAAGTTTTCTATTGATTGGTGTATCACCTTTGTTACCAATAAACGAGTAATAATTTTAATACAATTGTAAGGAATTGAATTCCAAATATACCAAAACCGGAAGAAAAACAAGCAATAATTACATATATCAAAACTAATAGTGCACAACTTTTATATTATATATCTATATATATATATATATATATTATATATATATTATATCTATATTATATAATACTATATAATATATATATCTACCCACATAGTGTATATATCTCTTACACATTGTTGTATATATAGATATGATTGTGTTTCTATTTATTAATTAGGGTTATCTATTTATTTAGAGTAACTTTTTTCATTGCAGATTTTTTATGGACACCTATAATTAACTCCTCCTAAAAAAGTTAATTTAGAATTTATTATAGCGCAGAAGAACAAAAAGAAAATTTTCTTGAAAATTGATTTTTGTTCTTTACATTTTCTAAAGAAATTCATTACCAAATTTAGAGATACGAAATCAACTATATTTAAAGTACTAAAAGCATAGATATATAGTGAACTATAAGTTCAAATATAATTTATTGGGTTTAATGGTAATAATATTTGACTCAAAATATTTAAACAGAAAAAAAATATTCATAAATCTAATGAGGTCCGCGCGAGGCACGGATATGTTTACTAGTTATATATACACTTAAATTTTGCAAAGGGTCTGTTATATTTCTATAAACTAACCATGTAAAAGAATTACATAAAAGATTGTTATTGGTATCTTTTGTTAATTGCTGATAACAACTTAATCTTGACAGAATTGTAACCAACAGTCAACTAACTACACATTATAACTTAATCACAATTGTCTAATCCACCATTACATAGGTTTATTATATTTAATAGTATCCCATTGGCAAATGAGACTAGCTACAGGTACGGGCAGCAGCGTCAAGTAAGTTCATCCAAAAACTTATACTACTACAAATTAATAAAATTTAAACTATTATTTTATTTTTGAAAATTCTGGCTCCTATACATGGACGGGATAATAAAACAGCTGCTACGTAATATGAACTTCCACTAATAAGTAATATAATCGAATTTAGAATAGCCTGGCTGTTGAGAAGCATAACAAGACACTAGTTTTTTATGCCTCAGGACAGACAAGAAAAGATACAGATCAGATCAAGATGTTCCCTCATCAATATATAACGTTCATATATATAATGTCATATCTCTATGTTTTTCTTGAATTTTTTTTGGAGGCCCCATTCTTCAGATTCTGCAGAAAAGATCATGTTGTTGTGTACAGTGATATATGTTGTTTATCTTGTATTCTTAAAATGCTTAGAACAAAACTTTGAAATACTTGTTAAGAGACAATAAAGTTTAAGAACATTTTCACAACTATCAAAGTTTAATGAACCATTAAGGTACAAAAGAACATAAATTATATCACAAATTTAAAATCTGTAACATATACCAGAATTTGGAGAGAAAAAAATCAAACCCACTGAATGCACAGTGTTCCCTTAAGGAAATTATTCCCCTCTAATATTTGAGGTTTAATTTGAAATATGTCCTCCCAGGATAGAATAATCTCAATCACCAGTGCATTGATACCCAAAATACTGGTGTCAGCGAGCCACTCAACAGCTCTAAAGTACATTTAGAATACTAGATTTAGTAGTAGTAGAGGAAGTCCAAAAATTCTATTCTTAAAATGAGAGAAAATCCCTCAATTTATAGAAAACAAAGGGTAGTGCGAAAACGTTCTTATTGTGCCTTACCGGAAAGGTCACAACATAAAAAGGTCGTCACTTTTCATAAAAGTCACAAATTTTCATAAAAGTCGCAACCTTTTATAAAAGTCACAACTCTTCGTAAAAATCACAACTCTTCATTTTTCATTCACACCTTTTAAAATCCAACAATATATTTTTCAGTATTGGCTCTTGCCTATAACATCTTAGGTCACTTGCCTTAGGCCCCACAATTTTTGGGGCCTTAGATTTCTATAAAATAAAAACTGCCTATAACTTTTAGCTCACTGCCTTAGGCCCCACAATTTTTGGGCCTCAAACTTCTATAAAATAAAAAATCATGTTTAAACTTTTTATAAAAAAAGAATTAATTATTCATAATAAAAAGAATAAATATGTAATTTCTTTGCTAACACTTGAATTTTTTTAAAATTTTTTGAAACTCCTTATATACTCTATTTATTCAAATATTTGATAATTAAAGTAATATTCTATTAAAAATATGAATCAATAGCTGGAAAGGTATTGAAAAAAGTAATTATAAATATTTTTTATTTCTTCATAATTTTTAAGTAAAGTAAGATATATCAAGTTATAACTTTTGATCCGATTCTATAATTTATCGCTTATCTTTATTTAATAATTTATTATTTTATACTTATAGAATTATATTTTCAGTCATTATGATAATTTCTCATTAAAATGATGTTTTCAATTATAAATGATTAAAATCTTGCTTAAAAATAAATTTAAAAAAGGATTTGAAAAAAAATCACTTATGATGAAAAATATATTAAGTAATAATTTACATCTAAAATTTTAAAAAAATAAATAAATACAAATAATATTTTAAAAATATTTAAGCCTCTAACTAAAGTTTAGCTTTAGACCTCGAATTATGTTAAGTCGTCCCTGATATATATAAAGAAGAAATTAAACTATTCTTCCCATGTTATCTAACCTAATTAGATCTTAGTTGACACTTCATGGAACTTTCTTATAATTATTGTTAATTTTTTGCAATATATAGATTCCGATCAGGAGAAAAGAAAACAAGTTAAGTAGTCAAGGATGAAGAAGATTGTATTTGGGCCAGGAAAATGCATAGGGGAAATTTTATAGGGAAACTTTCACATATAGAATAAAAAAACATTATTTATATGTTTATAGCAAACTTTGCATAATTGCGGATCATAGCAAACATTACAAAAACTGTTATTAATTCGCTATACATATACAATTATAGATTCGTGGTGGCCTAAAATTGTATTATAATTCGTGGCCTATTTCGCTGCCCAATTGTAGAATTCTGCTATCCTATTTCCTGCAATGGTATCATGCACGCAATAGTATAATTCAATGGCCTAGTTCGCTGCAATATTTTTATAAAAATTTGTTTGATTACAATTGAATCGAATTAAAATGTATGTATATTGCATTAATTATAAGTGTTTATAGCAAGAAGATATATGTGTTTGCCTACGCTTTATACCAAAACAGAAACACAATATATACACTTCCCGTTGTGTGATATAAAGCTAGAGAAAATTGTATTTTCACTGCAATTGTCTATTCGCAAATGTATAATTACGTGGACCTTTTCTCTGCCCAATATTGTATAAACAAATTGCATTTGTCTACAATTGAATTGATGAAGTTAGTAAAAGGTTGTAAATGGTATAAATAAGTGTATAATACAAAAAATATTTTAGTTTGCCTAGGTATATTACAATTTCTATAGTCTTTATACAAAAATAATAAAATAGAAATTAATAAACTTTCTGTGTATAAAGCGGAGAGAGGCGAGAATGGGAGAGTGCGAGCGAGACTTTTGGGAGGAGGCTGTCTGGCAAATTTGGCTAACGTTTGCTAGGGAGCACAATTAAATAAAAACCCTAGCGTTCCAATTTATTTAGGTTATTAGTTTGCTAATATATACATTTTCCCAATTTTATAGATGGTAAAACTTGAATATGGAAATAACATTATGGATATTAGGTTACATTAATTATATTTTATGGTAAGTTTAGTTGTTATGTAGCTTTTTACGTTTGTATAAAACATTTTTTAAAAATTGTACTAATTTTACTTTTCCATTAAATAGTAACAATACCCTAAATATGGTAACAAATATTAATTAATCATAATCTTTGAGTAAACATTCAAGATCAAATATTCTCAAAAATAGAAATTCAATGCGACAGAAAAATCATTACAAACTGTGTGTCAGAGAAACTCAGCTTTTAATGTATATAATAGTTTATATAGAATGTAAATAACGTGAATTACATAATTGTGTAATTTGCACCAAACGTAAAAAAGTATTATATACATATACAATTAAAATAATGCAAACAAGTACTTGTAGTACACAAATCCCCTCAAGTAATTTGTTAGATAATAGTATGTAAAATACAAAAATTTGTGATTTGAAATATAACTTATTATACAAATTAGTTTAAAAGATTTTTAAAAATAAATTACTTAGATACACATGGTAAAAACTAGTTGAATTATAAAAAAGTTGTAGATGTATAAACCAAAGTTTATATATGAATGTAATAAAAGAATATAGAAATATCAAAAAAGTTGATATGTATAAACAAATTTATATACAAATGTATAATAAAATGAATAGAAGTTGTTGATTGTATTAAATTAATTATATATACATTATAAATGAATTGTAATATGTATAAAATCAAATATGAATAAGACTTGTATAGTACAAGAATCTCGCAAGCAGTGTAAATCAAAACGTAAAATACAAAAAAAATTGTGATTTAAACCAAAGTTATTATTACTAATAATGTTCATTTTTTAAAAGTAATACTTTATACATATATAACTAATTGAATATTCAAAAAACTTAAAATATGTATATAACAATACAAAATACCTTGATCGGTTTTGTACATAATTATTCAAATGTACAAAGAACTATATACAAAACATTGAAACAGGTAATTCTTGCACATCGGGATGAATCTTCCATTCTAATTTTGAACAACTTGTAATCTAATAAGAAAGAAAGATTTTTTAAAAAAGAATATGAAAAACTAAGAAGCATAATGCATATACAATTGTTGATAAAGGAAAAAAAATAAAAATAAATTCATGGGTTACCTGCGAAAAATGAGAGCAAGACAGAAGGAAGAACGTGAAATCTTATGAATTTTGAAATTCAAAATAGAGTGGAAGAGTGATTGTAGCCTGTAGGAGAAAGAGATGTAATGAGGATAGGAGAGATAAAATCAATTGTGTATAAAATTATATATAAATAGGTGGTGGATTCCATTAATTATGACAAAAAAATGAAACTATTATTATTGAGTGTAAATAAATTAAACTATATCCTTATTAATTAATTACTTAGTATAGTTTGTCATCCCATGTAATTTTCCCAAATACATAATGCTACTCCCACGGTTGCTTTTTACTTGTCACAATGCGCTTTACAAGGGTTAATTTAATTAATTTTTAGAGCTAATTAACTCTATTAGAATATTGTACTTCATTAGAATTGATAAGGTAAGGTATAACTCCTCTTGCTTTTACTTATCTCTGTTGAGGTTTTCTTTTCATTATATTAATAATAAAAGATCGCTAGACATTGTCTAGTGATAAAAAACTAGAATAATTCAATATATTTGGATATTCACAAGCAATATGAAGATACTATGAGTCACAATCGTTTTATATTAAGATGATCATAAAAATATATCATAAAATATTGATAAAAATTTATATAGTTTGACTGGAGAGGTAAAATGTGAAAAACAAAGAGGAACGGAAGGAGTACATTATCTTAACAAATTTGCCAACTAAAGAATATAAAGGATGTTGAACTGGCAGTTTTAGCTTAATGATGAACATGTCCGCACTCTTGCATGAATAGGTCAACTTAAAGTGTGATTAATTTTAACAATTAGTTCTTGTTTAGCCCTAATTAATATTGTTATCCTGCGATAGACACATGTTTGCACACGCTGTTATTCATGTTGATGAGTTGCAGATAAGCATATATATTAATGCTCGTTTAACTATTGATTAAGGCTAAAAAATTCAAAAGGAAAAAAAAAAATAGTCAGCAAAAGACTTATAAGGAGCAACACAAATAGCTAGCGAGAATTCATGTGGACAAACACCAATTTCCTGGAGATTGAGGCTTAGTTATTGTATCGATTCCTTAGATAACTGGATGAAAACTTGTCAAATGACCATCATTTGCTCATTATCCTGCTAATATCATGAGGAGCTGATTTAAAGATGAAATTACATTTGCCCAAACAGGGATGGATATGGCATGTAAAAAAATATTCAACCTCAACAGCTAACTTGTGAGTCTACTATAAATCTCTGGATCAAAATGCATAGCCTGCTAATGTCTGCTTATTATTTCAGATACTGGAAAAATATTTTACTGTATACTCTACAATCTATATATCAAATAGCAGTAAATCAAAACCTATGCTTCAAGTGATTTTCCTGACCCTGAATACATGTTCTTCCCCTGTACATTGATCCACTTTAACGATCCAACGACTCTTTTTCTCCGAAACGCCTAAATCACTGCCTTCTCGTGTCATTCTAGTCATCCATAAACCACCTTCTCCTATGGGTAACAAATGAGCATTAAAGCTTGCACATCTCCACCATCCCATTCGCAACGCGTTGTACCCTAAAACAATGGCATCACTTCCCCCAATTCTTCCTGCTGTTTTAAAAATACCTTCGAAGTTGTTAATGTTGCAATCAATTACTACACAATCTGCTCTTCTATAATCGTTTACTAGTAGAGTTTTGGCATATTCAACGTGCATAGCGTTATGTTGTAGAAATTCAATGGATGGATTTAATTTATCGAATTCACGGAGAATGCAAACGACTCTACCACCAGTTTGCTGAGCTGCAGCCACAAGGGCTAGTGTGGTGGAATCGGCTGCACCAGCACACGCCACGACCATCAGTTGTGCATTGTTTCCAGCAACAAGTGCTGAGATGAATTCTGATACATCTGGCTCTTTAGCACTCTTTCCCTGAAATATAAAAAAAATAACACGAGAAACAATAAATTATTGGAATTTTGTTGATTCAATTGTAGAGAACAAATTGTGAAATCACATCTAACCATTTTTATTGCTTTGAGATAGGCTTTGGTTGCACTTTCAGGAGACCAGCATGTCATTTTCTATTTTTTTTTCTTTCTTTCAAATTCAAGTTTGAAGACTTTGAAGGTTATTGGGCTATATATAGCATTGGAAGGGCGGTAGTTATGACCTATAGATAGATCTACTCTGTTTCATATTACTTTGTCACTTCTTTTTCTCCCATTCTATAAATAATTAAATATTAGAAAAAAAAAGAAATACTTTTTAATAATATTGACAATTAATATAAAATGGAAGTATGTGGAAAAAATTCAAAAAACAATTAATGGAATTTTAAAATCGTGATGAAGTAATTTTCACTCGAATTGTGTACTAATTAAGTGGACGATTAATTTAGTTTAATTTTTTTATCAGGGTGGGAATTTTTTTTTTTTTGTTCTCCGTCAAATTATTTGGCTCTTCGTTGTGGTGTTGTGAATCAGAGAGACAAATGAAAATTTTAATCCTTCAATTAGGACTATTTGAACCAACTTGGAAATATCAATTAGTATTATTTGTAGAAAAAACTGATAGGAACCATGTTTATTAGTGATCCAACAAACAATCGTTGTATTAATCCAGATTCGAGTTTAGTACAACTTGAATTAATTAATTATCCAATTGACTGTCCCTTTTGGTCTTTTGGTGTACGGTACATAATCTTTCAATAAATTAAAGATTTACGTAGCTTATAGAATATTTTAACTTCTTGTGACAGTAAAATAATTTGGCTTTTCTAGATCCTTAATTTAAATTATCGTTCATACACAATGCATACTAGCTCCGATTAAGTTTAACTATTTATCTTGCCCTTTCTACTACCTGTTCTTTTTAGTAGCAAGTCTTTCAGCGACATATTTTGATCCTTCTTTTCGTCTTAATTTTTTAAAAAAGTCTATTCTAAATATAAATGTTATCACTATCGTCAAAAATAATTTTTAATGTTTTATTTCCAAAAAGAATATCTTTCATTTATGATATATGATGAAATGAAATAGGGTTTAGGCATGTGCCAATGTGATGATGTGTGCCTCTGCCGCAGTAACACAAAGCCATTTTGTTACGTAATGTTGCAGGCCAGCTGTAACATGGCATTGTGGCTACCTAGCAATTATCCACGTACAAATTTCATAACGTTGATAAGTTTCAAGAGAAAAACGTGAATGGACAATTTATGGGTCTCAATTTTATTTTTTGTGGAAATAGTATTGCAGCCTTTAATTTTTTTCTGGAGACAATGAACATTGGTTGCAAGATTGAACTCCATCGGTCACCAGAATCGAAACCGTCATTACACATGCATTAGAAAAGTTATGGTGACGTTTTTTAAGTTAGTGTTCTGATCAATATTTTTGATTAAAAAAAATGCTAAATTATCAGAATTTGGTCAAAAATTAAAAATATTGTAATATTTTCTTTTAAAAAATAAATTGATCTTTTTTCATTTTTAATTAAAAGGTAGGAGTTCAAAATTAAAAGGATAAAAATGTGTAAAAAATACAATAACATAGAAAAAATAGTATTTGAGCCAAAAAGATTTTTCCTTTTAGTTACTCCCTCCATCCTTTTAATAGGTTATTCATTTCTATAAATAGTTGATCCATAACTCTTGTCATTTTTTGAAATCAATGCATACTTTATTATATTATTTCTTTTTTAACCTTACGAGAAGTTAACCGTAAAAATATTATTTGTGGACCACTTAGAAAGCAAGTATGTATTTCATGTTTCATTGATTAATGAATGTCATATTCCTTGACTGAAAAACTTGTGAATCTAAAAAAATTAATAAGAGTTAGAAGGAGTAAAGTACATATGTCTTAATGCAAGTGCAAAGTAAAAAGTTTTCTATATAAAAAGGACAAGGGTGTATTATTGGCGGTGATATATTTCCATTTTTTTTAAAAAATATGATTTTTACTCATAACGTTTAGAAAACATATCGAAAAGACTTTAATCTAGATTTATAATTAATAGCAAGATATAAACGGGCGATCGTAACAAAGATCATGATTTCCGCAATAAGTCATTGCTTCTTCATCACAGCAAATAATAACGAGTAGGTCCATGACACTAAAGTAATGTGGTCGGGAGTCGGAAATGAGGGCCAACAAACATCATTCCTGACATCGGGGAAGTGACGAAACTAATAACTTTGTTACCGTGGCCGATGTTGGTGACACACAATTTTGACCACGTTGGTTATCATAGTTGTGTATTATCGCCGGTATATCCTTGTGTATTATTCGAAAGACAAACCCAATTCTCAAGCCCAATCCCTTTATTCCTTCACCAGCCACATTCTATTGTTAATAATACTCACCCAACCAAATTAAACCCAGGCACCAATCCCTCACAGTGCCCAAAATCCCGTTCCAAACTCAAATCCCAGCCCTGATGATTTGATATGCCCAGGCGGAACCACTTAAAATTAAAAATCTAACCCGCCCCGTCCTCGTGACGCCGTAACACCGACACGGTTTCTCTTGATTCCCTCCTATCTTGCCCCCTTCGCACGGGACCAAACAGTTACCAATTCCAGAAAAAACAAAAAAATCACCCAAAAAACGAAACCCTCACGCGATACCTCTCCCTCATGCGGACCTCTCCCCCGCGGTCTTCCTCCACACTCTCTCCCTTGACTCTCCTAGCGCGTGGAGGAAGAAAATAAACCCACGGGACTCTGGCAGCCTCTGATAACGTCTCCAATTTTCGTACGACGTACAGTGCAAAACGACACGAATCCGTTTTTTCTGGCGATGAGGATCGGAGCCACGCAAGGGCAAAGGGCCGATGGAATAATCTGTCGTCACTCCACTCAACGATCCGTTGGGACTCTGGATGTCAAAGGGCATATTCCTTCAGAGCGGAAATTTTGAATTTGTTCAAAGTCAATAATGGGCGAAATCGTATTACCCGCTCCCTGGAAACCCCTCGACTTCACCAGTAGAAAACCCCCACCTCTCTTCAACATGGGTAGCGATTTTTGTTGGATTTCGGCAAAGAACCCTCGAAACACAAAGGGTGTAGAGATTTTTCGGTTATAATTTTGAGGCTTGAGAAACTGTTGGAGGAAGTTTTTTTGTTTTCTTTTTCTTCCGTCTCCACACAGAGAGTTTGAGCGGAGTGCTGGTTCATCTTTGTTCTCTGTTTTAAAACAGAGCAAATCTCTTGGGGGAAATTTTGAAAACGAAAATTTGAGTTGAAAAAGAAAATCTCGAAAAGATTCGGCTTCTCTTTTTTCTGTTGGTTGGACGTTTTGGAATCTGTCGCAGCTGTGGTTCGCGTGTGGAAGTTCGTCCTCATCCCCTGCTCACCCGTCCCTGTCGCTGCTCCTCAACAGGTAAACACTTTTCGTTATGTAATCTTCTTCCCTTCTCGGGTCCAATGTGGTGGAGGGAGAATAGAAATTTTCCTTCGTGTGTGTTTACCTGTTGTTTTGTTGCTGTTGGGCCGACATTATTGGGTATGTTTGCTGAGATTTGTTTGTTTTTTTTTCCTGCGTGCATAACCCACTTGTTCTTGGTTATTTCATTTAAGTAAAACTCTATCCGAATTTTCAATCGTCGTGTTGGTATGTACATATCTGTGGCTTTGGTTTGTAGACTTTGTGTTTTGGTTATCCTTATCATTCTAAATTTGAAATGTTTTCCATGGAAATAAAAAGATTATTCGTGTTGTGTTTGTTGAAATGCGAAGGTGGTTCTTTCTCCTCTCCCAATAGTTTGTGATGGTCGAGTTAATTTCGAATTTGTTTTTAAGGTTAAACACAGTTTCTGGTTTGTTTGCTGTTGTAAATCCGTTTTATTAATGCGACCTCAAGTTAACGCGACTTAAAGGTTCTCTCGTGACTTATTAGTGTAGTGTCTATGTTAAGGTCGTTTGATTTCCCTGCTGCTAAACTCCCTCGACAGTGTTGTTTATGGGTGCATTTTTGGACATTGAATATGATTCATGTGACCTCGGAATCTGCTTTAGTTTACATAGGTTGTTACATGCCTTGGCTTGAGTTTGCCGTTTAATGAAATTCGACAAGTTCGATTCCATTTGTGATGCCCTCTTGTCTTTGTAATAAGTCTTTCTTGTTTCGCTGTCTCATGCCTTTGCGAAGATTCGTTTGCGGGTAACTGTGTATGTGTATACTTATTGAGAAGTTCAAGGATTCCTATCCATGGCATGTCTTACCTGTATTCATAAATGGCAGTTAATTGTCCACCCTTATGCACTTTGACAGATCTATCCATATGTGTATACGCATTGCTTGTTTTTCTTTTCCTCATCTCGTTTGTTGTGAGGTTGTTTTCTCAATATCATTTGGATTTGTTTCTTTTTTTTTAGTCATTTATTTCCCCTCTAATTCACATCTCCAAGTAGTTCATTTTTTGGTTTTATTTACAATGCTTGCTATTAGTTTATCGTTCAAGGCGCTAATCCATTGTCATTTTATTTGCATGTGAATTTATTGGCGAGTCCCATGGACTTCATTTCCCTCTTTTGCACATCCTCGTTGAGCCGTAAAGGCTCAAAATTTTATTGAGCCATGAGACAGACAGGCGAAATCCGGAATTTCGTGAAGATTGAAGAGAAATCCAAAAATGGATTAGAAGACTTTCTTTATTTTGTTTTGTATTTTATTTTTGTAATGCTATAAGGCTCCTCGGTGTCTATTCTTTCTCGATTTATTTGTATGTTAGACTAGGACAGGTACGAACGAGGAACTGGGTGAGAAACCCAAAAAAACAATGTGGGGTCCAAAATGAGTATTCGGTCAAAGGGCGAACAGAACCGAAGTGGACCCAAATTCTCTCTCTCTCTCTATCTCTCTATTACTTGTATGTGCGTTGGTAAAAGTATGTTAGTGGAGGACATAGAAAACTCAAAACCCCTTTCGAACGCCTTTTTGCTTTATAAACTTAAAGGACTTAAGACTGAAGCCTTAAAACGATAATTTAAAATTTTTCTAAAATTTGATTAGTTTGTTTTTATTGAGGTTTTAAAAGAGTTTAACTTTTAACAAGAATTTTAAAATAATAAAACATTGGTAGGGAATTCTTAAGAAATTGCCTAAGTAATGTTTCTAATAAGTCCAAAATTGACTCAAGATTGAAAAGTTATAAAATAAATAGTCAACTAAGTTAATGCCGGGAAACGTAAGTAGCGGAGGTCGTAGGTGCTGGTTGAAACAACAGTACCTAGACACTAATAGGATCCCCGAAGCCCCCCTAAAAGTTTTTTCAAAAATTTTTCTGTTTAAAGTTGTTAGAAAATAAGTTTTCTTGATTTTTCTTTAAAAATTAAGTTGGCGACTCCTAAAGTCGAAAATAATAAAAACAAACTCTTTTCAAAAATCACTTTGATATAAAAGAAATGGAGACATCTGATGGGGGAAATATTTGGAGGTTCTAACCCTAAGATCTACCTATTTGAATACTTGTATTAATTGTTTAGTTGTTTAAAATATTAGTTTTCTAGAAATTGCATTTACAGAACATTAAACTTCCGCCAAACGGGCAAATAGATTGCATTAAGAAAACGAAGTATACGCGGCTTACCGCGACTGTGTCTTCTCAGATATACCCAGTGCAGGAAATCATTTGGAGTATCGAATTAATAAATAGTTATGCGGTCATCCAGCGTTGTCGAAAACTCCACCCCTATGTTGTCCGACTCGGGTAACACCATCTAATTTGAAAACAAATTCTAGTAAACCTAGGATAGAGCTAAACCAAACTCCCGATAATAGCAACTGCATTTGCCTAAGACGCCCTAATATCCATGGCATGTGGGCGCATTAGAAGGACCACCTTGAGTCCAAAACGGCCCACTGGCCTAAAGGATGGACGCGTTAATGGCTTATATGTTCCAAAATTGAAGGATATAACGGTATTGTTTGTAAAAAATATTTCAAAAATGACGCATTATCATCCCGCAACTCGCTAGGCCACAACCGTGGCAGAAAAGGGTCACATATCTGGTTAGAAACGCGTAATACTTTGTTATAAATGCTAGGAAGTATGTTGTTTATCTGGAGATATCTAGCTCCACTATTTTTCAAATACTTTTAGAACCCAGTAAGCAACCAAAATATCAAGTCACATATCAAGTGGCGTCCAAAAATACTCTTCTGGACTCTTTAGTTTCGAAAAAAAAATGATGATGGAAACTTCCTTTTTTTGTTTGTAGTGTACTATGCTCATATCAGAAAAAAGATTCCATCATTTCAAAATCAAAAGAATTGTTTGAGAAATTTTATCTTTCTTAGATCTTACAAGGACAAATTAGAGTTACATCTCAATCAAAAATCAAGTTATCGGGTAATGACAGGTGTACCGTAATTTGTCTCGACTCAAGTCGACATTTTTTCACTAAATCCAAAGTCAAGTAGGACAAATTTATGTCTATTTAATCATTTATCTATATTGGAGCCAGTTCTCTCCGAGTGTAAAGCAATCTTATGGTTTATATCCTATATGTGAATATCTTGTATTATTTTTACCACCTCCAGCACTAAAAGATTGGTCTTTTGAGTTTTTTTCATTTGTCAGTATTTAGAAACGGACGTGTTGTTAAGTTGGTTGATCATCCGTATTCAAAGGTCTGAGGCCCCATGCTAAAGATCCTTTCCCCGATCAAACATTGCATAAAGAAAGGACAACTATGGGGGATAACGAATGAAGGAGATGACGTGAATGTGCCGTAGTGGCTGAAACCCGCCTGTCGCGCTGCTGATAATAAAAGTTGCTTTAAAACAAAAAAAAATAAAAAACGAAAAAAAAGAAAAAAAATAAAAAGAGAAAAATAGAAAAGAAATAAAAAAAAAAAACAAAAAAAATGATGAATTAATTATGCAGTTGTGATGCATGCAGATGCCGGAAAATGGAGGTCGAAAATGCAAGAATTTCAAGTTTGGCTCTATATCCAATCATACGTCAACCTCCCAAGAGATTGGAAGACCTCCATCCACTTCCTCCCCCAAGGCAGAACAGGTTCAAACTTCTTTCTAACCCCGCTCAAAAATCCTCCAACCATGACTCAACTATCCCCAATCCCCGTCATGCCACCACGTCGTGTCAAGCACCACAATCACCCTCAAAATACTAACCTTCAAATCCTCCATCCCCCTCAAATTCCAAAAACGCACGATACTCAAACCTTCCACATTTTGTCAAAAACAAAATGACGACCTCAAACTGTCCCCCAAAAGGAATCAAGCCAACTCCCAAAATATCCAGAATCCTTCCGTTGTTTCCACCCATACCTCAAAAGACTACTTTCCAAATCCAATCTAATGAACCTTACGCCGACTGTTCCGGCTGATCAACTATAAGGAACAGGAGAGGAGAGAGAGTGGAGGACAAAAGAAGAGGGTAGTCAAGGTGAATATGAAAGAAGAGATCAGGAAAGCCGCTGAAGGAGTTGCCACTATATTTACGAAGTCGATGGATTGAGCTATTAAGGATTATTGCATCCATCGAATCTCGACCTCCCAGAAGGGTTCAAAGTGCCAAGTTTGTCACTTTTACGGAAGAACAGAAATCCTCTAGACACATCTGAAAGTTTATTGTGATCAACCGTGGGAGTTGGAAAAGAAAAAATGACAGCATTATTGATGCGTACTCTTTCGCCGAAGTCTAAGTGGAGATAACTCTGGAGTGGCTTACATCACAGAGCGAAACAAGGGAAAAGGTGGAATGCACTCCAAAGATTTTCACGGAAAGGATTTGGAATAACGTAGATAGAAGATGCCCCAGATCGCTACTACTTGGACAAGATCAAACAGAAGTCTACCGAAAATTAGCGAGGAGTAAAGCTATTCGCTGGAGAAAGGAAAAGAGGCCGCAAGAGGTAAACCTCCAATTTGTGACGAAAGTAGAGATCACTGAAATGTTCATTCGTATCAAGAGCCTGTAGTACTATGAAAGAATGTTGTGTATGATGGGACTAAAAGGTTGTTGAGATTGTAAAGTGGGAGAAAGCTTGGCAGATGGTTTCAATACGGAAAGATCACCAAATTTTACCGCATTACGATCTAGGGAAATCTGCCAGAATAATGTATGGATAAATCGAAAGAAAAGTGGAGGAGGGAAGTATGATCACGGGGTTCTGTCTATATGAGGTCAGTTTCTCAAAAGAAATATCAAAACCATTATTCATATCAGTGGAAAAATTTCCTGGCCCAAATGTAGGAAGGCTCCTAAAGTATTTACCCCAATTAAGGAATCTCAATAACTCAACTTTATGAAAGGTTGAAAAGAAATATGGGTATGCTCCATCCTATAGAAGGAAGACCAGCCAATCTTGGAAAAAAATTTTACGAGATGACCAAGATGTGCTATCATCATGAGGTTTGGACATGACACAGAGAATTGGTCGACTCTGAAAACAAAGATACAAGACTTGATCAATAACAACTTGATCATATTGAGGAAAACCACCTGAATGTATGACATATTAGATTAATCAAGTGTGAGTACAGACATTTCGATGGAGTCATTGAAGCTATTCATATCAAAGGGCGAGAAGGAAAAATGCCCCACATTGGCCCAAATTTTTGCATGGGAAGTTTTTGTTACTTTCTTTTGACAAAATGTATCGCACAGTTCTTTGTTGGAAACTACGTTCGACCTGAATCTCAAGAATGAGATACGTAGGCGGCCTCGATGTCGGCCTCGTTGTCCTAGTTTTCATTATCAAAACTTCCTATTTGATTCATCCTTGATGAGGGGAAGGAGAACTACGTTTGACCTGATTCCTGAAGGGTTTAAGGATACGTAGGCCCACAAAAGGGTCTCGGTCATATAGCCAGTAGTCAACATTTCCATTTCTCGTCATAATGGAACGGGACAGAATTTTTGAGAGGATTTTTCTCAAATTGACATTTGAAGTTGGGACTTCTTTAACAAGTCAAACAGAAGGACCCAAATTCTACGAAGCTCAGCTTGGTGGAGCTCACAAAAATGTTACGATGATCTAGTTCGTCAACTGGGACAAATTTTTGATGTTTAGATGATCTCAAAAATCACCAATGTCAGTTGTTACTTCTTGAGGTAAACTGGGACAAGTTTTGAGGAGGGCCTCAAAATTCCAGAATGAGCAACCTAGGTAACAGAGCAAGTATTGGGCGCGTCTTATAATATTTTAGATCGGGACAGAAATTTTGAGAGGGTCCGCAAAATTCATCACATATGACATAATAAAGGACGGAGCGGAGAGTGTAAGCACAACTTGCATAAGAAGGAGCATCGAGACATAGACCAACCACAGATCAGTCCTTTTCAAACTTAAGAATTTTCTGTGGATGCAGGAACCTGAAGTCACAAAAGGCTATATTAAAGCTATCAAGAATGAACGACAAAAGGCGTCATTGCACCAATCGTTGGTGCGCTCAAAGCGAAACCTAGAAATCTTCAATGTATCATTTTGTCTCATTGCTTTATATATGCCTAAGTGAATAAGAGTTTCTTTTTATCTTGCAGGATATGAGCCGTCCGAACACTGAATATTCTTCCAAGTTGCAAGAAGAATGAAACATAGGTGCATGAGGATTGCTAGGTTATGAGTCATGATCAAAGGTCACGTTGGGGACTCATCACAAGCATAATCTTGATAGGTTTTTCACCAAAACGACTCAATATAGTTCCAACTTTACTTTTATTCGTTACTTCATCTCAGATACGTAATGTTTTGGGTGTCCGAGCTATTGCCGGTGAAGTATGGGTAAAGCCTGAGTCGTTATTTGAAACGACATCAATTTTGAGATGATCAGAGTGGACACTTAAACTTAGAAGTGTTGCAAGGGTTTGCCGAGTCCATCACATCAGGAAAGATGATTGGTGAGTCCGATATCTCCTTGGGACAGTCGAAAAATTAATCGAATGTTCAAGTTTTCGTAAATGATTAAAAATGACGCAACAACCAAATTTGCTGGGTTTGTCAAGAAAGAGAGAGTGTCTTTATTTTTCGTGTGATGAATTAAGTCATTCACCTAGAGAATCTTTCTTTTAAAGAACCGAAGCATAGTGCGACGTGCTAATCACGTCAAAGTAGTTTTTGATATGTGTGTAGTGTAGTAGTTTTCGGCCGTTACTGTCTCTGGAATGATGTCAGAGTCATAATTCTTATTTGTTGGGTCACCACCCAATAATGGATTATGTGTTTTGATGGGCCATCAACGGACTTATTGTATGATTTGTGGGGGTCCACCCCACAGTGGTTCGTATTATAGCTTTCCATTCAGGTTTCATTTTTGAATAGATGGAAGATATCGACGCATCATACTCGTTACCGTTGGAATCTTATCGAGCATCACTCGTTACAGCTTGGAATATTATCGAGCATCCACCTCGTACAGTTGGAATATATCGAGCATCCACCTGTTACGTTGGAAAATTAAGCGAGCCATCCACCTCGTACAATTGGAATATTATCGAGCCATCCACCTCGTCACGTTGGTAATATTGATAGAGCCATCCACCTCTTTACAGTTGGAATATTAAGTAGGCATCCACCTCGTTTAACAGTTGAATTTATCAAGCCATCCACCTCGTTACAGTTGGGAATATTATCGAGCATCCACCTCGTTATAGTTGGAATATTATCGGCCATCCACATCTTTACAGTTGGAATTATTATCGAGCCATTCAGCCACCTCGTTACAGTTGGAATATATCGAGCATCTCACCCTCGTTACAGTTGGGCTTATCGAGCACCACCTCGTTACGTTGGATAATTATTGGAGCTAGCTAGATCTTTACAGGGAATCCAAAGAGGAGAACAGGAAAAAAACTATCCTCCAAATAGTTATTTTTAACTTGTAGAACAGGAAGGCATTTATAGCACTCATGTCAAAGACTTGGTGAGTTGTGGTTTTGTTTATTTCAAGCAAATTGGTCCCTAGCAATTATGAAATTCACGAAGGGTGTATACCCAGAGTCAAAGGGTGATGAATCAAAGCAGGAGTATCAACGAAGATTTTTCCTGTATTTCGCGAAAGGATGTATTGCATTACATTATCAAAATGGCAAAGATAATTAGTGTCGATCTAAAAAGGATCCCAAGCATTGACCTCAGATACGGGGTGTTATGGCCTTATTATTATTTTATCATGATCGATCAAGTCGAGTATATTATTGGCGATCGCCTGACGTATTATCCACGGCGGCATATAATTAATCATGCATTCGCGGACTTTATTACTGTTGAAGAATTCCTTGCATATCGAGAATTCATACCTGAAGATGAATTCATGCATTGCGGATAAAGCATGCATGCGCGGAAAATTCATTGCATTGCGATGTCAACAATTATGCACGACGAGAAGAATTCATTGCCTCGTCACGAAATTATTACATGCGAGAGAATTTTATACCTCGCTGGAATTATGCATCGCGAGAAGACTTTATACCTCGCTGGATTATGCGCGACGAGAAAGACTTCGTGCATCGTCGAAAGTTATACATCGCGGAGAAGAATTTATACCTCGCTGGATAATTTATTGCATCGCGAAAAGACTTTATACCTCGCTGGAAATTTATGCCGACGAGAAGAATCTAATTGCCCGTCCAAATTTAGATACGCGTGATGACTTTTTATACCTCGTTTGAAATTTATTGCACGACGAGAAGATTTCATGGCTGCTCGTCAACTTTATTATAGGTAGAGAAGGGGGTGACTTTATACCTCGCTTGAATTAGGCACGACGAGAGATGACGATTTCATGCATCGTACAAATTTATATATCGCGAGAAGGCTTATACCTCGCTGAAATTTGAGGACATCGCGAGAAGAGTTACATACCTTGCCAAAATTACGCATCGAGAAGGATCCATCCTCGTTTGAATGAAATTTGCAATCGCGGAGAGATTTCATGCCTCGCTGAAAGTTGCACATTGCGGTAGAGATTTTCAGCCTCACAGCAAGTTTACGTATCGCGGGGAAGATATTCATGCCCCGCAAGAGGAATACAAGGATAAAGAAAGAGCAACCTTTAGACATCGCATCAACTAGCCTCTTTAATTTTGATAAAAAAATAAAAAAATAAAAAAGAAGCATCGGAAGATGGCGACAAAGAGACATCAATTATCGCATAAGCATTCATTTATTTATTTTAGCATCAAATGAAGAGTACATTGAAGATTTTACTGCCAAACAACACAAGGGTAAAGCAATAAGCTTTATTGGCTGGACGCCAACCGGTCGAGTCGACGGCGATTTGGAGGAGAACAATGAGTGCGTTTCGGAACGGTAAAAAAGATCATTGTCTCCACATCCTAATTGAATTTAAAAGACGAGTTTTATCTCGTCTGTTGTCGTTGAGAGCATCCCAAAGGATGAATTCTCAAAAACCACAGGTGCGGGCGAGATCAAAAAGATTGCAGCACAACGTGAAACTTTTTTAGCAGCGGGATACTGGGACACAGGGTCCAAAGAGGAATATGACAAACTCTTAGGACGCGAGCAAAAAAAAAGAGGAGCGACTTCCACCACAATTGAACCACCTCTCCCGGAGGCATGAGGGGTTCTTCCTATTTCTGTCAGTTGAGGTCTCAGTCTGGTCGTCCGAAGGTTTGGACTTATCGGAAGCAAGTTGTCCAATCTGAGAGTGATGCAAATGCGCCAAGAGCTTTGGAAATTACATCCGTGTAAGTTTTTTGATATGGTGTTGAGCGGCATCACATTCATGGTTATAGAGTGCAAAGCCTCCTTTTCATACTCGTTTAGTTGTCGCTGTCCAAAACAAAAAGTATCTCGCATTAATAGATTCTTTTCCACTGACGAGTCAAACCTACAACAGCCTGATTCCGAAGGTTTAAGGATATTGTAGGGCGATTCAATGTTGAAAAAATCTCGGCTGTATTCCAACATTCACTCTCGAATTCTGTGTTCTGCAGCATTCGATGGCCTTCATAATTCGGTTGTGAGGTGGCTTTTGATTATTTCAAATCATGCTGGTACTCAAGATTATCGAACCAAAGTGGTTGAATCTCAGATAGCCTGGAGATATGTAGGCACCCGTTTGCAAGGGTTCGGCATAATTCCTAACTCGTTGTGAAATTTTCCCTTTTAGAAAATGTGAATGGGGCTTGGTCAAAATGGTTCGGTCAAATTTTTATTTTCGCTCGAGTCGCGTGCATCAACCCAAGTAAAATGAGGGGACAGTTGTTGGACAACCAATTTTGACCCACGTTGGGTATACATAGTGTTATATAGCCGGATATCCTGTTGTATATTCGAAACCACCCAATTTCTCAGTCCATTAATCCCTTATTCCTTCCACCAGCCCATTCTATTTAATAATCCTCAACCCAACACATTAACCCCCAGGCCCAATCCCTCAAGCCCAAAATCCCGTTCCAACTCAAATTCCCAGCCCATTTGATATGCCCAGGCGACCCACTAAACTTAAAAATCTAACCCGCCCCGTCCTCGTTTGACCCGACCACCGACCCGACTTCTCTTCTTCCCCTTCTTCCCCCTTCGCACGACCCAACAGTCCCAATTCCAGAAAAAACAAAAATCACCCAAAAACGAAAACCCTCACGCGAACTCTCCCTCATGCGACCTCTCCCCCCCGCGCGTCTCTCCCCACACTCTCTCCCTCTCTCTCTAGCGCGTGGAGGAACGAAATAACCCAACGGACCTCTGGCAGAGCCTTGCGTGGCGTCTCCCTTTTTTGTACGGACTTGCAGTGCCCTAAAAAACGGAAACGAATTGTGCGTCCTGCGGATGCGGTGGATATATTCGAGCCACGCAAGGGCATAGAGGGAAGAGGAATAATCTCGTCTGACCTCCAGGATCAACTCGATTCCGTTGGGAATCTTGGCATCAAAGTGGCATATTCCTTCAGATGCGGAATTTTGAATTTCAAATTCAAAATGGGCGGAAATCGTCTTACCCGCTCCCTGGAAACCCTAGCTTCACCTATATAAACCCCCACCTCTCTTCAAAACGGGGTTAGCGATTTTTGTTGGATTTTCGGAAATAGAACTCGAACACAAAAGGGTTAGAGATTTTCGGTTATAATTTTGGATTGTGGTTGAAACTGTTGGCGGGAAAGTTGTGCTGTTTCTTTTTTCTTCCGTCTCCACACAGAGAGTTTGAGCGGAGTGCTGGTTCATCTTTGTTCTCTGTTTTAAAACAGAGCAAATCTCTTGGGGGAAATTTTGAAAACGAAAATTTGAGTTGAAAAAGAAAATCTCGAAAAGATTCGGCTTCTCTTTTTTCTGTTGGTTGGACGTTTTGGAATCTGTCGCAGCCGTGGTTCGCGTGTGGAAGTTCGTCCTCATCCCCTGCTCACCCGTCCCTGTCGCTGCTCCTCAACAGGTAAACACTTTTCGTTATGTAATCTTCTTCCCTTCTCGGGTCCAATGTGGTGGAGGGAGAATAGAAATTTTCCTTCGTGTGTGTTTACCTGTTGTTTTGTTGCTGTTGGGCCGACATTATTGGGTATGTTTGCTGAGATTTGTTTGTTTGTGTACTGTTGTGCATTTACCCATTGTTCGTGGTTTATTTTCATTTAATAAGTAAAACTCTATCGCGAATTTTCCCTCGTCGTTGGTGGTATGACAATCTGTAGGCTTTGGTTTGTAGACTTTGTGTTTTGGTTATCCTTCTCATCTAAATTGAAAGTTTTCCCATGACATAAAAGTATTCTTGTGTGTTTGTTGAAATGCGAAGGTGGTTCTTTCTCCTCTCCCAATAGTTTGTGATGGGTAGGTTAAATTTCGAATTTTGTTTTTTAAGTGTTAAATACACATTTCTGGTTGTTTGCTGTTGTAAATCCGTTTTATTAATGCGACCTCAAGTTAACGCGACTTAAAGGGTCTTCGGTGACTTAGTAGGAGTGTCTAGTTTTAAGGTCGTTGATTTCCTGCTGCTAAAACTCCTCCGACAGTGGGTGTGAGGGGTGCATTTTTGGACATTGAATATGATTCATGTGACCTCGGAATCTGCTTTAGTTTACATAGGTTGTTACATGCCTTGGCTTGAGTTTGCGTTAATGAAATCGACTAGTGTCTTATTCCAGTTTGTTGCTGCCCTCTTGTCTTTGTAATAAGTCTTTCTTGTTTCGCTGTCTCATGCCTTTGCGAAGATTCGTTTGCGGTAAATGTATTTATACTTATTTGAGAAGTTCAAGTATCATATCCATGGCATGTCTACCTTGTATTCACTAATGGCAGTAATGTACACCCTTATGCACTTTGACAGATCTATCCATATGTGTATACGCATTGCTTGTTTTTCTTTTCCTCATCTCGTTTGTTGTGAGGTTGTTTTCTCAATATCATTTGGATTTGTTTCTTTTTTTTTAGTCATTTATTTCCCCTCTAATTCACATCTCCAAGTAGTTCATTTTTTGGTTTTATTTACAATGCTGCTATTAGTTTATACGTTCAAGGCGCTAATTCCATTGTTCATTTATGTGATGTGATGTATTGGGAAGTCCCATGGACTTCATTTCCCTCTTTTGCACATCCTCGTTGAGCCGTAAAGGCTCAAAATTTTATTGAGCCATGAGACAGACAGGCGAAATCCGGAATTTCGTGAAGATTGAAGAGAAATCCAAAAATGGATTAGAAGACTTTCTTTATTTTGTTTTGTATTTTATTTTTGTAATGGGCATAAGCCCTCGTTGCTTTTCTTTCTCGTATTTATTTTGTATGTTTAGACTAGGACAGGTACGAAAGAGAAATGGGTCGAAACCCAAAAAACAAGTGGGTCCAACATTCGGTCAAGGCGAACAGAACCGAAGTTGGACCCAAATCTCTCTCTCTCTCTCTCTCTCCTTATTACTTGCTTATGTGCGTTGTTTAAAGTATCGTTAGTGTTAGGACTAGAAAACTCCAAATCCCCTTCGAACGCCTTTTTGCTTTATCAAACTAAAGACTAAGATTGAAGCCTTAAAACGATAAATTTTTAAAATTTGAAGTTTGTTTATTATTGAGGTTTAAAAGAGTTTAACTTTAACAAGAATTTTAAAATAATAAACATTGTAGAATTCTTAAGAAATTGCCTAAGTAATTTTCTAATAAGTCCAAAATAACTTCAAGGATTGACAAAAAAGTTTATAAAATAAATATGTCAAATAAGTTAATGCCGGAAAAACAGTTTTGAAGTAGCGGAGTGTTTCTTTAGGTGCCTAAACACCTTCCTGAAGACATGAATAGGAATCCCGGATACCCCCTTAAAATGTTTTTCAACAATTTTTCTGTTTAAGTTTGTTAAGAAATAAGGTTTTCTTGAGTTTTTTTCTTAAAAAAAATTATAGTTGTGGGGACTCCTATAAAGTCGAAAATAAAACAAACCTTTTCAAAAATCACTTTTTTGAGTAAAACAAATGTCATCATTTCATCACACCCAAGATCATCACTTTCATGGTTCCACTAGAAATTCTAGCACTACTTTGGTGTTCACGGTAAAAAAATAATGTAATACAACAAATTAACATTTAGAGGTGTTTTTTTTTAAAAAGAAAAAGTCTGGTTGTAAAATTTAAATTGGGAAAAGGGTCTGGATTGAACCCTCAATTGTCATTTGTAGAGCTGATATATCTGGGTTAGTTGAAAGGGACTCCATATATACCCCGTTACTTATGTAACAAATGGTTCACATATACCATTTTCATCTAACAGAAATGAAAAAAAAAAATTTAAATAATATTTTATTATTTTTTCTAAAAAATATTAATTCCTAGGATGAGGTAAAATTAATCCTCTCGTCGAAACATATTTTTTTTTGACCTTTTTTTGTTTCAATGACTTAATTTAAAATATATTATTTTTTGATGTAATCATAATTTAGGTTTCATTAATATTCTTGGAAAACTTACTTATGTAGATGACAAATACTTTTTTTCTTCTAAATACAAAAACCAATTACCAATATAGTACAAAAAAAATAGTTTAAATTTTTTTTTTCTTTAAACTAAGGATTGAAAGAAAAAAATTGAATAAGAAACTCATATAAATAAAACAAAGAGAAATTAAAAAAAGTAATGTTGTATGGGAAAAACTTAAATAACCCTAAAACGGTGATAGAAGATCGATATTACCCTTCAATAATTTTTTAAATAACTAAAAGTAAAAATAAATAAATTTAGAACTAATTTTTTAACTTCTTTTAAATGAAGGGTATATGTGAACTCATTTTGTAATGACAGGGGTATATGTGAGCCGTTTGTACAACGGTAAGGACATATATGAGTCATTTTCACAATGAAGGGTATATCAGCTTCAAATGACAAAATTGAGAGATATATTAGAACTTTTTCCCTTTAAATTTTTAAAAACTCTCAGTAATGATATTTGACTCAAATACTAATTTTTTTTAGTATTTAAGTATTTAAATTATTTGCCAAAAAAATATATACCAAATTATATGGACAAATCTATTTTTAACTTTTTTCTATATTTACTTGGAAAATATATGGTCAAAAGGGTTATAAGGAATTTATATCCTACTAGTTGTATATAGAAATCTTAAATTGAACAGGCATATATATTCAAAAAAAAATAAGACTATTATGAAAAGTCATTTTTTAATATACAGAGATCTTAAATTGTACAAACACGTTTGTTCATGAGCCAACATACGATTATTATAAAAAATCACATCTTATGTTTTATGCATAAATATAAGGACTCTTTAGAAATAGCAAAGAAAATTTTGTAAGTATATATAAGTATTTTCTTGTATTCTAAAGTGAATTGTTTGTTTTCCCCCAATATGTATAGAAGCAATACTTCTTTAAGGAAAATGATTTTTCACAATTCAAGGTCATTTTCTTCTATCATTATGCTTCCTATTATTTTAACAATAGCAATTCACATCTTACATGATTATTCTCATTACACTCAGCATAACGACTTTATTATTACTTAGAATTAGTGCTCCAAACATAATTGATCACAAATGGATGCCCAAAATGTATTAAGGATGTAAAAAAATGAGTCCAACTATAGGAAACTCATTGATTTCACCTAAAATTTTAAGGGTTGGACTAAATATAATTTGTATTTGGTTCAATCTCAACTTTATGTGGACTAATATAATTGGATTGGTTCAAATCTCAAACTTATCAAGTATAGCTCATTTTAAGAGTAATACTTATATGGTCACTAAACTTTGATAGTTTACTAGAAGTTACTCAAACTTTGGGTTGTTTATACTTCGAAAGTCACTCAAATCTGTTTTTTAAACTCAAAAACACTAAACTATTGGTGTTCCACTTAGAAAGTTATCCCAACTATTTATATTTTCACTTAGAAGTAACTAACCAATTTAAATAACATTTTTTTCATTAAATTTTATAAAAATTACAAAAAATAATTAATTTACTTCTACCAATTCCCAATTTTTACTATTGAAATCTTTTAACAGTTTATTTCTAGTTTTACAATAATAGAATCGAGATTTTTTTTTTGGGGGCGGGGAGGAGGAGGGGGAGGGGGGGTTGCAGTTGTTACTGTAAAAATTTTTTTCGAAAAAGATAATTAAATGTTGGCGCAGATAGTAAAATTAATTAAAATGGTATCGCTTATTATTTCTTTAAAAAATAGTTTAAAATAAAATTTAATGAAAAATTTATTAAATTGATTGAGTGACGTATAAGTGAAATTGAAATATCAATAATTGGGTGATTTTCTAAGTTAAACATCAATAGTTTAATGACTTTTGAGTTATAAAACAAAGTTGAGTGAGTTTCTAAGTAAACAACTTAAAGTTGAGTGACTTTCTAAGTAAACAACTCAAAGTTGAGTGACCATATAAGATATTAACTCGGAAAACTTGCATAAAGATACTATATTAAGAAAAATATACCATTTATAACAATAATTTTTTTTACTTGATCATTTTTAATAGATATTACAGAGAACAATTTATAGAACACATATAATACAAGTTTTATTGATGGATAATATATTTATCACATATTTGGTAACTCAGTATAGAATGTGTCAATTTCTTATCAAACAAACATAATGTATTTTAAAACATTTATAATACATATATTACATACATAATCCACTTTTAATATATATTGCAGATTTATTATAGTATTGCTATGTAGGGGTGTGCTAAATCGAACTGAAAATCGAATCAAATCGCAAATCGAGTCAAATAAAAAAAACGACTACTGATTCGGTTTGACTTGGTTTGGTATTGGAAAAAAAATCCGACTATATTTAGCTTGATTTGATTTCAACTAAAAAAATCAATCGGAGACCAAACCAACCCAACGTTATATATGTAATTTTAAAATTTTATTTTATACATAAAATTATTTACTTGGTACATTTTCAATATATCTTATTACTATTACTTAATTTTTATCTTTTATATATATTATTTCAAGTTAAAAACTTAGAATTTCAAAATTGGTCTAATAAAGATTATAGTTCATATTATTATTGGAATTATAAGATAAACTAATCAAAATCACATTAAACTAATGCAAAAAGAAAAAATCAATTCAAACATAGGATGTCGATAGATATCGAATTAGTGTATTTGTTAGATTTACATTGATTTAGAAAAATTAAAGTACATAATCTAATTTAAATTTTCCTTAAATATTTAGTAATGTAACTAATACTTATTTGTTATAAACAATTTGTATTATAGTGAATGTCTAATTATGTGGAGTCCTTTTAGGATATGGTTATTAATCTTAATTGGAGACCAAGTTAGGTTTCCTCTTTCCTTCATTGTAAATAAGATCTATGAAACATGAATATACTTCAAGATGAATAAGAAATCATTTCTCTTTTCCCTACTTTATTCTTCTTCTAAATTTATATAGTTTCATAACACATTATCAACACGATTCTTTCATCAACTAATCAAATAATAAAAAAGCCTCGAAGATATATGCGCACTGCCCCAACGGCGTTGATTTGATGGAGTCAATGTTATTCCTTCTCTGGTAAGACATATTATTAATAATAGAAGAAAAGGTAAGAAGCTATGTTTTGATTTTTCTTTTACTGTTTACTTGCACAGTATATAATTATATTTTGAAGAAGTTTGTAAAGCTATTCTTTTTCTTTACTAACTACATATTACTGCTATGATCTTTGTAATTGAAAAGGAAAGAGAAAAAAACAATCAAAGTATTATTATAATTATAATTGAGGATAAGACAATAGAGTCAAGTCCTATAACACAAAAAAGGGTAAGATGGTAGATTTAAATTCTATTGCACAAAAAAGGCAAAACATCAAGTTTGATTCTTGGTGCACCATGATAAAATATGTTGGATTAAAGTTTCATCAATTTATGGTATAAGACGTGTTTATATGAATAAGACATTTGATTGAAGTATCAATGCACTATATTGATGATATATTGACTATTAAAGCAAATAGTGGACTTTTGATGAAAATTAGTCATGGAACATATTCCATTGACCCTCCATTCACTAAAGCGAATATGATAGTCGTGCTTATTGTGTCTGAAAGAAGACAAGTGATTAACTAATGCACATGAATACAGAATTGATGGTGACTAAAAATTCATAATTTGATAGATCAATGTTTGTGTTCCATTATGAAGAATGAGACTGTTTGATACATATTAAACGATATAGATCCATTCTATAAACGTGAAAGGAGGTGTAAGCACATGTAGGATGTGAAAAAGATTTGCAACCTTTGGTTGTAGATTTGGTATCATGACCAAGATTGTCCTGCTGGGGCAGGGACATATGCTAAAGAAAAATTTCATACTTTATTTTTTTTTGGAACTTTTATAGATTATAGATTTTGCAATGAGGCTCATATTCTAATAATAATTTCAATGTATTGGCTATTTTGCTGTATTGATTGTATGGGACATCAAGAGTCTATAATGATGAGGTGAATTACAAATAATTTGAATTGACATCCATTAAAGAACATAAAGATACTTTTCAATGGTGAATTTACTTGTACTGTTTGTTATTAAGGCAAGTTAATTGTGACACCATCATTAATGAAATTGAGATTAAGTCTCCTGCGTTCTTGAAACGTACATATAAGGATATTTGTGGACATATTCACCCACCTAATGGGTTGTTTGGATACTTATGATCCTAATAGATGATCCTTCTATATGGGTGTTTATTGTTATCTCGCAACTTGATGTTTGCAAAAGTATTGACATAACTAATATGATTACAGACACAATTTTCTGATAATCAAATTAGTTTATTCAGTAATGAGATCATGACTCACCTTTAGAAGAGATAGAGTAATTGAGAAAAAAATAATTCTGAAATGTACTCTCAGAGTATTAAAGTTGAATTTTTTTCATATAATAGTAATAAATTGGGAATTTACTAAAGCAAAAAAAAAGAAGGCACATGACATAGTAAACTTGGAGTTTACGAGTACTAATAATTGTATTAGTTGACAGAAATAATTTGGTCATTCCAAAGATGTATGTACTAGTAATGACATAACATTGAACGAATTAGAGTCTTTCAGGAATTCTTTTGCTTGCTTTTTGTTCTAGTAATAAGTTGATTGGTCTCAAACTAAAGTTGAGACTAAATACGTAAATTATCAAAAAGTTTATTAAAGGTGGTAATATTGCGTCTGTTCACCTATTTCATGTATACGATAAAACATAGCCATCTATAAGTATAATCACATGTAGGTTTGTTGCAATCTTGTCGTTAGAACATAGCATAATTATTTGTGCAAGATAATTATGTTAATTAGCATAACTTTCAGAAATCATGAAATGTCCAAAATTAATCATCTTGGTAGTTGATAATTTCAAGCTGATGTGACATTTAAATTCCTCAAAATAAATTTAGGTTCAATCATTGATTATGTAGAAAAAACAAAGTTTTCACGTTGAAATATAATGTAGTTGTACGCATCTAGGACAATAAATTATGACTCAAATGTTATTTCAATTGATATCTGGGCCAGATACGTTCAGATGCTTTTTCATTTGATTAGTTTGAGTGTTTCTAGTATATGTGATATCGATGAATTAACCAGTGATTGCACAAAGATAGATTCTCCAAAAAGATTGATTGATATATATTAGTTTGTTCTTAACATAAAGGGGTGAGAACAGAAGCAAAACACAAGCAATGAGTGAATACGGTCTATTAAATGGCGGCTTAAGGATTCGAGTCACCGAAATGGATTGAAACACATTGATAGACTAATCAACTCTAAATAAAATAATCCTTGAAAAAATGGGGAGGAGTAGGAGATCATAATAAGTGAGGACAATGTGTTGCTCTTAGAGAGTAGAAATAACACTTTTTGAAATCTAATGAGTAAGGGTAGCCTAACTAAAAATAATGAATAGTGATGAGATCATCAATAAGTTATGTCTATTGAGAATCGAACAAAATGGATTTATATCGTTGACGATATCTTAATTTACAATAGCGCGCAATATTGTTAAATATTATGAGGGATATGTTAAGTTCTACATCTATTAAAGCATGTTGGTGTAGAAATAATTATCAAGTGAAAAGTGGAATGATTCATCTTGGTAAAGTGTAAAGCTTATTTGACTTGCAATCCAGACACTAGAAGATGTAATACATCTAATATTGAATGTTGTCACTTGACAAAATTGATATGAAAATATCCAATGGATTCAATATCTAAAACATATACAAGTTTTTGAAAAACTTGTTTATAATCCTCACATGTAGATGCAAACAATCGAGAATCTTTTGTATTGTTATACATGTTGATGACTTGAATTGAAACTCTTGAATAGTTTTCAAAAGACAATATATTATTTACTTAAAGAAGTTGAAGTAAGGACTTGCAGAAATCTTTGATCTTCATAAAAGGAGATAGAAGGAAACGTATTTCGTCAAAGTTTTTCTACACTCATGAGCTCCCAAGAATGGTGATATCAACATGCAACAAGTTTGTTCAAGTAATACTATACTTGATTTATTCACCAAGTCTCTACCAAATGCAACTTTTAAGAAGACGGTGCACAAACTTAGAAAATGAAGATACAAGTCTCCGGATTGATGTTATCATAATGGAGAGTTAATACGTGATGTACTCTTTTTTCCTCACAAGGTTTTGTCCCATCGGGTTTTCCTTGTAAGGTTTTTAGTGAGGCATCCATAATTCGTATTATTTGATATGTGTACAGTGTAGTCTTTTTCCTTCACTAGATTTTTTCTCACTGGATTTTATCTAGTAAGGTTTTAACGAGGCACATAATCCACCGACATTCACGAGGGAGTGTTATAAACAATTTTTATTATAATGAATGTCTAATTATATGGAGTCCTTTTAGGATATGGTTAATAATCCTACTTGAAGACCAAGTTAGGTTAAGATCTATGAATCATGAATATGATTCAAGATGAATAAGAAGTCTTTTCTCTTTTCCTTTAGTTTCATAACATTATTAAACTTATTTTAGCATGATTTAGTACTTTTAGATCATATTTTGTCTTTTTTTTTCTTAAGAAACACCTTAGATAATTGTATTTAGGTTGGACTAAAAAAATTGGAGCACAAATTAATTATATGTTTGTATACAAATTTTACCGAAAAATCTAAAAATCTGAAAAAATCCGAAGTTTATTAGTATGATTTGATTTATAAATTTAAAAATTCGACCCAATGATTTGGTTTGGTATTTGAAAAACCCGAACCAACCCGAGGTTGAAAAACCAAAAAATCTGAATTTTATTAGTTTGATTTGGTTTATAAATTTAAAATTTTTACACAAATGGTTTGGTTTGTTATTTGAAAAACCCGAACCAACCCGGTCATTTAGCCCCTATTGCTATGTATTGTAATAAATGGTAAATAAATAAAAAGTATCGCTAAAATCAGTAATTATTTATTAATATATAGGTATACGTCTAAGTAATTTTTTTCATTTAAGATAATCTTCAATTAAGCCCAAGTTAACATCCTTCAACCCGTTTTAAGACTATTTATTTTCATTAATGTAAATTGTAATGTATGTTCCTATATTGAAGGTATGAGATATACTATTTTATATCTTTATGATTTATCTATTCATTTGTAATTTTTTTTTTCTTGATTGAAATGCAAATTGAGGTTTTAAAAATAAATAACAATATATTAAAAATTTTGAAATTAAGCGGGTCAATACCTGACCCATTTTAAGCATTTTTGAGCCCATCATTTGAAACCCAAGTAAACTTGAATGAGTCCTGAATTTCAATTCATTTTAGTATCTAGAATTTCAAGTCAACTTGTCCATTTGACACCTCTGAGATGTATAGTGATGTTAGAGGGATAAATCTACACACCACCCAACAAGAGGTGTCAAATGAGTGAGTTGAGTTGAAATTGAAGATATTAAAATGGGTTGAAATGAAAATTGTGTTGGATCTTAAACAGCTCAAAATTACTTTGAGCTCAAATTACATGAATTGGACTTAAATGGGCTTAAAACAGGTTGGGTCTTCACCCGTTTAATCTCTATAACTTTAATATATTGTTATTTTAAGTTTTATAATCACAATTTGAATTTCAACTCAAGAAAATTTTAAAAAAGAAGTTACAAATGGATAAATAAATCCTAAAAAATATAAAATAAATAATAATTCGTACTTCAATATAAAAACATACATCACATCGATGCAAATAAAAAAGTTTTAAAACGGCTTGAAATTGAAATTGGGCTCAATTGAGGATTATCGATCTTTCACATATAACAAATATAAAAATCATATGTGTGTTTTGTAGCTATAGTATGCACTGCGTAACAAACTTTATGTTTGCTATGACTATTAATATGTATATTTCTCTATAAATATACAAAAAACAATTGTATAATCTGTTTCAGTATACATATACAAAAGAATCAATTGTATAATCTGTGTTTGTAAAAAGCGAGAAAGAGAGAAAGGCAAGAAAACTGGGCAGGTTTGTATTTGTATAATCATAAGTGTATAGGAAGAGAATATATATATATTTGTATTTGTATATATAATTTTTTCTCATTCTATACAAACACAAATACAATTTATACATTTGTGTTTATAAATAATGAGAATGACGAGCGGCATCTGGGAAAGGAGAGAGAAAGGAACGAAAAGAGATGTATATATATAATTTTATATCTCTTTATACAAACACAAATGCATTTTATACTATTTGTATAAAGTGGAAGAGGCGAAGAGAGACTGTCCAGCGAAAAACGAGAATAACGAGCGAGAAAATCAGGGAGAGAGGCGAAATGACAATAGTTGTTACATGTTACAATTAAATCAAGTTGTGGTTATAACATTTAATTTGAATCAATACAATTTTCCCATCTTAAAATGGGCTAAAGCTTAATATTAAGATTGAACCGAATTCAAAATATCTTGAATCTAATCCTTAAAATTTCGAACAAATTAAAGAAATTACCTAGTAGTTAAACTCATTTTTAACACCTCTGTACACAACTAATTCAAGTGTCATAATCTGTGTCACGGACAACTCATGTCTATGTATATTACGATATACATGTAAACTGTTGGTTTGTGGCATATTAATACTAATGTTAAAATTAAAAATATGTATATGATCACAAACCAGTAAGCTACATGCAAATAGCCAACATGAAAAAAATGCTTATAGTACTATCTCTAATATGTACTAGAAAAAATGGAATATTATAAAAACCAAAGTTATTAATATAGTTCTACCAAAATGACAAATATTACGATAAAGTTATATACAGCATAACTCATATGAAAAAAATATTTTTAGTTGGACTACATTATATATATTTAAATAAAAGAAATATATTTTATTTTTTCGTGAGTTTGGTCTTTTTTTCCTTAATGTCTTCTTAATTATTTTCTCTATTTCACATTAACTACGTTTTCTCCATCTTTTTTATTGTTTAAAATAATCAAGTTGTCCCAAGTTTAAGATAGGTGTTTAATTTTTTATTTTTTTTATATTTGCTCTTTTCTTTAATGAAGCTTGATATTTTTTTTAAGAGATAAATTGCACTACTTACTAAGTTATATTTATGATTTACAAAAGATAATAGTGAAAAATATGGTTTAAATTATATCCTTTAATTTATCTTTTTGATAAATATGCATTGTCTCACAAATTCAGTTAATATGGAAAAAAGAGAATGTAAAAAAACAATTGAATTATTCTTTAATAAGTGTTCGATCCTTATTATTATTAAAACTATACTATTTCATTTATTCATTTTCGGTGTAAAGCCCTCTAGCTAGAGAACTCTTCATCGTAGATAATTCTTTTTCAATAATTTCATTTACATCTTCAGAAAATATGATCGTGATTCAAAAAAATTTTCATCGATCGTCCTACGACTATAAATATTTTGATGATGTAGAGGACACACAAATACATTGAATTTTTAACTCATAAATCATAGTAATAACAAGCCATGAGAAACTTAATTCCAAAGAAAATTATTAATTATTACAAATAAAATCTCGACATTAATTAAAAATATTTAGAACTAGTGTAGTCCAACAGAAATGAGAATGAACAATGTTACTTGATCTTTGGTATACTTCAAAGATTATGCATAACGTCTGAAAAAAATTAAAAATATCCTTGATTTCTCAAACATAATAAACATTGAACAAAATAATACAATATATGACAATTAAGTATCAATTTTATTAACACTAAACAATACTATTACCTCGAAATGTTCGAGTTCTACACGTTTGTTAATAATTTTCTCCACTTGAATATTTTCATGTACAAAACTAACCAACGGGACCCACATCTACTATATAGTGTAGGCATTATACAATGGGTCCACTATATTCACTGTCGGTTTAGTGTAGGACAGTTTTCTTAATTTTATAGAAAAGAAAGGTGTACTTATTTGAAGTTATTGATATCGTGCAAACATCAAAGCACAAAAGACGACCTTTATAGGCAAACTTTATCTTAAAAAATGCTTTAAAGACAATTATACCTTCACACTTTTCACTAAATATCAAAAACTGACATGTTGAAAGTTGAAACTATCCTTTCTAATACAACTAAACTAAATGTATTCTCAAATAGTGATGCAATAAGCAAAACAACAAAAGGAGACATCAATAGCAGTAGAACTTTGTTTAGGGGTGTCAAAATTTAAGTAAATAAAATCATATAGAAGTTAAGGAGTGTCAATATATAATATACATACATAAAATATATTTTCATCCTAGTTACATAATGTAATTTTCCGATGAGGAGGTGTCAGTCGACACCCCTTAACTTCAAGGAAAATTACGCGGTTAAGCAAACTTATACTAAATAATTATTCATCATAGCTATAGTTTGTTGTAATTACCACTCGCAGACTAACCTGGTGTGGGCTTAAATTATCCCACAATTCCTATCTGTTAATTCGCCAGAATATAAAACTCCAGATAATTTTTAATATTCAATTATTCAACTATATACATCTACAATTTCACATCATCTCCCTTTCTGTTTTCCTGGCCACTCTCTCGCTCTGCTTCTTCTTCTCTCTCCCGATCTCGCTCGCCTCTCTTTTCCCTCTCACCCCATCTCACTTGCCATATATACAAATGCAATTATATATACAATTATCTGCAATATACCAATTTCACCTCACTCTCTCCTATTATCTGCTCTCTCTTGCTCGCCTCTCTCCTCCTTCTCCCAATCTCACTCGCATTCCAATCTCGCTAGTCATATATATAAATATATATGTATAATATACAATTATCTAAGCGATATACATATACACTTCACATTTCTCCCACTCTTTTCCCCTCTCTCTCGTCTCTCTCATCAATATAACATGTAGCTACGAATTGTAATTATCAAACTATATATATGAAAAACAATTAGACTATTTTTAAGTGATTATATGTGAAAGTTCCCTCTAACTACATGTGGATCCACCACTGATAGACATGGTATATCATAATACCGACCGCAATATCCCAATCTCAATGTAATAGAACATATGCCCCTAGGAATCACCGTCGTATATATTAAACATGTTTAATTATAATACAAATCCAACATAGGACTGTGTTGTAATCAAAACTGCATGGGGAATTTTATAAACTGTCGGAAGAATCCTTACCACTAAAACAAAAACCTGGTTCTCGTCAAATTTACAAAGATAAAAATAAATAGCTTACATCTTTCACTTGGCGATTCACATTCAATTTTATATGGCTAGAAGTTTTTAAAGAACTAAATATTATCGGACTTAACTATTATATTAAAATAAATTTCAAAATTATCGTATTTGTTGGAGACGGAAAAATTGATGAGAACATTATTATTTTTGTCGCATAATTAATAACAAACACATCCATCAGTTTTCTATCCAATTTTTATCCTTTTGGATAGTAGAACTCGTACCTTTTCTAAACATTCTCATACTTTTGAAATATTTGAAGTTGAGTTTTTTTATCATTTCTATAGTTCATATGGAATAGATTGAATGCTTTGGTTAACCATAAGAATAACTTCTCCCCACTAGTAAAAACCTGAATCAATCTTTTCAACGTTGCGATCTTCCTTTCTGCAATTTCTTTGATTATGAATTTGTATTTAATGATATTTTGTATTTTAAACATATTTTCGCAAAAAGGAGATTGTATTCTCCACCCCTATCACTTCTTATTATTTTTATCTTTTTGTCCAATTTATTTTCAAACAAGCACTTCTTTTTATCCCACGACTTCAGAGAAAAAGTCTAATATGTATTACGAAAGTATCTAGAACAACAACTTGGAGAACTTGGTAAGAATTTACAAAAATATTTTCCGCAAGAAAGAAAATCCAACCCACGTCTAAATGCACAACATTTTCTTAAGAAAATTATTCTCCTCAAATATCGAGGTTGATGAAATATTTCGTGCGGCAGGGATCTAGGACGCTCTATACTTGCCGGTGTAATTTAATACCAAAAACATTCGATGTTATACCACTCACGAATAGTAAAAAACCACTAGAATGTTATATTTGTGCACAAGAAAAAGAAGTTTGTGTAAGTTTGAAAGTAATTTTGTAGAAAAGGCTCAGAAAGGTACACCTCTAGTGAATAGAACAACACAGGCTAGTTAATGATTTTATAAACATGTGTTATATTGTAGCCATTATAAAGGAAAGTCCGATTTCAAACAAGACCCAATCCCTCAAATTTTGTATTTTTTTGAAAAGTCACAAATTTCTGTGCTTTGAAAAAATCTCGTAAAACTCTTTAATAAAACAACCTTTTAAAAAAGCCATAACTTTGAAAGTAATCACAATCCTACATTTTTTTTCACACCTTCTAACACCTAATGCTAAAAGTACTGTAACTTTATAACTTAAACTCTCTTTTATAAAAACAAATTATATATTCTTGACATTTTGAAAATGCAAAGGTGCAGGGTAGACAAGTTAGTTATATTGGGAGTAGGTCATAATATTATTCTCAAAGTACCAAGTTAAGCCTTAACCGGGCCTGTTTGATTACCAGAGTGAAAGTTGAAATGATAAAGGAAGGTTATTTAATTTGGAATAACCCATTTAATTTTGAGTTTGATATATTTATGACATACATAGAAACCGGTCAATAATGTGGAAAACCTCTCAAAACATTTGTTTCAATTACTTTAGACAATCTAACCAAATAGGAAAGGAGTTTCACAAAAACCAAAAAACAGCTGTAATAAAACTTACAAACACGACGTTATTCTAATAAAAAAAATAATATACTGTTGATAGAATTAAGTTCAATACGAAGTAATATTGTACATGAATTGTATTGTAGGGTACTTTTAAAATTAAATTTAGGGACTATGCACAAGTACCCCCCCCCCGAACCTCAACTTGTACTGTGAAAATTTTCAGGAACACACTCACTAATATCATAAGGTCTATTACCTCCCTGAACTTAGTTATAAGTAATTTCCTAATCCCCTTGTTTTGCTTACATGGCACTAGCCTTGAAAATAAAAGTCAACAAACGCTAGAACCCACAAGATAGTGCCAACGTAGGCTGAAAGAGTGTAGAAAATTATTAATAAATTTGTCAGCGGGGTTATCGGACCTTAGTATAGTATAATGTGTCTTTGAGATTCCCGACAATAAGGTTGAGGGGGTTACGTGGGCATTATCCCTAAAATTTCACAATGGTCTATATCATTGTCAATTAGTAACTTAATCCTCATAGTTATCATATTTTCGTGAGAATTTCCTCAACATTCTTTGGGTGGATATTCTCGGTACAAATTTTCCGGCAAAAAATTAGGCAAATATAGGTGGGATCTAATATATATATGTAATTATATAGTAATATATATAAAAACTTGTGGTGTCATTTTTTTAAATTTGAAAAACGTGAAATATGAATAAGAAAGGTTTTTAAATTTAAGATGTTTGGAGAATTTCAAATTTCACATCTCTTGATTTAATTCATGAGATAAATCACACTCAAAATGCTGATTTCATGTCATAAATTTCAAATATAAATAATCAAACTGCAGAGAAATTGAGAAAAGTTCCCAAGACAATACATAGAAGGTGAAAATAATCAAAGATATACGGTGTGCACAACAGTTGTTTGTATCCATTAGGAAAGATTTCCGGCTCTATTCATTCCTCTCTCTTCTTATTCTCAAGTTCTACTTGTGAATTGACGAAAACATCTCATATTTAATTTAATGGGTAGATCTGATTGATTAAAACACAGTTTCGATAACCATAGTTGAATAAAATACAAATAAAATAGATACCTAATAAGTAAGGCCTTTTCTAGAAAATTAACTTTAAGCCTACACTTTATTGGGATAGACTACCTATGATAGAAGAAGAATCCTATATTTGGTAAACGCTAACGATACATATGGACAATTATCATAAAGTTAATGTTGTAAACCTATAAACAAAATACTTTTAATAATGCATTAAATATTACACTAATAACAGAATGTTAAAGTCTTTAACCCATGTTAAAGTCCTTTACCCTTTACCGGCATTAGTTATGTCCATTAGAAACCAATTGTCACTAACGGCTTTAGAGACATATATAAAAGTGACAATTGCCACTAAAAATACATATTTAGTGGGGCAATTAAGAATTAATGCCGCGCGCTAATGGTCATTTTTAATTGTCAGTGATTATTACTTATAAATGACATGTACATTTGGACAAAAAGGAAGAAGAAGTTTAATCCTCCCTAGAAATGGAAAATCAAAGTACTCAAGAATAAATAAACTTCATCTGATCATTAACGACCGTTAAATACCTCAATGTCAAACTCACACCTAGCACTCCTTGTTCTGAGAACTTCACTCAACGTTTCAATTTCACTCAAAAGTCACCTCACTATGGCACTTTTTTTTCTCATAACGTCACTCAACGTTGAATTGGGTTAACTCAAAAGTCACTCAACTATCTACTCTTTTCCTTCTCTCAGAAGTCACTCAAATCTATTTATTATTTTTTTAATTAAATTTACTGATCTCAATTGGTTTAATATAACAACCCAAATTTTTTTAAAAAACCAAAAAGAGAAAAAACCATATCAACCAATCAATGATCCACCCACCTAAACCGGATTCCATTAAAATATAATATGATGTCATTTTATTTTGGCTTTCATCCTAAATTATGTCATTTATTCATCCCTCTACATTATTCTTTTTTTCATCTCCTTGTTGCTTTCTTTTGGAGAGGGCCCCAACAATGCGAATTAAAAAGGAACATGTAGATGAGAAATAACATTGATCTCGTATCTCGCTCTACAACCCTCATTAACCAAAAATTCCATGTGAAGAATAAGTTCAGATGTCGGGTCTTGGGGTCAGATGTTGAGACCATATTTTGGATCATTCATCAGGTGCCAGTGTCGGAGTTAAAATGGATCCTAATTCGAAAGTTGAGTTTTGCGTCAGGTGTCAAAGTCAAGTTTAGTAATACTTTAGCAATGAAAAGATGGTAGAGGTTAAGAACCTCAAATTCTCTTTGGGTCTCCTTTATCAAACAAGAGTATTGCATCAGAGCTCATGTGGTCAGTAAAAATGGGCTTGAGGTAATTCTCATGCTTGGAAACAAATGTTTCACGTTAGAGAACCATATAATTTGACTCGTTAATTTAGGTATTGTCTCTTTTTGACAATTGGACTGGTAAGGATCCTCTAGCTTATCAAGTCCCAGATTCACCCAAAAGTTCAAAACTGCAAGTCAAGATGTTCATAAAATATATTTAATTACGACAAGTTTGTATATATTAATTATTATTGGTATGTAATAATTATAAGAAGCCTTTTCAATCACGGGGTACACTTTGTTTTGTCAATCATATCAATTTTCGGAGATTTGATTACTATTCTCTCTCTTCTTGTTGTCTTTATAGTCACCATAAAAGTATGAAGCAAATCCCTATAGACAAAGGGCAAGAGAAATTCTTTTTTCTGCGTTGAACTTTTCGCCATTGAGGATAAAAGCGAAAACTTCAGTAATAGGAATCAGAATTGATATCAAAATTCCACATACCAAAGAAGAAGAAGAAAAGATGAGTCCAATACTGCCTAAGAAGTAGAATTTCAAAATTATTGCAATACATATTATCAAACTATATTGCTTCTGCGGTTCAACATGATTTGCTCACTTGAAAATGCATGTAAAAGATATTTTACACGTTTTATAAAACCTTCGTACAAAATTATTTTGGAGCAGAATCCCAACTAACCACATAATAAGTTATCTTAATCGTATTTTTACCTCTATTGGTGTAGAGAAGTTAAGTGCCTTTTAAGGCCTCAATATAGTGAAAACTAAGATAATTGGATTAATAATGTATATTTTACGGTTAATATTTCTGCTATAGTTAATGTTAGATTATTTTAATTAATTAAAGTTTTATTTTTTGTCCAGTTAAGGGTATATGGTTGCTATTTCCAAAGTTACTGGAAAAACATGTGACTTAGTAGGTCAGTTTTAGTTTTAATTTCTGTATGGCTTTAGTGGTTTGAGATAAAGGTAGGAGTGTATCCCCTTCTATAAGTTGTTGCTTGTTTCAGTCAGTAAAGAAGTGTCCACTTCCAAAAACTCTTCTCTTTTGCATTTATTTTGATTTTATTTCCAGTTTTCTAATAGTGGTATCAAAGCCAGTGAGGGTGAACGTGCTTTAATTGTGAGTACGCCATGTCCTCACAGAGTTTTGTTCAACCTGCTATTCCACGCTTTGATGGTCATTATGACCATTAAAGCATGTGATGGAAAACTTTTTGAGGTCCAAAGACTTTTGGGAAGTCGTTGATGGTGGATTCCAAAAACCTGTGGTGGTTTGATTATGACGTGGTTTTCACGGTATAATTATTACTTTTTCCTTAAGGTTGGTTTAGTGTGTCCAAAAAGCTTTTTCTCTTTTTTTTGGGTTTTGTGCTAATTTTATATAAGTTTATCGTGTTTTGAAGGAAGGGAACATCTGTCCAAAAGCTGAATGAGGGAGATTTTGAGGGAATATAATGCAGAGAGACCACCACAGAGCATATGACGGTTCCGTCGTGTTGTGACGTCCGTAGTGACAGCGTTAGTGCAGCTTGCTGGAGGAAGATGGAGGAGTCTGACCAAGGAGTGGGCATTACGAAGCTTATGACGGTCGTTGGGCCATGACGGTCGTCCTGCGTTTTGTCGTGCAGTTCAGAGAGTGATCCAGTACCCGGATTCCAAGAGTTGAAGTATGTTGGAAACGACGACCCTCGACGGACTGTTTGGGTGACTATGACGGTCCGTCATAAACTGCCGTGAGGGGAATGAAGAGAGCAGCAGAAGGAAAATGGCACAAGTATGGGGACGACGGGCAAGTCCACGACGGTCGTTGTGACCACGAGGTCGTTGTTGATCACGCATCGGTCGGAGGTGTGGTCCGTCGACTCAGCCGCGTTTTGGCAGAATTTTCCAGCATTAGAACCTTGTTTAATTAGGTTTTTAATTTTTTTAATAAAATACTTTCGGAAAAAACCTCATTTTGAGGTAGGACAACGGAAGGTAGACACTGATAGTTAGACATCATATATTAGACTTTGGTCTTAGTTGTTAGATTTGGATTATCACTTGGATTGTTGGTGTATTTTGGTGATTAATCAAGCAAACTTTTGGATTTGATTCTGTCTCATTGAAGTAAGTTGTAACATGAAACTCTTAGTTATATATTTGAATATTGTGTTGATGGCCATTGAGTAAACTAAAACTTCATAATAGGGTTAGGGGACATGGGCAAATAATTGAGATAACCCTTAACTAAAATAAACAATCAGAAAATAGTGTCTTGCATGTATTAATAAATTCATTCGTTAGACGTCTTTTTACGGGTGATGGACCAACGTTAGAACTCGCCCTAATGCTACTGTCGGACCAAGGAGGTAGATAATAGGAACAGAATTATTAAACATAGATTTAGTATATACTATCTTAAAGGCTAGTATTGCATTGTTGACGAAGTAGATAAAACATAGCATATATCGAATACCACTGCTAATATGAGGTAAGGATATCGGGTTAGGATAGCAAACACACGTCCGCCGGAAACCACGGGGCGGCGTGAGTTTTCCTAGATGGCCGGGACCAAGGATTTCGAAATCCATCAACTATCACTCTGCGCAAGCCACACTAGAAGGAATTGTTATAGTTAGAATTATTCATAGTTGTCGAACCCGTGGGGGGGTAACCGTAAACCCTAGTTAATTTTGATAATCGATTTAAATTATTTTTAAAATCCAACATTCAAAGATGTTAAGTTTATCTTACAATTGCAGTATTATGTCAACTCATTTTTAGACCTTAGAAACCACCCTTTTATGTTTTATTTCCAGGAAGTCATTGCACCAAAACAATAGTATATCGAGTGAGTAAGTTAGACTATTTCCTGTGGGAACAAATCCCAACTCAAGAGTTGGGTTGATTTACTTGAAACGACCCGCTTTTACTTTATTTAAGAAGTAAAGTTTTTGATGCGAAGCACAATTGGAGCCGCTGCCGGGGATTATTTGATGTTAGATTTAAAATTGAATTATTACGATAGTGAATTGTTATTTTCTGATTTACTTTGTTTTATTGTTTTTGATTTCTTTCAAGAATCAGCCCTCCTGTTATGCCAAATACACGGAGAGGAGAGAACCTTGTTTCCCTACGGATCCCAGTTAGAGCGTACACTGCGTCAATATGGAATCAAAACTGGGAATAAATTGATGAGGATCCAACACGGAACATCCTAGATTTGTTGATGTTCATGTAAGATGGTACCCGATGCTCCGGTGTGAACATACAACAGAGGGGACAAAAATCCGGCTCCACGGCCCCCCAAGCATCCTACAGAGGCTATGATAATAGCAATTGGGGGGATGGGCCACTGGTTTACCTCCTCTACACCACAGGCCACACTTTTGGGGTAACTAGTCTCTGATGCACAGGTCACTGCCAGAGGTTTGTTTTCAGGGGCTACCTTCTGAGGATTCCACATGGCCCATATAGCAAGGTTAAGGGCAGTTGTGTAAAAAGTTGGGGGTAGGGAGGCCTTGATTTGGATCTTAGAGGGTGTAATAGGTATTCAGAGGTTTCCTCTCTCACTGGACCGGGAGAGGCTGCTATGGGTCACTGAGCTCCCAAGACCACACTCATCTTTATTGGAATCACACTAAGGGATGTTCTTCTTAGCAAGTACTATCGGGCGTTCTCCAAGAAACTAAACACAAAGGACAGAGGTGAATAACTTTGTGGCACTACCAGGAGAGCAGTTAGTAGTCTTGGGGAGATTCACTAATTCTTGAGAAGGGTTCCAAATCCACCGTTATGATGATGCGTTTCACTGAAGAATATTCTTCGGGGACAGGATTATAAAACAAAGGGTGTTGGACACTATTATCTAGCAGGTGGATTCTTATGGAGAAGTCCTTACGCTGAGTCACTGAAAACTTAAAAAAAATTATCCCGGAATAAACAAAGCTGGAGTACTAGGAAGTTCTATACAGGAACGAACCACCTTCGCCAGTCAGTCCATCACACCCAAGGCCACAGTGAGATTTCGTGAAGAGAAATGGCTCGCTGAGAACTGAGCTCGGGTTGGTTACTTAAAACATTGTCCAACTGGGGGCAGAAAAAATAAATGCAGTCAATATTGGTACACACCACCCCCCCAAGATGAGTGTCTATGAGGGCGGCTTCCTAGCAGTAAAGAAACAATGGCGGGTTTGCGACCAAGGCCCACGGCTTAATCAGGAGAATGGCGCCCAGGTCCGGGGAATCCACGTCCGGAAACTTAGGTGGTCCCTCCCACGTGCGGTTCATTATTTCCCGAGATGGACCACTACAACGTGACCACACCTTCACCGACCCGGCAGGGTACTGGTCCGGCGGCTGATGACGGGCGAGCGGCGCGGGTGCTCCCCGCCGAAGGAACCGACGGTGAGACCTGGACGACAGTCGGAGTGCTGGCGAGAGGCTGCTCAAGCAGCGTGAGAGCGGAGAGGGACCTTCCTGTGCCAGACCGCGAGGCGCCTCCCCCCAGCGAGAGGGAAAAGCGCAGAGAGGCAGGACGCGAACACAACATGGACCCGCTAACGGCAGCCGCAGGACTAGTTACGCATCTACGGCACGGACGAACACGCAGAGTCGAGACGTGATGTCAGGATGTGGGGGAGGTTAAGCTGGGAGGGGTTTAGTATGGCACGAGGGGGAAGGAAGGTTGCACCACATGATGAGGAGGTTCGACACTATGATGGAAACCTTAAAGAGTGAGGTGTTGCGCAAGGTGGGGGAGATACAAGAGGCAGGGCAAGGAGGAGGAAGCACTAGTCGCGAAGGACAAGGAGGATGGCGCATGCAAGAAGGGAAGCAAATGAGGGCAAAACGTTGATAAACCTGCCAATCTCGTTAAACAAGTATCGAATGCAGGGGACGACCCATGGTAAGGGGGGGCAAGGCCGCAGAGAGGGGGAGACTAGTGGGACAGAGGGAGCGGCGACAAAGATAGAGGTGAGAGAGGGATAGCTAGGCCGGGGAGGAAATAGGAGAGAAGGGGAGAGGCAGCGAGGAGCCCGGCCGGGAACTCCTGCGAGCGTGCAGCTGGAGTTCACTAGTCCGCGAGTGGCCGCAAGAGAGCGCTCGGTGATATACAGCAAGGGGGAGGGGAGTGGAACGAAGAGGACGAAAGAGAAGGAGAAGGCATGAGCGCAGATGCGGGGGACAGCGCGCCAGCAGAGCGGCTGCGGTACGGAAGTCACCGAGAGAGGCCTCAGTGTCCTCACACGCCATGGCCGTGACCCCCCCCCCCCCACTACCCCAATCAGTCGCAGGCTGAGTAATGCACGGCGTGACAACCCACTGAGCAGTGAATACTTCACGCACGAGAGCCGTACGCAGCTCACGCACGCCATCAGGACCGGCACCCGCAGCCAGCAGCGAGACGAACAGCGCCGGCGAGCTGCCAGCGCGACAGGAGAGGCGCAGTGAAGCGCCCGGCCCCCCCAGGCGACAGAGGTAGGAGAGGGAGAAGAGGAAGCTGAAGAGAGGAGAGACAGGATGGGAGAGGAAGAAGAGGAGAAAGGAGTGGCGATAGGGAAAGCGGACGCAAACATTCCAGGCAAACGGACGATATGCCATCTACTGAGGAAAATGTGAGAAAAGATAATTTGATAATGTGGTAAAGGGCTAAGTGGTGAAGCAGAGGAAAGTAATGGAAAGATGCTGAAGCTACTATCAAGGTAATCCCATGCCTAGGCCACCACCACCCTTCCCTCAGAGATAGTGAAAAATTAACGTGAGGATGGTAAATTTTACGGTACTGTTTCATAACAATGTTGAAGCAGATTTCTATCAAGGTACCCCCCCCCCTCTTTGGTAGAACGCCTAGGAAAACAAATACCCGCGTTATGCCACATTATGAAAGACTCTGGTACACCAGAAAAGATCGGTCACATTTCGAGGATGAATGATAGACTACAAATTGCAGTGCTATTGCTACAAGATCACTCGTAATAAAGAAAGAAGATACGGGTTGGTGCGTTCATATTTCCCTTGTACAATTGGGTCGTTACATTTGGCGAAACGGCACATTATGTGATCTGGGGGCACAGGCATAAATATCATGCCCTCTAGATTTGACCACGAGTTAGTTTAGGGGGGATCCAAACCCACTGGGCAATGCGGTTACTGATGGCGAGAGGAAGTTGAAACGGCCATAGGGATACTACATGATGTGCTAGGTAAAGTGGAGTCATTCATCTTTGAGGACTGATATTGTTATTCTTGGATTGCGAAGGTCGATTTTGAAGTGCCTAATTTTCTGGGGTGCCATTCCGTGCTAAAGGTAGTAGAGCATAGGTGATATGGATAAAGGGGACAGATGACATTTCGGTTGAATAATGAAGAAGCGACCTTCAACATTTGTAGGACGATGAGGCAGGTGTGGCTCAATCGGATCTACCATATCCCACAAAGAAAATTTTGAGAAGGTAAGAGTGAACAGAAAAATGCAAAAACAAGCGTTTATGGTTGGGGATTTGGTGAATTGTAGATAGTTATGGGGTGCCTGTCTTCCGGACAAGCTCAAGTCAAATGGACGGCCCTTACAGATTCCCAGTATTCCCTCAGGGAGCGTTGAGTTAAAAGCCCACGGGGAGGCGGTTGTTTTTTGAGAGGAATAGATATAGCATAAAATCTATTATTTTAAGCAAAAGCCTCGGGGAATGAAGATGATTGATAGAGGCATCCATCTTGAGGAAGTCTGGTAATCAAGGTTCCCCAGAGTAGTGCGGATCCATTTATAAATAGGGCTTGTTGGGAGGAGGAACAACCCAATAATTCTCGTCTTTTGTAGTAATGGTAGCATTTTCTATAGCATTTTTCTATTAATGGGTTTTAATTTTGCAGGCACATCACCAGGAAATTCTGTATGCACAATAATTACTCTGCAGTAGTACATGACTGGACACATCGACGGACCGTGTGCCTTGCGACGGACCGTGTATCTCCGTCTCGATACCAGGTACGATTTCCTGTGTCTTTTGAACACTAGGGCACACACGACGGACCAACGACGATGCCGTCACAAACTAGCTAAGGACTGTGTGGGGAACCGTCGCGGGGAACCGGTTCGCGTGATTAATTTGAGGATTACCCGAATGACCCGACCCGGTTCGGTTGGAACCTCTCTTACCAAAAATAATACCGTTGAAACTCCCAACCTTTCCATAGTACCACCCCATTACTTTCTTGTTTATACATTACCTCTATTTTACAACTTCCCCATTCCACTACCACCGATCATTGCCCTCTCACAATTCTCCAAAGCCCTAAAGTGTGATCTACTAGTGGAAAATGCTGGCTGTTGGTGTCTACCTTGCACCGAGTACTTTTGCATTGTTTTCTACATTTATACGGATGTGTCTCTATTTATTACTCATTTAGTTCTGCATTTTTGTTAGTAGTTAGATCATAGTTCTGATAGTATGTCGTGTACTTTATACGATTTCTGCATGACCTGGTACAAATATTCGAACATTACCAGTTACACAGCCCCAGACATAGGTGCTTTGCATTGCTAGTTCCTAGTAGTGGGGTAGAACTGTAGGTCCAAAACACCTAAAAAGGTTGATGGTGGGTCATTGGGGTTGCGTAGGGTACGTTTCGTTTTGTCACTGTCATTCAGGAAACGAAGACCCCGATGGAACCGTCGTAAGCCCGATGGGGACCATAGTGGTCTATTGCACAAGCCCTGCCTAGCACCCTGTCCTTTACCGGACACATGTGATGGATAGCGTCCTCGCGATGGTCCGTCCTGCACAACTGTCATGCTAGACAGCGACCACTGTTTCTAAGGGTCTCTCATTTTTGTGTTCCCCAACGGACACATGTGAGTCCATCCTGCCACAAACCGTTCTGGTTATGTCAGAGACCCTGTTCATAAGGGTCTCCATCTTTTTTTCCAAGTGTCCTACGACGGCCATCTACAAATGGACCCGTTCGTAAACTTGACGGTCCATTCTGCACACACCGTCATGCTAGTTAGAGGACTCTCTTCAGGGTTACTTTATAAACAGAGCAAGTACAAACATGCTGGACTCAAGACGGTCCCGTCATAGTCACGACGAGCGTCACCAGGGCACGGAGGTGTCCACTGGTTTTCTACAGCCCATTACATAAGTTATTCTCCCTGTTTTTTTATTTCGTATGGTTTCGCTTGTCTGTTTGCCACTAATCGACTAATTTATGATCCTTGCAGGGGTACTATCTCCTATCGGCACCCAAGCAAGACCCGAACATACGACACGCGGGGATAAAGTCGTTGCCCCGTCTGCATGTTGATTCATCGGTTGGAGGATGAGAGGGACACCTGAGTTGTGCCCCCAGGCACTTCCACACCTTCTCGTGCTGCACGTGCTCCCTAGCACACCACGCTGGGGTCAGCCACGTCAAGCCAAAATGAGGAAGGGCATCTGGCTCCTTCGGAGTATCATGGTCAAGGAAAGCTTGGCTATGCTGAAGGTTCCCGCACCAGCCAATGATTTCTCTCCTGCAGCGTAAGCTCCTCTGATGAGGCTGTGTGAAAGTTATACTCTACATACGGCGAACCAGCTCAGGTCCCACCACCCCAGCGTCTGGACCAGCCAAATCGGTGGGTGTAGACGGCTAGTTTTCCAAGTTACTCCGACGCCAAGTTCCCTGACTGATAAGGCAGTAATGATCGAAAACTCACTGAAGGTGGTACTAAAGAAGAGTCTCCAACGAGCCGGAGATCCATAACCTCTTAACAGGTATCACTTAGAGTGGACCAAACGTCCGTTGGGGACGATAAAGTAAGGGAAAGAGTCCGAGAGTTCTACGCATCCTACGTTAGCCGACTCTCCGATAACCAGACGATAGGCGGGTTAGCTCCCGATAAACAGGCCCCACTGGAGCAGGTTCGATGTACGGGGCGTACCTACGTTGCAGGTTGGACATTCCATGCAGCCATCGTCCGGTTACTATACGGCGAGAACGTGCAGATCGCTAATCGGACCCTATCACTGCGAGTTTATTGACTACGCTCTGCATTAATAAAGGATGGACAGTTTCGGAGCTGAAGCCGCACTGAGGAGAGGACCAACCAAAAAAGAGGTGGATCGGCCCTGCACCTGTCAGTAGATGGAGAGGGTGCCGATTGGGTCACTGAGCCCGAAGGGGGCCAATCAAGTGAAGGCCAACCTCACATTCATAGCAAAAGTTCTTGTGGATGCTAGTCCGTCACTGGCCTTTCCCCACAGATGCTGATAACATCGTTACTTGGGAGCGGAGCAGTGTTGCATGGCTTGCGTTGATGCCGGATTGCCGGTGACTTCGCATGATCTCCAAGGCAGTCATGCACGAGAGGGCATTCAACGGGGAACTACTACCTATCCCTTCCGGTGTATGACTTTGCCCTGCAGGTCCTGAGAGTAAGGTCTCATAACGAGACGAGGCCAATTGAGTTGGGCTCCACGCAGAGGCCCCCGTCAAAGCTGACCCCACTGCTGATGATCTTGCGGAACGGTAGCCAGGCCCGCACCGCTACACAGGCGTCCAATGAAATACACCGATAGAGTCTTATCCCGGGGTATGGGGTAGTAGTTAGAGCCCCGAGCTCCTCTTGACAACCCTATACCCGGTACTGGTCCGCTTGAGTAGGGTCCAAAAATAGAGGAACAAAAGTCCCACTCTTCTCGCATCACATCAGCCGTGGAATGCAGAGGTCGGATATGGTCTGAAGAGCGTACTACGAGAGCGAAGATGCAGCAGTTGACAGAGCGGAAGATGGATGAGTTCAACCAGCGTCTGGAATCCTTTTAGTTGAGAGTGTTAACCCGACCAGCCCTCCGGTGGATATGTTTTTTGCGGACTCTTCAGGTGTAGTCGATCAGTATTCTGCAAAATCGACACGATCCAGACGGAAGGGTTGCCGGAGTTGAGGCCCCTCTGTCGAGGCCTGCTGCGGACACCCCGTGTGGCGGCCTTTTTGCTACTCCTGACATTACACCACCTCCCCCTCGAGAGCAGTGCCCAAGAGGCGTAGGGGTAGATAAGAGGCCGAGGCGCGAGCAACAAAAGAAGGACCGCCAAGAGGTTGCGAGGCTACGCGGAGAGCACTCAAACTGTGATGAGGGCGGCCGCCACCAGATGAGAGGTCAGAGGCTAGCGGCGCGGGGGAGTTCTAGCTCAGCACTGTAGATATCACTGGCGGCAATACAGATGGTCTGGGTTGTGGATGAGGACACACAATGAGGGTGTCAGCATGAAGAGAAAAAAAAAAAAACGTGGTTCGGGGGACCGGGACCAACCATCTTGCCTGATCGACGGCGCTTTGCGCCCAGGTTGCTTCACCGACCACTCCAAGTATTTACATTTTTTAATGCATTGGGACAATTGCATGCATTTTTGTTGGGGGTGTCGGTAAATGATAGTGAGTAGTTAGAGTGAGAAGTCTGAGGTAACCCAATCACGATCCTCTTTTGGGAGGTTTTCTTGCCTGTGGTTCTTTTTCCCCAAAAGACTGATTACTTTTTATGTTGAACCGGCACAAATGTTATTGATCTTTTGTACATAGTTTATGCTGGCTGGAGTATGGTGCTAAAATGATATCTTGATAAACTGGAAAATAACGCCTGAATAGGACCTAGTAACTGAGAATTATGTGGCTCATAAAGCATGAATAGAATTACCACCATTGCATTACCTAAGCTTTCAATTCGAATAGGTGTTCTAATCACATCTGGTATAGTGATGACATCGTCAAAGTGAGTGTGAGGAAATTTGCTAGTACTATTGGACTTAGATCCTGTTTTTTTTTTTTTTTTTGGGGTTGTTGTTGGTCATCTTAGAACTGCCGGGTTAGTCATGGAACTTAAAGAAGCTGTAATAGATTATTAGGTAATGGATCATAGGCCCTTCTTCAATATGACCATTTTTATCCTAAATAAAAGAAACCAAGGACATTTATCCTTTCTTACCAAATAATCTGAGCTTCAAATTGAGACACTTTCTTTTTCACCCCAACAGAGCTTTTCGGGAACAAAGTCGTTGGCCCCTGGTCCCTCCTTGACACGTGGGCACCTCAGATTATGCCAAACGCATAGTTGAGGGTGGCTCTAATGCATGAAAAAACTTCGTTATGGCATGACCCAATTTTGGGTATGTATGTACCTTGGACTCATGGAAAGCCATGAGGTTTGAGGTTGGTATAGGAGGAATGCTGCTGGAAAGGGGGTTAAAGATAAGCACAACAAAGAGAAGGGAGAGAAAGAAATAAATAAAGTACCAGGGACTCACAAAGATTAGTGAAAGAAAAGTAAAGAAGAAGGAAAATATACAAGGAAATACAAGAAGCAAAAGACAGAAAGAGAGTCACTTACACAAATGAAAAAAGTTTAATTATATAGCAAGGTGAACGAATATGAGAAGAAAACTGGGCGTGATAAAATGATAGAAAAGTGGAAGGTTAGCCGATAGTCAAGGAGGGCCAAAAAGTCACAAAGTCTACATAAATATACCCTACCTGACCTGAGCTACGTACAAGATAAAGGAAAGTCATCGTGGATCCAAAGGGTTGTATAGCAAACTAAAGGCAGTGAAAAATAAGGGCAAAAAGTTGCCGTCAATAGGTATGCAAAGAGTGTGACTTTATTCTACGGAGTTGAGTGTTGAAAAGTAATCCTGTACTCAAGTGAAATCATGTGGAAAAATGAGGGATTTGTCTTAAAAGTGAGGACACTAGTGACAATTACAAGAAGGTTAGCACGCGGTGAGAAATTGAAGAGGAGGGTGTTAAAGCATGGGTGAGTCTGTGTCATGTTTATCCACAAAATTCAAGCCTAATAGTGATAGCTATTGATAGATTGATGAGAGTAATCGGGATGAATAGCCAACTGATGCAAAGTATAAAAAATGGATACTATGTACAAGATTGGGTGTGAGTATAGTGCGTCGCTTGAGGACAAACAACGAATTTAAGTGCTGGTGTTGTTCAAACAAATGCTCAATAGACAGATCTTGAAGCACTAAAGTTGAAAGATTTGAAGGCGAAGAATTATCTTTTCCAAGCCATTGATCGTTCAATATTGGAAACAATTCTTTGCAAGGATACGTAAAAGCAAATTTGAGACTCCATGGAGAAGAAGTACCAGGGAAATGCAAGGGCAAAGCAAGCACAGCTTCAAACTCTACGAGGTGAGTTTGAGACCTCGTATATAAAGCCGGGAGAGTCGCTGTCAGTGTACTTCTGACCATGACAATTGACAACAAGATGCGAATTCATGGAGAGAGGCTTGAAGACGTCATCATTGTTGAGAAGATCCTGCGGTCCATGTTGCCGAAATTCAATTTTGTTATCTGCTACATTGAAGAGTCCAAAGATATGGATACTCTTTCACTTGATGAATTACAAAATTCTTTGATGGTTCATGAGCAGAAAAATTATTCAACAGGATGTAGAGGAGCAAGCATTACAAGTAACCACAACCTCCAAAGATTCTAGGTGCGAAAGGAGCAAGTGGAATGGTCAACATGATCGTGATCAACAACACTTGTCCAATGGGAAGACAAGATTTGCAGATAAGTCTCATATCGAGTGTTACAAATGTCACAGGTATGGTCATTACCGTTCTATATGTCGTACAAATCTGAAAAATGTACGTGGGGAGAACTCTAATTTTGCAGAAGTAACTGAGGAGGAGGAGGAGGAGGAGTTCTCTTTGTTAATGGTGATCCAATCCTCAGAACAATACCACAAAAGTTTATGGTATTTAGACACGGGCTGTAGCAACTATTTGACTGGAGAAAAATCTGCATTTTCTAAACTAGATGAAACTCTTTGCACAACAGTCAAGTATGGCGATGATTATCGTATAGCTGTAATAGGGAAAGGGAAGGTGAAACTCCAAACAAAGTCTTCATCTATGCAAATTATCTCTGATGATTTCTTTGCAACAGACCTGAAAACAAACCTTATAAGTGTGGGTCAACTTCGAGAGAACGGCTATGAGGTGTCTATCAAGCATGGAATTTGCAGGATCCGAGATTCTAATCTTGCATTGATCGCTGAAGCTAAGATGACGGCAAATTTAGCTCTATCAATTTTTGTTTTTCAACAAAGTTGAATAGTCAAGCTTGGCTTTGGCACTACAGATATGGGCATTTAAATTTGGAGGGAATGAAATGTTGCACGAACCAAAAAAAAAGATGTGTTACGGGTCTTCCTAATTGTGATATGCAATGTAGATATTGTGAAGATTGTGTATGAACGCAATCTCACGATACCTTTCCAAGGAAAGCAGGAGGGCAAAAGGAGGCTAGAGTTAGTTCACTCGGATATTTGTGGACCAATAAACCCAATGTCCAACGGAAGAAAATATTACTTTATAACGTTGATTGACGATTTTAGCCGAAAGACATGGGTTTATTTTCTGCAAGAAAAAATCAAAGCTTTTACCATTTTCGAAAACTTCAAAGCTCTTGTTGAGAAGGAGATAGGATGTTCCATTAATATTCTTCGTACTGATCAAGGAGGGTAGTATCTTTCACAAGGATTTATAAAATTTTGTGAGTTTCATGGGATACAACGACAACTTGCTACAACTTATACTCCTCAACAAATGGAGTATGTGAGAGGAAGAATCAAACAATCATGAACTTTGTGCGAAGCCTTTTACAAAAGAGCAATGTTCCAAAATCTTTTTGGCCTGAAGCAGTCTGCTGGAGCGTTTATGTGTTGAACCGAAGTCCTTCTCGTGCTGTTCAGAATATGACACCAGAAGAAGCTTGGAGTGGACAACAACCAGATGTTCAACACTTGAGAGTTTTTGGGTGCATTGCATTTGCTCATGTTCCGGATCAGAAAAGGACAAAGCTTGATGACAAATCCAATAAGTGTGTTTTCATGGGTGTTAGCCGGGAGTCGAAAGCTTATAAGTTGTACAATGATATTAGTAAGATAGTGATTATTAATCGTAATGCGGTGTTGGATAAAGATAATTTCTGGTCGTGGAAGAAAAGCCAAACAACCAACAACTACCGTTGGATCCTGATGACAGAGATATGGAGCAAGAGCAACCAGTAGCCGATGAACATGTTTCTACCTTGGTACATCAAGAAGGCACCAGCTTCCGACCTCAACGAAATCGAAGAAGGCCAACATGGATGGCAGATTATGAGATGAGTGGAAATGTTCAATTTGAAAAGAAAGATTCATCTACATATTTAGCTTTATTTTCTGGTTCTGATCTCGTAATATTTGAGGATGCCTATAAAGATGTCAAGTAGCAGAAAACAATGGATGATGAGATTGCAGCAATTGAAAAGAACAATACTTGGGAGCTTACGGATCTTCCAAAAGGCCAAAGATAGATTGGAGTTAAATGGATTTATAAAACCAAACTCAATAAGTCTGGTGAAGTTGGAAAGTACAAGGCACGCTTGGTGGTGAAAGGATACAAGCAAGAGTATGGGTGGATTAAAAGAGGCTTTGCCCGCGTAGTCAGACTTCTTATTAACATCCGATGTTGTTGGATTGGCAAAAGCTAAAAAACAATGTCTGATTTATCAATCTTGATGTAAAATCAACCCTTTCGGGACGGAAGAGCTGCAAGCGAGGTTATGTTGACAAACCTCCTGGTCTATGTGATGCATGAAGGTGAAGAATAAAGTTAGAGATGAAAAAAGGGCTTTATATGGGCAAAAAAACAAGCTCCGTGAGCTTGGTATAGTCGCATTGATGCATATTTTGATCTAGAAAACTTTAGAAAATGCCCATATGAGCATATACTTATACAAAACTGAGGATGGGGAAATGTGATTGTATGCCCTTACTATGTAGACGATTTTTTTTATAACTGGGAGTGATCTATTATTTTCTTGAAAAATTTAGTATCCGTGATGATGAGGTTGATATATCTGATCTTGGCTTGAGGCATTACTTTCGGGAAATAGAAGTAAAGGAAATAAAGTAGTGAAATTTAATTCACAAAAGAAATGATGTCCATGCAAACATTACAGAGGTTTGGAATGAAGATTTGCAGTTCTACACGAACACTAACAGAGTCTGGGAATGAAGTTGGAAAAGAATCTATAGGAAAGAAGATTGACAAACATTTTTTTCAACAACTCGTGATGTCGATGTATCTAAGCACCAGGAACTGACAAATGTATTCTGTTTTATAGTATTGTTAGAGGTACATGGGAAAACTCAAAAGAAGATTCATTGTTGGTGCTCTAAAGAATTCTACAGGTATTTGCAACCGGTACAATGACTATGGTATTTCTATACAAGACCGAAGCGCAAGTCGAGTTAATTGGCTTCACAGATAGTGATTTTGCTAGAGATAAAGAAGACAGGAAAAGCACTTCAGTTTATGTGTTTACGCTTGAATCTGGAGCTGTTTCTTGGTGCTCCAAGAAGCAACCAATTGTTACATTGTCCATTACAGAAGCAGAGTTTGTAGCTGCCAAAACATGTGGTGCTACCAAGCAATATTGGTTGAAGGCAAGATAGAAGATATTGGCTGAGCTTCATGTTCGACAACAAGAACCAATTCTTCTTTACTGCGATAATTGCTTAGCGATTAAGCTTTCAAGGAATTCAGTGTGCTGTGTAGAGTTAGGTTTCTAATTAATTTGCAAACAATTCATCCATTTTGAAATAACAAATAATGAAGTGAGTTGTAACATTCATTCTTTTAAATCTAGTTACCACATATTTGCAAAGAAAGTTATTTTTAATTCTACGTTTATGGAGTTTTTAAGACAAGTTTTTTGTTTCAATTCATGAACCTAATAAATTCAAGTAATTCAAACTTACTTTTCTATGCAAAACTTTTTATTCCTATAAAATTAAGTTTCCTTTGGTTGAAGAAGAGAGCATTTCAAACAAAAATACTTTCACTGAAAAAACCAATTGCGAGACATTGATCAAAAGTGAAATCACAATTCAAGAAAGAAGAACAACCATTCTTGAATGCTACTTGTTTTGTGGGATTAGTTGAATTTGAAGATAGAGTTCGGTATTTATTCTTCGAGTGCTCGTGCGGGAGAGACCTCCACCAACTATCTTCAAGAAAGCAACGTATTAACGTGCCTTAAGCCAAGCAAGTTTTATTTGTATTCTTGTAATTTATCATTCTTGTTCATTTGTCTACAATTTGAAGAGTAGGTTGTCTCTATGGAATCCACATCACATAACGCAACAAATGGTTCCATCCTTGCCCTGATCCTAATCTTTGAATATTTGATGGGAAAAAGACTTTTCCAGATGCGTGGAAAGATGGAATTCTTTTTAAGAGATTAAAGTTCGCGTATTGTTCTTGAGAAGCCTTGTCTAAGGCTCCTAGTTCTGATCGGGTAGCAACGGAGAGGCTACTTTAATGAAAGAATAATTGTCAAATGGCAAGAATGATGAGTACTTAGCAAGAATTAAGTTTGGAGGAATGTCCCAATAAATATTATGATCAATCTTATATTACAGTGTAACTTTGCTAAGGAGATTTGGTGATACTCTTCACGCTATTCAGTTACGCAGAAGAGAGGGCGAGTTTCAAAGAAATTTCTTGTTTCACAAATTATATGAAGTTCAAAATGGTTGATGACATTCAATCACTAAAAAGTACAAGAATTTCAACTTAAGCTAATAAAAGTTGTTACTAACTGGAATGCTCTGATGAAAACGTTCATGTTGGTGCGATTTGTCTCAAAACTTCCTCATCTTGGAAAGAGTAACAGAAGGCAAACTTTACACAACAACGGAAGATTGACTCTTGAACAATGATTGCAACACTTGGAAATTGACAAGAGACACGATACAGCGACAACAACATCTTAAGGGAAGCCCATCATGAAAGCTCATGTTGTTGAAGAAAAGATCAGAAGAAACATACCAATAATAATTTTTGACAAGCAAAGAAGATTAAAAACTCCAGCGCTATAATTCTATTCTAAGTAGATGAATGTTATCATTGTCATAAAATGGTTCATTAGCACGTGATTGTAAAATTTCTTAAAGCTCGAAAAGAGAAAGAAAAGGACAATAACAATACAAAAAAGAAATCGGTGGCAATGTTCACGAAGCATTTGTAACCCGGAAGATCAAGGGATATGGTGGATAGGACATGGTGCAACTAGTCATATTCAGGGAATCAAAATTCTTTCCACCGACATAGAATTAGTGAGAGGCGATTAAAGTTTGCATATGGGAAAACTCAATACTCTGCTAAGGTTGGGGGAAAGGGAATGTTGAACTAAAATTCACTTCCGGAAGATGAGGCACATGATAGACGTGACGTATTGATGGTCCTGATATTCAGAAAGACTGGGCAGTGTCAGGTACGCTTCTTTCGAAACATGGTTTTTTAAAATTGATTTTTTTGAGGGCAGCTAAATTTATTGTGTCTAACAAGGCATGCTTTGTTGGAAAAAACAAGGTGATGACTACAAATGGCATGTTAAATCAATATTAAAAATCGAAAATATTGCTGCTTATATGTGGAGGAGTCTTTAGATTTATGGCCCATGAAGTTCTGGTCATCCGTGAATTTTAGATCCATTTCACACTTATCGATGTAAAATGGATAATTAAAGACTGTGGAAAGGGAGCCATGTTTATAAAGTGTATAACTGTAGTAAAGCTAAATGTAAAATAACAAAGAAACCTTTTAAGTATGTGGAAAGGATATTCCCACACATTTGGAAATAATTCCAACACAGTGAGATTTGTAAGATGGATGTTTATCACGTCATGGAAAGAGATATTTTATCAATTTCTTGACGATTACTTATAAGGTATACATATGATTTACATTAAAAATAAAAGTTGAGGCATTTGAGACGTTTAACACACATATAAAGCAGGGGAAGTTAATAATTGTGGAGTTTGAAGATTAAATCAATTAGATATGATAGAGGTGGAGGGGAATATTTAAAACAAATTTATTGATTTTTGAAAAGAAGGGCATTGAGAAAACAATTGACGAAGTCTTTTATAACCACAACAAAATGGTGTAGCAGAAAGCAAAAATAGAAATCTCATTGAAATGGTAACGCTATGCTTTATGGATATGGTATCACTGAAAAATTTATGGACTGAAGCCGTATTTTAGCATGTCATATTTTGAATCGAATTCATCAAGAAACATGATTAATCTCCATATGAACTTTGGAAGAGTCGGAAAGCCCAATATAAATATTTTAAAAAGATGGGGTTGTTTGGCTCATGTTAGATTCACCAGATCACAATTGACTACGATTGGATTAAGAGCGTAGATTGTGTAATTTATTGGGTATTCACAAACCAGTAAGGCTTATAGATTTTTGAATCTTGAGACTCCAAGCCCTACACAATTATTGAATCGTTGCATGCTAACTTTTTTGAGGATATATTTCTAAGAAAAAAGAGTATTGGAACAAAATAAAAGTTCTTATAATCTATTCTTAAAAGAAAAATAGTTGAACCTTTGTAAGAAAGTCACCCAGACGTGTATTAGTGACAAGATCAGCCAAACAACGACTTTGGGACCAAATTTCAAGTCGTTTAGTTGAAAGGATCTGAAAGTTATGTGTTCAAAGCAACTGGCTTACATGATGCTCCTTTTTGGCGTGAGCTATTGATGATGAAATGACACTCAATTAGGTCAAACAATACATGGATGTATGCAGGCCCCTACTGGATGTAAGTATATCGATTGTGATGGATCGTAGAAAGAAAATTAAAAATCTGATGGACCTTTAGATAAGTACAAAGCTAGTCTGTGGCAAAAGGTTTTACTCAAGGAAGAATTGATATTTTTTGATACATTTGCACCGTAGCTCGAATAATGGACATTCTATTTCGACTTTAATTGCATTAGCTGCCAATCCATAGTCTGGTAATAACATCAAATGGATGTGTGTGAAGACTGCATTTCTGAATGGGAGATCTAGATGAAGAAGCTACAATGAAACAAACCAGAGGATTTGTCGTTCCTGGTCAAGCACACAAAAGGTTGTAAGCTTCTAAATCTCTTTTGGTTACAAACAAGCTCCAAAAAATGAGTTGCAGAAATTTAGAAGAGTAATGATTCTAATGGCTACTCAAACATAGATGGTGATATGTGATTTAGCAAATTTCCAAGAAAAATTGGTTGTATAAATGTCTTTATGTAGATGATATGTTGATCTTTGAACTGAGATTGAAAGAGTCAAAGAAACAAAAAAACTTTCTAGCTTCTCAATTTGAAATGAAAGATCTTGGAGAAGCCTGATGTAAGTATGGGTTTAAAAGATTTATAATCTCAGTGAAATGGATGACTCTTAACTCAATCAAGTTATTGAGAAAGCCTCAGCTCCCCCCCCCCCCCCCAAAGACAGCAGACCCCGTCGCGAACCTACTTTGATTGACCCCCCCCCCAAACACTACCTCCCCTCCCCTACACATTTGACCTAGCCATCAAACAACTGGGCAACACTTACGGCCGCATCCGATTCTCGACCAGTGAACATATTCATCAGATTGTGGGAGTAGTCTTATGTATGCCATGCATTGTACCAGGCCGATATTGGTTACGAAGTAGGTAGTAGGAACTTTGAGCAAGTTCTCGATAACCCGGAGTTGACATGAATGCCTTAATTCGTGTTTAGAGTACCTGAAGGGTACCAATTAATGTTGCGACTGCATGATTCTACATTTCCAATTGTTCTTGAAGGCTATAGTTAGTGATTGCTATTTGGATCTTCTGATCCGATGACTCTAATTATTACTGCTGAAATTTTCATTGGATGGGAGGAGCAGCGATCTCTTGGAAATAAAAGAAGCAAACATGTATTACTCATTACAACCATGGAGTCAATTTATAGCTATGTCTTCTCTTGGAGACGAAGTGATTGGTTGCGATGAATACTAATAGAATTCCTTATGGAGTAAGCCAATACACTTTAATCTCTATTGTGTAATCATAGCTGCACCCTGCGTACGTTGGGATTAAGTGAGTATAATGGAAAGTCGAGACAAAGTTCGTCTCAAACATAATCATGTCAGCCCGAGATTCTTGGAGGAAGGCAGGCGGGTATCGCTCAATATGTGAAGTCCAAAAATTTAATTAGCTGGATCCTTTGTCTAAAGGGTTAGGCAAAGAGTCGTGGTGGAAACTGTAGGGATGGGATCGGGAATAAAGCCTGTTGTGAAATTAAAGTGTTTTTTTTTCCTTTATGGTAACCCTAACTATTGGGCATAATATTGGGTTCAAAGGCGAAAAACAGTATAAGTTACAAGTGAAGCACCTCAATAAATTCTCATTTCAAAAATACAATGAAATAAGTCGATGTGCCATGATGGATTCGTTCTCTTAATTAAATTTATAAGACCGATCTCGGTTGGAGTTAGTAAGAAAAAAACTCTTGATATTTTTTTTCCCAATATTCCTACTGAAAGAGAAGGATGGATTATGTATTCTTATAAGTCAGAAATCGGATTTCGTTGGAGTGTGTAGGGAAACTATTGATCGATTTACCGATACTGTGTGTAAAGGACGGATGAGATTAATTTTCTTAATGAAGTTATAGATATTGGTCGGAGTATGCAAAAAATTTTACTCTTGAGGATTCACCGCACTAAGTGCGAAAGTGGAGGCCGCTCAATACGATTCTTAAAGGAAATCTTAAAGCACTTGGCTCAAAAAGAATTAGGACACGAGGGTTAGTAAAGGTGTCAAAGGATTTTGATTTTCACCGGAACATAGTGATATGGTGGTAGTATTTCTAACTTCATTCACTGATTGCACTTAGTTCAAGATTTGTTCACTAAGTAGTCATGATTAGAAAAACCATTCACAGCAATGGTTCAAGTCCAAAAAAACCATTATTGATGCATGTTGCTAGATTAATGTCTGAAATATTTTTTGGATTTTTCAAAGATAAAGTTTCTTTAAAAACAAGTGGGGGATTGTAAGAGTTAGGTTTCAATTAACTTTGATGAAACAAATTCATCCATTTTGAAATAACAAATAAATGAATGTGAGTTGAACATCTCATTTATTTTAATTCTATGTTACAAAACATTGCAAGAAGTTATTTTTTAAATATAGTTATGGGTTTTGGAAAGACAAGTCTTTTGTTTTCAATTCATGAAACTAATATTCAATTAATTAAAAAATCTTTTCGTGCAAAAACATTTATCCGATAAATTTAGTTTCCTTTGGTGAAATGAAAACGAGACGCATCAAACAAAAAAAGGCATTTCCCTTGAAAAACACTTGTTGAGACATTGATCAAAAGGTGAAATCACCAATCTGAAAGAATAGAAGAGACAAATTCTTGAATTGACTACTTGTTTTGCTGGCTTAGTTGAATCCCGAAGATAGAGTTGTTATTATATTCGATTGCTCGTGGTGACGAGACTCAAACTATTCTTCAAGCAACGTATTAAAGTGCCTCTAAAGCCAAGCAAAGTTTTATTGTATTCTCGTATTGTATCTCTTGAATTCATTTGTTCTAACAGCCTGGACGGAGCAGCAACACATTAGATGTGACGGTCATTCCTGAGCGATCTCCCGAAGAGACAGTATTGAGTGGTCTACTGTAGAAGTGACGATCAAACTGCTGATCTCACTGCGCTTGTTTGCCTCAGCTTAAAAGCTGGTTTTTAAACTGACTTAAAAGCTGATTTTTGACTTTTTAGCGGATTGGTATATCAAATATAACTTATTTAAGTTAAAAAAAACTTATTGTAAGCCAAAAGTAAAAAAGTTGGGGTTTAGGGGTGCTTCTTTTTTTTCGTTATAAGATTGTTATAAGTTGACCACATTTTTATCTTTTTGCCCTTAATATTTTTATACAATCTCCAAATTACCCACATAACCCTAACATCTCTTTCTTCCATATTTCCAAGTTACTGGAAATATGTGACTTAGTAGGTCAGATTTAATTTCTTTTATGGCTTAGTGGTTGAGATAATGTAGGATGTGTATTGCCTTTATGAAGGTTGTTCATTGTTTCATTTCAGTAAGAAGTTTACCACCTCCCAAACTCTTCTCTTCTGCGTTTATTTTGATTTTTTTTTCAGTTTTCTAATAAGTAAATATAATATAGAGAGTACGTAAGTAAATGAATAATGACCTGAAAATCGTTGTTTATGATCATCCCAATTGTTGAAATCATAGTAGCAACAAAGCAATACACTGTTTGAAACTTCAATACAAATGTGTATGTGATGGATTGTTGTGCCTTTTTATATATCAACTCCACCAAAGGAAAAATAAGGCCGGCCGATGCAGCAGATACTAGGATCATGATAAACCCTAATATATACTCTTTACTAGTCTCTCCTCCCGGTCGATCACTACCAGAGTGACAAAATGATTGCACCAATCGTCAACAAAAACACAGAGTTGATGGAGTAAGAAGTGAACTTCAGCCTCACAATAATGAAGGCAAAGAAGGCAGTGAAAGCAAGTTGCGTAGAATAGAGAAGTCCGGCAGTGGAGACAAGTAACCGTAGGAGTAGTTGCAAAATCCTACTAGGATTCCAACCCCAATAGTGGCCATGTAAATTCGGGGAGTCATCAAAATGATCTTTGTTGTATTATTATTATTATTATTATTATTATTGCGACAATAGAAGTAGGAACTGACTAAAGGGATGAAATTGATTGGCCAAGCAACAGTTTGAAGCCAGCATGATAGCCAAATTCTTTTGCCTCCTTTGATAAAGTAAAGGTGTATGATCAAAGGGGCACCGCAGATTCCTACTGCTAGAAATATAGAGTTGATGATTAAAAGAATATTCTTCATTCTTAAGCTTACTTGAGGTTCCATTATTCTAATGGAGGATTCAACCTTTCCAAATGTGTCATTTATATTAAGGTATAGACATCTACTTTTATGGTATATATTGACTTTATTACCACACTGACAAATCACCCACAATATGGGATTTATGATAGCAAACGGAAGTTCTTATATCTATATGTTAGCTCAATAAAATTTGTGGGCATAAAGTTGAATTTTCAAAAAGTTCTTATATCTATTTTTTGCTTAAACAAATATCAGAAATCATATTAAGTTGGATTCAAAAATCAATTAGGTATAGATGTGTAATCATTTAAAATTTACTAAGTATAAATTTATAAAATGACTATGGAGCTACACAAATTCAATAAATATAGATTTTATTAAAGTTTAAATTGGTTTGGGCTACAATAGATGAGTCTAATTTGCTAAGTCCAGTTTCATTTCATCCTAGAGGTCCATTTTGGTGTCACATGACAAATGAAGTGGCATGCCAATTCAAACAAAAAAAGCCGATCATGGCATGTGTCAAAACTGACAAGTGCACTCCATAAAGTCCATGTCATGTCACTTAAATTTGATCGGCCCAACTCTTCTATTGTAAAACTATAAACTCAGAAAAGGGATAGAAAATTCGAAACAAGAAGCTAGAGAAAGCTCGTGATACAAATGCCATAAATTTCTCCATAAGCTACAAGTTTAAGGATTCCAGCATTCAGATTCAAGAACGATCAAAATCAACGGATTCAAGAACAAGCTCAAAACCCTTATATTCAAGTAAAAATCAAGATCAAGATAAAATTCAAGTTCATCAAAGATTCAAGAACAAAGTTTAAAGCCCTTGAATTCAAGATTAAGTCCAAGATAAATTCAAGATCAAACTCAAGAGCCCTTCAATTATATTCGAAAAGATGAATTCAGAAGAATATCATCATAACCCTAGCACTTTAAATCAATAAATATGATTATTGCGATACTTTTTCGTTCTTGATTATTTTTATTTGATGCGAATCTTATTGTCTACAATATAATTTACAATCATTTCAAACACACCGTATTCACACGCATCTCAATTGAAACAAATAAACCAAATTCCATGCTATACATATTTCATCAACATATCACTTTTCAACATTTTTAAAATACCAACTTTATAAGAACATCACTTTTCAAATATTTTTGGACTAATTTATATAGAATTTTATACACATATAAGTTAGAAATTCGCTCACAATTTTCTAATACGTATGAAAATTGTATAAAATTGATGTAAAATAAGTATATTTCTCTTGTAATTTAAAATTTAACTCTCAATTTTCCTATATGAAAATTTATAAATTGGTAGACATTTATATAACTTCATAAATTTTGCAGTGCGCTTGGAAGTGATGATGAGTTTTCCTAAGTTAAAAAGTGAATGCTAAATGGAATTTTAGCTTTAGAGTTTACAATAGATACTCTACATATATTCACAGATAAAAATATAAATATAATAATTCTTAACGAATTTACTTATATTGTATTCAATAAGAAAATTAAGTAATTTAAATCCGTTTTGATAAATCAATAATTTTAAAATTTTAATTAATTCAATAATCATTAATTTGATAATTCAATATTAATTAATTAATAAGTCAATTTTATAATGAAATTATCTATTACAGTTCGATTTTAAATGGCCTAATGAAAAGTGAAAATTCATCTAGTTGAATATAAGCATGTGTCTACTTAAGAAACTAAATAAAGCAGTCAGTATCTATGGTGGAGCTATGCTTTCTTGACGAGTTCGACAAAATTTTAATCTGGATTTTGTATTAAAGTTTAAAATATTTATTTAATATATATAAATAACTTTTTATGAAAAAAGCAAAAGAAAATTTTAAAATATATAAATTCAAAATTTGAATTCCACATTTAAAAGCTGAAAAAGTTAACTGGATTCCACAATCTGAGAAAAACCATACATCTTTTTGATTGGCACGGAAGAAAATAAATTAAACTGAAGTGAGTTATTTTGGTCCAATAAAGGAAAGGTACATGTATGATCACAACATTTCTTGTTTTCAAGCAACTTTTATATATAGGCTTTGCTTTGTGGAGAGGGATAGCTGGCTCAAGAGTCAAAGCATAGTGGCAACAAAATAAGGCTGAGGGTTGAAATAGATGAAAAGAGGTCCAATCTAAACAAAGTCTAGTAAAGAAAATGAAATCCTAAAAGCTAAGTAAGTTAGTAGTTGAAAAATTGAGGGTTAACGATCATAAGATTCAAGAATTTCTAAACTTTCAAAAATTTGAAAGATAACAAAAAAAGTGTTTTCGCTCCAAATTATTTACAAACAGTCCAAACAATTCTAATTTATATTTACGATTCAATAAAACTCTAATTTTCAAATATATATTATTTTTCCATTTGAAAACAATAGAGCCGTCAATATCGGCAGGGCCTAACCTGAAATTTAATAGAGTTGGGATAACATTTTTGGAGCCCATTTAAGAAAAATGTTTTTTAGCTCGACCTGAGCCTGCTAATTTGTGGGGCTTGAGTAGTATCAGTAGGGTCGGCCCATGTACTAATAAAAATTAATTAAAATATATAAATATAATATAATATTAAAATTTAAATAAACGAGGGTCCTCCAAACTTAAAAAAATTAGATTAATATTTCTATTAGATATGTCTACTTTACTTAAAGACCAAAACTTAATAAATATTTAAGATGTTTGGAAAAAAGGGCTCTGCTATACCCCTCAACTTTGTCATTAGAAATGATTCTTACCCTGTTATGAAAGTGGCTCATAATACCCTAATGGTAAACAAACCATGGCTCACAGATACCCTTTGCTTTTAACAAAAAATGAAAAACAAAATAATTTTAATCTAAATTTTTATATTTTTTCTAAAAAATATAATCCCATATGAGTAAATTTAATCCTGTAAAGATATTTTTTGATTTTTTTTGTTTTCAATGACTAAATTTTATAATCTTATTCTGTAATCAAATTTATTTAGTTTTCACTAATATTCTGTCAAAATTATGTAGATGACCAAATTTTTTCTTCGAATACGAAATTAAAGTACAATACACACAAAAAAAATAGTTTAATTTTTTTTCTTCTCGACTAAGGATGAAAGAAAAAATAAATAAGAATAAGAAATTCAATAATTAAAAAAAGAGTCGAAAAATAATATATGTATGAACAAATTAAAATATACCTTGGAAACTTTGATAGAAGAATCAGATTACCCTAATATTTTAAAAAAAAAAAAATTGAAGTCATAAGATAAAATTTTAAAACTAATTTTTTTTAACTTCCGTATTGTAAATGAAGTGGAGGGTATATGGTGAGCCATTTTTTACGGCAGGGGTATATGTGAGTCGTTTGGTATAACGGGAAGGGCATATGTGAGCCATGTTATAACGAGGGGGTGGGTATTTCAGCTCCAAATGACAAAGTTGAGGGGTATATCAGACCCTTTTCCCAAGATTATTTGTGGATTTGATTAACTAGTTATATTATCATCATGAAATATTATTTTGTCGATATTTATGATAATATTTTAAAATTATAATTTACAATTCAATTTAATAATTACAAAGAGATATATAATTTTTAAAAAAGTGAGCTGGCCCGGCTAGACTTCACGTACTTGTGGGTTGGACCGATTGTTTTCTGACCCACACAAATAATGGGCTAGCCCAGCCTGGACCGTAAAATGTCAAAGTTTGTATGAGTTAGCTCGGATGGGTGGGCTAGCCCATATTGACAACTCTAGAAAATAAATTGTTGAGAGCATCGTTGGAATCTTAACCGTCATCTATGGAAGCAACAAAATAACCAGAGAAAAGAGAAAGCTTTTAAGGAAAGTCTATTAAGTGATTTTCATTATAACTTCCATTATGAGATGACATGTATTAATACAGGGAAAATACCGAAAGTATCTTAATTACAGAAATAACAGAATTTTAGCTAGGCTAACAAACTATTCTAACTAATTGATTTAGTGCTGGCTAAGCTAACGAATTGACTGAACTAATTAACTAACTATAATTAGAATTAATTTGATCTCAACATGCCTCCCCCCTCAAGCTGGAGGTGTGGAGAACATTGACAACTAGCTCAATATTGCAGAATGTCTTATCCCAGTCAGTGTTTTGATAAATATGCTAACAGATTGTCTGAGCTTATGTGATGTAATAAAATGAGTGTTTCCTGAAGCAAATTCCTCACAAAGTGACAATCAATTTCAACGTGTTTGGTTTGTTCATGAAACACTGGATCCCTAGCAATATGGAGACCTGCTTGACTGTCACAGTACACTTCCATAGGGGTACACTTCCATAGGGGTTGGCAGTGGCACTGTAAGCTCCACCAATAATTACTGAGCCAAACCAATTCTTCTGCAACTTTTCTGAGTGCTCTATACTTTGCCTCTATGGAAGATAATGATATAGTCTCTTCTTTCTTGGATTTTCAATTGAGGGGACTATTGTCTAGCAACACAATGTATCCACTTGCTGATTTTTTGAATCAGGGCACGTAATCCAATCAGAACCACAATAGACTTTAACATTGTATGACGGATCATGTGACATGAAAATGTCTTGAGTGGGATCTGTCTTGATGTATCTCAATAAGCGGAATGCAGCTTGTAAGTGTGGTTCTTTAGGATATAGAATAAATTAACTAAGGTGTTGTACAATGTATGATATGTTCATTCTAGTATTGGTCAATAATATTAGGCATATTTATATGCCCAATTACTACAAATTATCCATCTTTAATGTAAGTTTAGGACATTATCTAATCTAGCTAGCATGTTTTGGCTCAAGAGTGAGATGATTGTATATTAATATACATGATTAGTAATTTTTCAGGATACTAAGAGAAATGATCAAGTATTAAAAGGAAAAGGAGTTAAAGGCGACAAGATGCAGCCATGCACGACAATTGCGCGGCGCCCTAGCAAACACTAGTGCAGCAAGGGCGCGACGCGCCGGGCTAAGTTTGTGTGAGGCTGATTTCAGGTGCACTGGTAGCGCGGTGCCCCAGTCCTACAGGCGCAATTTTGGCACAGCGCTCCAGTCCTGTGCGGATTTGTTGACGAAAATCGAAGTTAAAAGGACTCCTAGTTGAAGTAGAATTATTTTTCCTAATTACTATAAAAAGACCCTTAGGGCCTCATTGTTAGGATTTGACTTTTTAATTGGTGTGCAAGAGCAAGAATTCAAGTTTGTAATAGGTTTTAATATTCTAACTCTTTTATTTTTTGGAAATCATATGAACAATTGTCTTTTGTGATTTTTGAATAGTATGAGTTGTTAATCGCCCTAGTTCTGGGGCTGTAGCTATGGATACAATTTGTTTTTTTTTTTTTTTTTTTTTTTTGAATATTGTGGTTCTTGAATTAACTTGGTTATAAACATAAGTACTTCTGTATCTTGTTTTTACTTAGCTGATCACCATAGATACAATTAGTGTCTAATCAGGTTATAGTTAGATATGAGGATCTAGAGGCTCGATCAAACCCATTAGATTGCACGTAAGTTGGGTTAAAGAAGTGATGCTCGGACGAACAACCTTGCTGGTTACAAAATAAGATGAATATAATGCTCCGCCAATTAGCTTACTTAATCAACGCTCACGATGTAGTTCAGGTATGCTAATTGGGGTATGGCAACGTGATTAGAAATCTCACACATCCAAGAGGTATATAGCCGACTCACGACACTTTTGCAACCTTATAAATTAGTGTAGTGAAGACGTAGATAACAAACTTAGTTCTAAGCCAAATACTATGATGCATGAGATTCAACATTAGTTGCCAGCCTTGATTTCCTTCTGCTTGAAACGCCATCATTAAGTCTCTATGTCACGATTTAATGAACTTGTATGTCATGCTAACAGAAGTCATTGTTCATCCCCCTCCATTTCGAACGCACAAGAAGAAATGTACTTGACCACTGACACGGAGGAGTAGTTAAGAACATACAGAAGACATTTTTGACAGTGGCTCGTCAAGAACGTATATGTCACAAGTACCAAAATCAGCTCTTCTTTAATCTTGTTGGTGGTCTTAAGAAACCGTGTGGATACTTTTGTTACGCCAAAAAAGAAACAGAGGGTCATTCTTTGTGAACAACAAAGACTTGAAACATACGTAAAAGGAAAGGTGGTCATTGTTGGTAAATGGACGGCGAAATAAATGCCAGCTGTCACAACTCCTTTAAACAATACTTTACGGCGCAGTATAGCATTCCGTATTGGGGGAGTACAAATTGATCACAAGTCCTTGGGCAGCAACTTACTTGTTTTCAAAAAGAAACAAAGAAAGCACACAACTTACTTTGCGCAAATGTCAACGAGTAAAGTACGTGATGTGATATATTAGGATGAGTGAAGTCAGTCAGGTGAAATTCAGCGTATTGCTAATGAGTTGTTTAGTTGTAAAATAAAGGATCTTTGCCGAACAAGGATTAAAATGTTAGCTGCACCTCATTCTTGGCTGAAGTAGTTCAATGGATGGTGTGTAGGGGGGATGGTTCAATGAGTTGCATTTGCACATTGTAAGTTTTAAATAATAGTCGACACGCGACACAACTTCCCTTTAGTTTGATAATGATAGTCTCATGCTCTAAATAAAGTTCTTCCATCCCAAGAAAATAATGCAGTCTTCCTAAATCCTTGATCTTGGCAACGGTGATATATGTAGAAAAAAAATTCAACTACCTCAATTTGACAAAAACACGTGATGTCTTGTCTAAAATAATAATCAATGTACCACATAACAACAACACAAAGAATGATTAGAAAACATTTAGACTTTTTGTGGAAAAAAATAATCATTCAATGAGCGAGTATATACTTTAGAGTACAAGGCTTCAGCTAACTTGGCATATCATTGCCTACTAGCATGCTTTAGGCCATATAATGACTTATTTAACTTTCACACAACCCCTACTCTATTTACAACTAAGTCTGGGGGCACCTCCATATATATTTCTTCCTGTAGCTCACCATGGAGGAAGGCATCATTCACATCAAGCTGAAAAATGTCCCATTCCTTTATTTACTGCAATAGCCAATAGAGTTCTTACAATTGTCATTTAACCACTGGTGAGAAGGTCTCTATATAGTCAAGTCTAGCTTGTTGAGTATAACTTTTCACCACAAGTCTTGCCTTGAACCTCTCAATAGTCCCATCAGCCCTATGTTCACCTTGTAAACCCACCTGCATCCTATGACCTTCTTTCCAATAGGTAACTACACTAGATCCCAAGTGTAATTGACATGTAGTGCCTCAAACTCCTGTGTCATGGATGTTTTCCAAGCAGAATTCGTAGCAGACTCCCCAAATGAGGTTGGTTCATCATCAATGCTAATGTTTCTCATAAGTGTCTGAATCTCATGCTCCAAAACTTCAGCTGGTGTATGTTGATGTTTGTAGAAAGTAGTATTGAGAGAAATGGTTGCATTAGGTACTTGGATAGATGTGTGAGTCATAGTGTTAGGTAAGATGTAATCATGTAGATGTGGGCAATTTGTGTTATCTAGAGGGTCTACTGGAAACTGTTTATTTAGTTCTGGGAACAACATTTTGATGAGTCAGCTAAATAGCTAGGTTAGTCAGTTAAATGACTAGGTGAAGTCTCAGATGGAATATCAATTACATCAGTTACATTGGTTTCATCATTTTGTACTATTTGGTCCAATTTCAAGATTAACAATGTCTACATTTTCTTTAAAAACATCTTTGGAAATATGTGTTTTCTTTGTGGCCAGACTAAGAACTTTGTAACCTTTTGATCCAAATAGGTATCCTATGTAGATGTGGGATGCAATTCTGGCTTGAAACTTGTCTCTTTGTGACTTTGTAAGAGTGGGGTAACAAAGGCATCCAAAGGTTCTTATGTGAGAATAGGATGGCTTGGATTGGTACAATAGCTCATAAGGGCATTTGCCTATGATGTGGGAGTGGGAAATCTGTTGATAATGTATGTAGCACATAGTATACATTCTCCCCAATATTTCAGTGGTAGCCTTGACTAAAAAAGTAGTGCTCTAGAGTCTCTAACAAATATTTATGTTTTCTTTTTACCGCACCATTTTGTTGTAGTGTGTATGGACAAGTTTTTTCATGAATAATTCCCTTTGAATTCAAAAAAGATGGTGTTTTTATGTTAACAAATTCAAGTCCATTATCAGTTCTGATGGTCTGGACATTGGTGTGAAAATGGTTTTCAATCATGGATACAAAGGCTTTGATGACGGATAGAATATTACTCTTACTTGTTAATAATTGAGTCCATGTACACCTGCTATAATCATCAACAATGGTGATGAAATATCTATAGTTGTCATGTGTCATCATATGGTGGGCCCCCCAAAGATATGTGTGCAATAATTGAATTATTAAGGTGGAGGAGTGAGTGTTGATTTTATGGGGAAAAGTCAATCTTTCTTGCCTCACCATTAGACATATGATGTAAATGAAGGGTTTTTTATTGAAAAAGTTTTCAGGTATGGACTTTATTTCCCTCATCTTCACAAAAGTTACATGTCCTAGTCTATTATGCCACAATATATTCACATCATCAAAAGTACAAGTCATAAAAGAAGTAGAAACATCATGTTTTTCATTACATTGAATAAAGTTTTTTACAAAAGATGGCACACACTTATCTATGGAAGAGATGGTATGTCTAGTAGACACTTGATGTGTATTGTGACTACATGAAGAATTAGGAACAAAAAAAAACTTGGAAGCAGATGTATTTAGACTTCTCATGCAAACATGACTGGAAGGAGTTGAAGTACAAAGAATACACTTAGAACTAGAATGGTTGATATTCTTCAGACACTTGGAACATAGAAAATAGAGTCTATCTTTGGCTTCACCAATCTCCAAAGACCTCTTCATTGAAGGGTCCCGTAGAAAACATGAAGATTCAGTGAAAGAAACAATAGTCCTAGGTATGGATTTGGAAAGACAATTAATTGAAACAAGGTTATACTTGAAAGAGGACACATATAATACTTTATGTAAAACAATGTTTGAGCAAGTATTACACTACCAAGCTGAGTGACTTTCACTTTGTAACTATTTGGTAAGGTGATTAATAAAGGTCATGAAAGATAGGTAATATTGGTTAAGGATGTTATGTCAAAGGGCATGTGGTATGAGGCTCCTGGGTCAAAAAATCCAAGAGTCAGTCTTGTTATTGAAATACATGTAAGATAATTTGTCGAAATCAATAGAAGAAGTTCAAGATATCATACCTGCGAAATTCACACTGCCATTCACATCATTGCTTGTTGAGGGGAAATTCTGACGTGGAGGCCTGAAGGTGCTTGCTCCTATTGAACTGTTCACACTAAAACAAGTCAACTCCATTACTCTTTTCCCTGAATTGCTTCAGGAGTGCAGACTCATACTGACTGACCACAGGCCTTAATTTCTCTCTGCTTTTTCCATCATGTCTAGGCCAATGAGAGGTTTTGTGGCAAAGAACGAAATGGATTCATCATGAGGATATTACTCCTAGCATTGTAGACCTCGCTCACACCATAAGATCTGTATTTAATCTCCTATTAACACACAGTCTTAGCTCCACAGTGTAACGACAAGCCCAACTTGAGTTTACAGCAAAGTACTTAATATCGTCCCCATAGTCCCGATTCGTGCATTTAGTAATAATGAAAAAAAAAAGTTTTTTTTTTTGTAATATCCACAGTTTCTTGTGACAAATCGTTGATTTATCATTGAATTTGATAAAGTTTTGCTCCATTTATTTGATCTCCGTATCTTTTCACAATCCGAATGAATCGGTAACATACTCCACGTTGTCTGCAATCTCCCTATCTAGATAATGAATTAAGGATCCATGAGGTGACCATATCATCGCATCATTCCCACTAACGAGATTTTGATGTCCCTGGGTATGGCCTCTTACATTCCCCATTCATGAAACCTAATTTGTTCTTATAAAGGAAGTCAAAAATAAAACGGCCTCTCTTCCCTGATCTATAACCCCAGACTATTCTATTCAAAGGAATTGGTACAACGACATGACGGATTACATAATGATATCAATGACAGAGGAGAACTGATGTCCTCACTCCCAACACCATTGTTACTTTTAGGAGTGACATTCGATTGTGAACCAGTTTCAGGTACCATTGTAAGTATAAGTTGACAAGGAAACGAATATATAGAAAGGCAATACAATCCGCAGAATCAATCACGATAGATCGACACAGGAATCGAACTATTGCAGAATGAACAGAAGAAAATAGTAGATTGATGCAGAAATCAAACTATTGCAAATTACCAAAAATTGACAAAGATCAGGTTGAGAAAAATAGAAGGAATGCTAAACGGAATACCTCCGCTCTGATACCATGTTGAGAGCGTCGCTAATAAAATCTTAACCATCATCCATAGAAGCATGAAAATAATCAGCAAAGAGAGAATGCTTTTGGGGAAAATCTATTAACTGATTTTCATTATGAGATGACATTTAATTATACAGGGAAAATACAAAAAGTATCTACACTATAGAAATAATATAATTCAAGCTAGGCTAACAAACTATTCTAACTAATTGATCTAGCTGGCTAAGCTAACTAACTGGTTGAAGTAGTTAACAAACTACAATTAGGATAATTTGATCTCAGCTCAAATATTACATTATTTAAATCTCATAATAAAAGGCAATGAAAGGACAATAAAATTAAGACGAAGGTCGAAGGTACCTAGATGGGATAAAATTATCTTATCCATTTTATTACAATTTGAACTATGACCTCGTGATAGATCCAACAACCTTCTGGCACACTTTATATCTATTGATTTTTCACCTGTACATATGTCTTGGAACATTTTTTCCATATTTGATCAATTTTTATTTAGAGCCTGTTTGGCCATAGATTTTGCAATTAAAACTTGGGAAAGAACTTGGCAAATTTTGTTTGTCCATACACTTTTTCATCATTTGGCAAATTTTCCAAATTCCCAAATACTAGGAAAAACTAGTATTTTGGGCCAAATTTCATTATTTGGAAAGTTTTAGAAATTCAATTTTTATACCTAACTTTTAGATTTTAAAAAACATAATCTATTTATTGACCACCAACCCTTCAATTAGCTCCCCATCTGCCAACATAACCATTCAATAGCACTTTCCATTATATAGAGCTATACGTACGATGGACTTTTATTCAAAAATTAGTTGAACAACCAAGTAAAAGCTGTGGGCAATCCTCTCTGGAGAAACAAAGGAGGTCATTTGTAAACATCTACATTGTTTTTCTTATACGTGAAATTTATGTTTGATTGACGTGCGTGATTGATTTGTTAAATATGTTTCTTCTATGTATTTGTTCGAGTTTCATTTATAAACGCTTCGTAATTCTATAACATCTTTTTTTTCAGTGTATCTTGTCTTTATACATCTTTTTGCACATTGTTTTTGTGGTTTCGTCACAGTTTAAGATGTTGATCAGTAGATCACCTTTGAAGAAGTTAGACATAATTAAGGGGATACTCATGATTCATATTTGATTTTCAAGTGTTAGTGAACCATCCTTTCAAGTGTAATATTAAATTGAAAAATTATGAGCATTTCCAGTAGTGATACCACTAGTTCAGACAGTGATAGTGACGATTACATTATGTTTTGTGCTATAGTTGATCATACTAAACAGGTCATACGAGAAAGTAGGCTATTACCTCACCAACCGCAGCATACATCTAGACCTGGTATGGCATGGGTTGTTGATCTACTTCGGGGACATCGTATGTGTATGTATGAATCTATGCGTTTTTATCCTGAAACATTTGAGAATCTTATCGAAGTGATAAGACAAAATAATTTGTTATCATCTGATAGTAGAACCACACATGTTCCATTATGAGTGTGTAGCGATTTTCCTACGTCTTTACACGTATGAATAGTCACGTCAACGATCATCAAGTAATGTTTTCAACATGCACATCGAGACAATTACCCAACCAACCGCCACGTTCGACTCGTTTTGCTGAGCAACTTGTCAGTTTGCGTCAACATATGTTATTCCAAAACTATATTGGTAGTACATAGCAAAACTAAAATTTGCCACAACAATGCGGGCTTTTTGCCTTGGTCAGGTACACTGAGCTTTTCTAACCTTCTTTTCAACTACAAATATAAAATTAAGGAGTGTATTCTTTAATGGTGTTGTTGCTACATTTGATAATATTTAATGTTTTGGCTCTTTTGATAGGATGGTATTGGTGCAAATTGGATGGAACATATTTTCAAGGGGAGTCCCAAGAATAAGCACAATCATTATCGGAATCTTAGGAAATACTTCACAAATGTTTCTTGTGCCTGCTATTTAACTGAGGTTCACCTTTACCGCAGCAGGCTGAGAGGGTACTGCCCATGATAGTAAAGTGCTTGAGAATGCAATTCTTGACTCATCGGCCAACTTTTCATCTCCATCATATGGTATATAAATTAGTAGTTCTATTTTTGCTCAATATAAGAAAATTTACTCAATGAATAGTCCTCATCAGAATATTTTCCCAAAGTGCCATTGAACTATGCATGTTTATTCTCTCTACTGGATGTATACTATGTTCCTTGTTCATAGAGTAGTATTGAAGGTTTGGCATAGTCTACCTTAATAACATCATATGATTCCTTAGAAGTTAATGGCTGACTGATTGGTGGTTAGAAAGTTAATATGAGAAGTCTTCTCTTATATGTGTTTCAGTTGTCATCGAAAATGAAAAATGCTTCTTTGTCTTAGGTTGTTATATAGATTCACACTAGGTGATGATGCACAATGTTTCCTTCTACATGCATTCTTTTGATTTCGTACATTCCTTTGTTACAGTTAGTCTTAATGAACTAGCTACTAAATAAAACATGAATTGCATTTATTTTATTTTGGTAATATGTCTTACGTGTTGATGTTGGTCTACGGAACACAAAGGATTTTTAGCTCCATTCAAAGGACATTCGTATCATTTGCAGCGACCGGGGAAGTAAAAAGGGAGCCTAAGAATGGAAAAGAGCTATTTAACTATAGACATGCTTCTTCTGTGCAATGTCGTGAAGAACTTTTGGTGCGTGAAAAAGTAGATTCAGATACTAAGCATTAGGCATGAGCAAACTATGAATGTGACAATGCAAGTGAAAATAGTATTTTTGCGTTGTATATGCATAATTTTTTACGTGCACCCCAGAGATGATCGGAGTATTAAATGATATGAACATGATTATATGGTTTTTTTGATGAAAATGACGGAACTATTGGCTGCGGGTAACAAGCCTCGTTCATCTTCTCGCATTCATCTGTTCGGAAATGGCAAGCTCATCGAGAAAGATTGATTCAATAAAATGAGGGAATTACTCTTAAGAAGTGTTGGAACTCTTTTCATATGTAACACGCCGTATTTTTCTTCAGTGATTGTAATATTTATTTTCTTTGGTTTCTTCTCTTTTTTTTTATCCAAATTTATATTAGTTGTTTTTCATTCTCATGATTTTTACAAGACTTTCCACTAACGAATAGTAACTGTAATGATTCTTGTTGACTTTGTTGCGAAGTCCATAAATCTTTAGGTGAGATTTTATTGTGCTTGTCTCCAATTAATGGTTAGTTTTGATATTTTTAAAAACTTATGGGTTAAATCATATTTCTTAAAAAATGAAATATGTTTCGTCAATTCTATGGCTAAACCATAGTTAATTTCACCCCAGGTTTTTTATCCAAATAATATTTACCAAAAATATTTGAATATGTATGGCCAAACGATAGCTTAATACATGCTGTCAGAATTGGTGCTTTAAGATGTTACTATTTATGTACATGAACTGTTATGCATACTTGGTCAAGGTAATGCATCTATTGCTTTTGAAGTTTTTACAACATAATTAATTTACTATCTTTAATTTTTTTGTATTTTAATCTATTCTATTTTATTTTATGTGTGAATAGAATAGGGAAGTTGTGTATTCTAATTATTTTCAGTTGAGGAGGGAAGTTGTTTTATTTGGTTGTCATTTTTGTTGGATTTCTATTTGGGTTGCAATGATGATATTTATGTGTGATTGATGATTGGATTACATTTTTTATGGTATATGGATGTGGTGTTTTAATATCTAGTTAATTTATTTTTTTTATATTCATGGAATAATTTTAATTTTCTATTTGGGCATGATTTTGTAAAAATCAATATGTAACATTGAAGCGTATCTTATGGGCATGATTCGAGCCAAGTTTTTTTGTCATGAGGTGTTTTTTTTTTCTAAACATTGAAATTGGGTTGAATTAAAATAGTTGGGAATCATTTGCATGAATATTGGCATCTCAACATGACTTATTCGGTACCGACTTTAGATTATATGTATGATTTTAGTATGCAAACTAGGTCTTGTGTATTGTCGTGTGTCAGATTAGAGTGTTCTCATTTTCAATCCTTTTAAAATTTGGGGGAAACTCAACTTACCCAAAAAGAGAAGATGATGCAAGAAAAAGAATATAAAAAAGTATTACACAAGTGTACATATCAATAGTTATTTAATAAAAACTATTTATATATAATCACGGGGTACAATTAATTTTATCAATCATCTCTGTTGCCGGTGATTGATTACTATTTTCTGTGTTATTATTCCCTCTATAATCACCATAAAAGTATGAAGCAAATCCCCATAGAGAAAGGGCAAGAGAAACTCCTTTTTCTGCATTGAATTTTTCGCCATAAAGGAAAACTGCTAAAACTTCAGTGATAGGAAGTAGAACTGATATCAAAATGCCAGATACCAATGAAGAAGCAGAATAGATGACTCCAATGGACCCTAAGAAGTAGAATTGCAGAATTATTGCACTCCATATCATTACAATATAATATTTGTCTTCTCCTAGTTCAAATGTTTTCGCCTCCCTTGAAATTGCCTGCAAAATATGTTTGTATATTTTACACCCTTAAAAATATATAAATCCTTCGTATTTCTTTTGAACTCGCATCTCAATGTGTTTTTTGAATTCTATTTTGTAGTAGTGCATTGACGAAATCATATCAAAGAGTTAATGATCAAATCATAAATGAAGTATTTTTTATATTAAGTCAATTATTCGTTATTCTCTTTAACTATTTAAACTATCACTATTTATATAAAAACATTGATGATGGTGTTATACGTTAACTGTCGTAATGTACGTTTTTAACTCCTCAAACGGGATTTTTCAGTAACGGTTTACACTCCTAAACGTTACTATGAGGAATGTTTTAGGAGTACAAACGTTATTGTGAGTACTATAGTCAATCTGACTCCATCAACTTTTAAAAATAAACTATTCCTCAACTTTATTGTGGAATAACGTTTATCTGTTTTGTAAATTATTTATAAAAACATATTATTTTGGTGAATAACTTTATATAATGGCTTAGTTTGGTCAAAACCTCTAATAAATATTAATGGTATCAAATGATTGAATTGAACTGAATTTCAACTTATCAAAACAGATTGAATATCGGTCAAATGTTATGTGTGTTGAATGAGTTAAAAAATCAGTCATACCTAAATTTTAATTTCTTTTTTTGTTCTTTTATGAATTTTTGAGTACCTAGTTGTATGATAAGCATGAGCATATATAATATTATAGTTGAGGAAAGAGAAAGAGAGAGACCTGAAAGTCTTTGTTTATGATCATTCCAATTGGTTGCAAAGCCAGTAGCAAACCAAGCATAGAGTTTTGAAACATCCAAAACATGTTACGTATAGTTGTTGTGCCTTTTTATATATCAACTCCACCAAAGGAAAAATAAGGCCAGTCAATGCAGCAGATGCTAGGGTCATCACAAATCCTAATACATACTCTTTTTTTGGCTCTCCCTCTGGTTGATCACCACCGGAGCGTAGAGCCAAAACCACTGCACCAATCGTCAACAAAAACACAGAGTTCACCGAGTAAGGAGTGAACTTCAGCTTCACTATAAGGAAAGCAAAGAAGGCAGTGAAGGCAAGTTGCGTTGCAAAAAGAAGTCCACTAGTGGAGACAGGTAATTTGGATACGCCATAAGCGTAGAAATAGTTTGTAAATCCTTGTAGGACTCCGATCCCGATAGTGGCCATGAAAACTCGGGGAGTCATGAGAATGAGCTTGCTGCTATTATTATTATTATTTTTGCGACGATAGAAATAGGAAATGACTAAAGGGATGAAATTAATTGGCCAGGCAGCAGTTTGTAGCCAGCTTGATAGCCAAATTCTTTTGCCTCCTTTAATGAAGTAAAGGCGCATGATCAAAGGGCCACCACAGGTTCCTACAGCTAGAATTATACAGTTGATGACTAGAAGAACTTTCTTCATTTTTGAGCTTACTTGAGGTTCAATAATTTCCTAATATGGAGGATTGAAGTTCTTTTTCTCTAGTCATTACTCATTTATTAGGTATATGCCATTGTGATTATTAGCATATATTATACGGACTGTATTAGGTGTGACCAATGGCCCACAATATGTGACCTGCATGCGTGGCTAATAATTACATAAACAAGTTCCTCTATATACTATCATGGTCATGTGCTCAACTACATAATCCATTCATGTCGTAAGGAGACAGGTGAATCAGAAGGACTTATCTATGGTGTTCATCGACCTAGAAAAGACTTGTGAAAAGTCTCTAGAAAAGTTACATGGAGGTGCTTGTTGAGGCTAGAGGTTTATTTGTGTAGGTTGATTATGGACATGTACAATGGAGCCGAAAATAGTGGGAGGTGACTCATAGTACTTTCCTAGTTTGATGGGATAGCACCAAGGATTAACCTTTCGCCCCTTATTTTATTTGTCTTTGTGATGGGTGTATCTTGGCAAAATTATGGTGAGGTGCTATGATTTATGTTATTTGCAGATAAGGTAGTTTTGACTGATGCTCGTGAATGAGTTAATACTAAGTTGGATATTTGGATAGAGACTCCGGAGTCTAAGGGTTTAGGTTGAACATGACCAAGATTAATGAATACCTGGAGTGCAAGCTCAGTAAGGTGACTCAAAGATCGATGTGGAAGTGAGGTTTGATAAATAGGTCATCTAAATTAAAAGAGAGTTAGTTTCAACTGAGTCTATTATTCAGGGAAATGGAGAGATATACAAGGATATCATTCACCGCATTGGTGCAAGGTGATTGAAATGATAAAGGCTTGCATTCGGAGTCTTGTGTAATAAGAAGGTGTAACCTAAATTTAATGGCAAGTTCTATAGATTTGTGGTCAGACCTACTATGTTGTATGGGGCATAGTATTTTCCATACAAGATCTCTCACATTTACAAGATTAAGGTGTCGAAGATAATGATTTTTGATGAATATGTGGGATGAGATTAAGGATGGGTATATTCGAGACAAGGCGAGAGTCACTTCGATGGAAAATAAGATGCAGAAAACGAGGTTGAGATGGTCAACACCTTGATTAAAGGAGAATGCACATATGTTCTATGAGGATGGTGTGAGATGTTTAATTAACGAAAAAAATTAATCTTCGACAAGGTAAAGATAGTATTGGGGAGAATTGAATAGACAAGGACAAATGACATATTGTCTTACTCAGTCGTGAGTCTTAGAATAGAAAGTGCTGTGATGTGAGTTAATGTGGAAGGTTTGTAGGTAGGAGCGTGTTCATGCTAAACCGTAGAAGCGCATTGTCTTTGGTGCTTTTACTAGTAGTCTTAGTGATATCTTTGTAGCTTCTTGTTCTTTGATTTTGTTGATATTTTTTGTATCATGTAATTCAATTATAGTATTATTTAGTTGTAGTGTCGTTCTGCTACTATCGATTATTATGGTAGAGGGAAAGCTTGCATGCACTGCACCTTTCCTAGATCTCACTATGTGGGAATACATTAGATATGTTGTTGTAGGCGCATCACATTACACCAAAAATGTTTTTTTATCGGGAATCATGAATTATCGACAATAGCTTAATTGTCACAAAATATATATTTTAGAGGCAATTGTCGCTCTTTCTAAATGTCCCTAAAGCTTATAGCGGCACTGAATCCAATGAAATTGACATTAATATGAATATTTATTGTCGCCAAAAATTATTTTTATTATAATGTCACCATCTTGGTGTTGTTTTTATTTCTCCCTACGAGATTCTTCTTCTTGCTCTCTTAATGACTCGAATCTTCCCCCCCGCGTAAACACCCCCCCCCCCCCCCCCCCCCAAAAGCACAATCTTGTTCTTACACATAACTCTTCAATTGCAACATTCAATATACCCTATCATTCTATGATTAAAATAACTAATCAATTTACTGCATAATAAAATAGGCAGGTGGAGTTGCTAATTTTTTATTAGAAACTTTCATGGTCGTCACATACGTACAAGGATTAGTTTTATTTTAGAACGCATGATTTATGTCAGCTTTTGTATTTATTCAACTTTTGGGCCAAAGAAATCCTGCCTCTGTCACTAAATAAATCATCTGATTTGCTTTTCAATAAATGAAATCAAACATCTAAAATCACAATCTTGGGTGATTATTCTTCAATAATTTCTTGTCCAATTCTCCTGACTTGTTGTAAAATAAAACTTATGATATTGTAATTAAACGTAAACATTTGGTAGCAGGTGCAGAGGTCGTGACAAACAGGTAGGTCATATTGGATATGAATAGATAAAAAAAATGTGTGAGATAAAATATCAGACTTGATCAAATTTAACACGACTAAAAAATAGATTAATCACGAATAAGACAGATATTATGCCGATTCATCAACTTCAGGAATAATCAGGTGTACCAAAGCAAAAGTCAAATATTATTAACTCAAAAAAATAATATTATAAAAAGACATGTTAAAAAATGACTAAAGGCTTCAATTTCACTCTAATTTCATGTTATGGTGCGTTTAATATGAAAATTCACCTGTTTCTCTCGTTATTTCAAATAAAATTCGTGCAAAAACTTGCACAACTTACGCATCATATCAATTATCACAGCAGACAGAAAACAGTAATATAACAGCTTCTACTGACCGAAAGGCCAATGCCAACCAACAAAACGTGCAACTTCTAGGTTAAAAATCGACACAAATACATCCTACACTTTCAATATTTAGCGCGCAAGGGGATTGTAAGACTAAGTTCAACTAGGCCAAAAAAAAAAAACCAATAAGGTACAGGAATACACCTTGATACATCATCCGACTAAATTAAGATGATGGACTTTGCTCGTTAGATTCTTCTTCAGGCATAGAAATGTTGTTTTCTAATGCGGAGATTCTTGAACTATGTATGGAGTTCAGTGATACTGTGTTATCCCCAGGAAAAGGAATCGGAGAAGTAAAATTAGTACTTGGCCCTGTGTAAGCTCCATCAGTTCGTTCTGCATAAATTTGATTCGTGGGAATAGCAGTTGAAAAAGTAGCAGCATGCTCTAACCTCTGCTTCTTGGGATTCTGCTCTTGCTGTTACACGGAACTAGGAAATCCTTACCCACAACAACCTGAATGACTCAAACTTGTTCGATTGTATTCAAGTACATTGGCTAAGTTCCACATCGGTACTTCGATTCTACTGACAGAGCCACTGCCATAAACCGCCATGCAGGACCTCCAAAAACACACGACCACTCCGGGACCTGATATACCACCTCATAGCCCAACCAGATCGTTGCTTTTTGTTACTCCGTTAGGCACTAGATCATATACACCTATAAGAGAGAGAATTTCAAAACAACCCTGCAGAAAGCATTTAATCATGAAGCATAAGTTAGAAGGCAGCATCTAAGAAAGAAAGCTTACCTACAACTATTTCATTGGATAGGTTCTAATGTGAGGTAAAAAGACGATACTTTTCTATACAGACAATAGAAGTCTAAGTAGTATGTATCACCAGAGGGCAAGGATGCCTGAACTCTAAATTTTGCATGTAAGTGGCAGTTACCAATACAAGAATGTTCAAGCTGCAGGGGAAAAGATACAAGAGGAGGCAGAGTGCCTTGGCAAAACGACAATTTCTCCATATTGACTGTATGTACAAGACAAAAGGAAATCAGAGCTTCAAGACAGTAGCACAGCCTCTTTACGATGCAGCGTAAGGCTATATGGATCTATGAATTCCTAGATACCAAACACTTGGGGGTATCTTGGTATGCTGGACAAGCATAGATGGTCTTGGGATAAGAATTTAGTACTGTCTTAGCTCTTATACCTTGTTTGGCTACTAATCCTGGGATAAGTTATACCACAAATCATAGAAACGACATTAGTTATCCCAGGATAAAACAATGAAAACAAAAATAGCCATGAAGTACCTCAATTCTTTTTACTACTACATAAGGTGTGTGTGGGTGGGTGGGTGAGGGGGGCGGGTATTTTTGTAAACAAACAACTTCTTCATAGAATTAGCAACTGCATTTATAATACTCAAACCCAACAGTTTTCCCCCCCCAATTTTTCTTTGTTACAAAAAAAATTTTTTTAACCAATCTCAAATCTAACCTAAATTCAGCTACTAACCCACGTAAGTTGCCTTCAAACCAAACCTAATGACCAGTAGAGCATTTCTCTACCTTTTTGGAGACAAGGAGGAGATCAGGCAGAAAGCAATAGCTCTATTGCATGAGAAGAATACACAGAATATATAATATATACAAAGAATAGACTGCAAATGACCCACATCCATGCAAGGAGAAAAGATTATAGAAGTAAAGGGCTCATACCTCATAGGTCAAAGTTCCACCAGAAGAACTAAGCTGACTAAGTGTAACATTTGAAATTGCACCATTGGCAGTCAGCACACAAATAGCTCTAGATCCTTGTTGAGCAAATGAAATAATTTTCATTGCAACATCCTAATACATAGAATTCAAGATTGAAATCCTTTTGATATTGATAAACTCAAAATAGTACAAAAGCCATGGAAGAACAGAAATAAATTTCAATAAAAAAACTTGATAATTTTTCTGACAGACAAATCAACCTGAAATACCAGTTAAACAAACTCATATGGTAGAAGTAGACCCTGGTCACCACTTTCTAAATTTTACATGCATTCACATTTATGAGATTTAGGTGTTTTTCACCTTAAAGGACATACTCCCAAAACCTCTCACGTGCTGAAATGGTAATTAAAGACCTCGGAAACCACGCACTAGTTCCATCTAAAATATGATAGAAATCAGCACAGAAAAACAATTTGTTCTCCCACCATTAAATTATCAGATCTCCTAACTAATTGTCCTTTATGACTTCCCTTTTCCCAAAAGTTGGCAATCTGAATTTTTTCCCTTGAGGGGTCTAGGCCTGCCCGCACCATCATATACTCATTCTATATCAGCAGTGTAAAATAACCACAAGAATTCAGCTACGTGGCCCTAAACTAGCATCAGAACAAGGGAAAAATACATTAATCTGAGTTCAAATTAAGCCTCAATAGATTTGGGATATTTACATTATATATAATAATGTTTTTCTGCTACTATATGTTGTTTCTTGTACTTCGATTGTAGTATTATTTTGTTGGAGTCAGAGTTCCTTTTTCCAGAATGTTTTGCCATGCTATCTTTAGTATTTTGTTGTGGCTCTTACTTCCTGTACCTTTTTTTTGTATCTTCTTTCCCACAATGCTTTGAATGCTGTTTTTCCTTGAGCGCGGCTTGAATATTCGAAACCACCTCTGCTACTCTCAAGCAGGGAATAAGATCGGTGTCACCTACCCCTCCCCCAGATCCACTTTGTGGGATGACCCAGGTATGTTGTTGGTGATATAGTATTGCTTTATTTTATGGATGAAGGCGGATGTAAGAAGCCATAACCCTCCCATCCAGTGTAATGACAAGGCGCTCTCCTGCGTCGCCAAAGGCGAGAGGCGAGGCGGTCGAGGGTGTCCTCGCCATTCCTGTCGGGCGAGGCGAGGAGCAAAAGGCGAGGCCTGGCGATAATGGCGACAGAAAGGCGCAGCTTTTTGATTAAAAAAGTCTTTGACTTAATAAAATTAGTCACAATTAGGGTTTTTTTTTTTTTTACTATTCGAAATTTTCTGAAACTCAACTCCGCGACTCTCTCTCTCTCTCGCTCGATAACTGTCTCGTTCTCCCTCGGCCGCCCTCGCTGCTACTTCCACATCGGTCCGGGCCCTCGCCTCCCTCGCTGTCGCGTGACTCTCGTCTCTGCTCCCTCGCTGTCGCGTCTCTCGCTCCTCCATCTCTCGCTCGATGTCGCGTCTCTTCTCCTCCTCGTCGCGACCTCTCGCGACCTCTGTTTTCGTAATGATGTCCGTCTCTGTTCTTCGTTCTTCTTCTGTTTCTTATTGTGTCTGTTCTTCTCTCTTTCTTCAGTTTTTTTTTTTTTTGGTAAGCTGCGTGAAGCACAGTGAGGACTCGGGCAGTGAGGTACTCAGTGTTAATGTTTTTAAAAAATTCTTTTCCTAGACCTAATAGTTATTCCCATTCCTAAACAGCGCATTAAATTGAATTTGATAATCAATGGCTGGATGCTGCAAAACGAGGGACAGTTGGATGCAATATGGGCACTCAAGGACGACGAAGCTTCGGTCCTGTACTTTTGTGGGAGTCACTTTCAATGGTGAAAAACGCGCACCACAACATTAGTGGGTGTTTTCAAAATGTTCAAACAATGTGCCGCTTGTCCGTCGGAAATTAGAGAAGAATAAGGGCTTATATGCAAGACAAATAGCTAATACTCCCAATTTTCAAATTAGGCAATCGGGAAGATTTTGTGATCTGAGATCTTGATGAATGGAGGATTATGCGGAAATTAGGCCTCCTCCAAAACTCAAAATATATCTTTCTAGTGGAGGTTCATCCAGCACGGATGTGACTAAAGGACCTTGAACCTCTAAATTTTTTCCATTCACAAAAATCAACACAAAGGAGGCTTAGAAAAGGGGAGGAATCGAAAACACGAATTCTAAGAGAGCGGCGGTTTAGTGCTTTTCAATTTGGGATGTATGATCGCCGGGGCTCCCTTTTAATTGCGTCAATCATAAATCATTCGATAAATTTATTGAGGCGGTTGACAACATGGCCCGGAATGAAGCCTCCTACATTCCAATGAGTTAGAGTCACTCCCCTTAAAAAAGAGTGGGTAAAGGTAGAAAAAATTGTTGAGGAGCATAAAGATTTCAATGGACAAGTTTGGTTGTTCCATTATGATGGACAAATGGACTGCACGAATTGGCAAATGATCTCAATATTTTGGTTGAATTCTCCAATCGGTGTGTTTTCTTGGTTCGGCGGACTTGATGCTAGCAATGAATCTACCGATTCACCAAAATGTACAGTTATTTGAAAGCAACTATCGAAAGAATTGACGCAGGAAAATGTGGTACAAATTGGTCTACCGATAATGCTAGTGAGAATGTCAAGCGGGAGTTGGATAATGGGTGCTTATCCACACATTTATTGGACTCCATCTGCCGCTCAGGGCATCAACTTGAATTTGGGACATATTCCACGTTTAAGCCATATGCTTCCGGTAATCAACCTATCCTTTAACCTTTATTAAGTTTTCTTTATAGTCCATATCAATAATTCATTAGCGACTATTCATTTTAATTTAATCTTCTATAACAGTTTTAGAAGGCCATCAATCCAGTCTTACAATATCAAAGGCGCCCTTGTTGTTAAACTTGATGAGAAATCACCGAAAGAAAGAAATTTGGTGAAACCGGCAGACACGATTTGCAACGGATTCTTACTTTGAGATCTATTACATTCAAGAAAAAACTTGGAAAATTTATACCTCTCAACCGAAGATGGAATTTCAGCAAATTTGCAAGGAAACTTCGTGTGGACGAAGTTGCAATCTTCTTATGTTCTATCCACTTATTGGATGATTTTAGTTCGGGGCACTTACAGTTTTGGTTAGCCCATTTGACCCAAGTGCCTTCGTTTTGGATGGATGGGGAGAAAAACACCACCAATGGGTTATAATTTATGAGCAATGGATAGAGCCACAGAACTAATTGCACATGGTTTTCGTGGAAAAAAAAGTTCGTTCAGAAGCATATGCATAAAGTGGTTCAAATTATTGATGCAAGGTGGTCGAAACATCCATCGCTCTTTGACTCTCAATGCCATGTATTTTTGAACCCAGGATTCTCATTAATAAAGCTGAAGCAAGATGGAACTTTATTACAAGAGTTTGGGACCGAGTATTAATGCATGTGTTAGAAGTTGGTCCGTGATACAACATACAGATTGCCCTAATCGCTGAGCTTCCTAAGTCAAAATGGCGGGATGACTATTTGGTTGTGGTCCGCAAAAGGCTAGCGACACCAGGTTCAACCGGGTAATGGGTTGATTTAAGATCTTACTTCTTATTATATTATTTGACTTACTTATAGTCACTAACCTTTAAATTTATTTATATTATGGTGAAATGGTGGTCACTTTTGGTATGAAGACACCAAAGACTTGCAAAAGTTTTGCCATGACAGTTCTTTTAAGCCGAACTTGGTGCTCATCTTGGAAATGTGGAAGCGAAATTGGAGTGTGTTTTGAACACGTAAGTAATACTTTTATCCTATTTTTCATATTATCCATTATTATCCAATCAACTAGTTAATATCAATAACTTAATGCACAATTCATTCCAAAAGAGGCATAGGCCTTACACTATCGCGTCTAATGATCTAGTGTTACATTAAGTACAATCGAAACATTGAAACGCCGTTAGATGCTCGTGATCTTATTATCCACTTCGCTTGATAACAATAGATGATTTCCAACTAAGTTAGTTGGATGCACCGAACGATCAGATGATACTAGTATATGAGGATTGATCTTACTTGGGGTAGTGTTTTGCTACGCAATTGGAGCGGCGAGAGTATCTATCATCTTACGGGGACGTTCGTTTCAGATCAACAGTACTTGAACAACGGGCAAAGGAGTAGAAAGTACCAGTTCTTTCAGTTCACTGCAAGTATGGACTCGGACACTAATTTGATGAGAATCGAAGGAGGAAACGATGAACAGAGCAATATAATGATGTAGAAGATTTTGATCTTCACGAGTTGGGATAATTTTGGAAGAAGATAGACTTTTAAAAGAAGTTTTGGTTTATTGTATTTTGAATTGTTTTGTCTTATTAACAGTTTTTAAAGACATTCTATGGTTTTTGAATTGAATATTTGCTACTATGTGTTATTGCTATTAGACCTTTGGATAAAATATGCATAAAATTTTTTAATTTTTTTTTTGGTATTATGGCAGCCTTCATTCAAAAAGGCAAGCGCCTCGCCGCTCGCCTCGCCGCGTGGCGAGGCAGGCCCTTGTCGCCTCTCGCCGTCCACAACACTGCTCCCATCCCTCTCAACATATGGAAAAAGAAAGACGCAAGGTGGAAGGGACCTACCTATTTTAATTTAATCATCCACCTATATATGTTTACACAGACATACATAGGTGTCACAACATGCCTCTTTTTTCTAGTCAGCTACTGTCCACAACGCATTTGACAAAGCCATGGAAATAGAAGTGCAGACATGGTTAAAAGAAGCTAATTAGATCCACAAGTTCTTTGATTGTTCAACAGGTAATATAATGGTGGGGAAAGAAAGCAATTTCATTTCTTGACATAGTGAATTAAGTTTATGCCTTAAAAGAAAACTACCTGAATATAAAGCAAGCTTTTTGAAAGTAGTAGTATTGCAGTAAGAACGTATGAAACACTGATACGTAATGGCATACCTCGCCAGCATTAACAGTAAACACATGCGGTGTAAAGTTTCCACCAACGGAGTACGCTACATGTGGTGATATATTTGCACCAGCAGAATACGCCACCCTTTCCCCTAAAGAATTCAAATACAAGTTCAATAATAGCACAAACAAACCTGAACCTTCAAGATAATGCAAAACTGAGCATTTAAGCGAATAATATCAATCTTCCAACAAATAAAATGAACAAACAGAATTTCACAAATAAGTCAATCTATTCCCCTTTTATGATTTAACCAACTACCTCATCCACGTGAACTCTAGTTTCCAAATGCCGATTTAGCTTATTCTCCGTCAACTGAAAATTCTAGTTTATGCATACTTTAATGATGAAATATATATTCTTAAGTATTGCATGCTGATGATTCTCTTGTTATAACTCTGAGAGCATAGACAATAATATACTGCCACTGAAGGCACCTGTTGGTATCATTAAAATTTGAAGAACTCTTGAGAAAAATCAGGAAGTAAAAGGATATTACTTTTATCAGGTTAAAGTAAATATACATGATATATTTACTAGTTTTTTAGTTCAAATAACATCTATGACATCAGAATCAGAATTTCTTCAAGGATAGTAGATGACAGAACATTGTCGTGCATGACATCCATGCTTTGTTACATCATTTTATTCATTTCTACTTTTCTACTGCAGTGTTGTGACCTATAGCCTCATTAGATTGATAAAGTAACTTTGTTCATTTCTATTGCAGCGCAATGAACTATAAAATTATTACATTGATAAAATAACCTTTATAGTTTTAACCACAACCTATTTTCAAAATCTGTATTTGTTCCGTCTTGCAAAATAACCGACACTGACAAACAAATTGGAATGGAGAGAGTAGTTCTTTATTCTGTTTCACATCATGTTCCCTGCAAAACCTGGGTAGACACAAGAATGTGACCACAAAAGCTTATTAAAATTCATCTAGTGCTATACTCTACTCTCTGCATCATACTACTGAAATATAGATGCCGAAAAATATACCCTCATTCAACATCATAAATGTCGAAGAATGAGACCATTTTAGACATGGGACCCAAATTGAACAGAAAGAATGCAGAACAAAACAGAATTCCGAAAAGAAAAAAAGAACTTTCTACACCAGCAAATTCAGCATTGTGTATATTAGCAGTCACAAGTAACTGTTTAATGACTTTAAATAACATAAACTGCACACATCAAAAATCATAACCTCTGTTCAAGCTTCTATAATTGTTACCTGGAATTCCAAGCTCAACTTTTTGCTGCTTCTTCTTAAACGATTCAACGGGGCGGCTTCCATTGTTTTTCCAACCTGAAAAATCTCCTGAAAGTGGAATTGAAGCTGATATTGGCATTGGTGATAATGCAGTATTTAAAGAACCATCTGGTCTATATTTCTTAGGCCTTCCCCTCTTCTTATTCCCTTCGGTAGACGGTGCTGCCACACTCATTGGAGTTGCAGGTACAACTGCAGCCATTGCTCCATTAAACCCATTCACATTTTCATTACTTGGGGTCATTCTATAATTTTCAGAAATTTCATTACTTTTAACCATAACCTCAGAACTATTAACCCCTTCTTTGTCCTCCATTCATAAGGGCCTGAAAACTACCCTTAAAATCCCCAATCCCTAAACGAGAAATCAAAAGAAAATTTCCTTGATACAAACAACAGTAAAAATACAATCTTTTTACCAAATATGTCACAACTCACAACAGAGCAAACAAAAAATCAAAAAAAAAAAAAACCTTGGATCAATTTTTTGCAAGAACAGAAAACTTAAAACAGCAATTCTTTGCACATAATAAAAATACAATCTTTACAAAAATACAACTGAACAAAAAATTAACACCAACTAAACAAACGAGTGAATCTATTACTGCAGAGCAAAGAACAAAGTAAAGAAGAAAATAAATTTTCAGAAATGAAAAAAGAGTGTAAATTTTTTTATTTTTTTTTTGAGAAGTTATGAAATTAGGGTTTTGGTTGGAAAAAAAAAGTTGAAGAAAGAAAATAAAAGATTAAAAATTGTGAAAAAATATAGTAAATTGAGTAATTTAATTTAAAATATGGAAAATATAACAAACAGCTGTATTATTTTAAATTAAATTGCAAATTCAAAGTATTAACTTTGTTTAAGTAAATGGTTTCACGTCCGTCTAGGAAATTAAATAATTAATAATGAAATGATTAATGAGTCTTTAAATATTGCAAAATATAAAAGAATTGGAAATTCCCTTTTTATTTCTGAAAAGGAAAAAGGAAAATACTTATTCAAAGCTGTAAAGTAAATTTTCAGGACTCTTGACATTTTGTTGTCAAAAATTTGAAGTGGAAAATGTGAGGATGTGAGTATATAAATAGTGAAAAATTACAAGATATTCCAAGAATGCAGGAGTATGTGCAATTTATAATTTGCTCAAACCTGAACAGTAGTCAGAAGGTACCTTGCGTCATTGTCTATGTGGGACTTCATAATTGGAACACAGAATCCCAACATCCTTAAACCTCTTTCAAAATGTTGGATATGGGGAGGCAAAAACACACTTCTCATTTTAATTTATTTGTCTTCTTTTAAAAAAGTATAAATATATTTTTATTTTTAAATTACAAACTTTAATATTATATTTTTAATATTTCATACTAAATAAAAACTAAATAAATAAATTAAAATAGAGAAAATATTCTATATTTACTTTAAGTCTTTAACTGATGCTGAAAACAAATAAGAAGATGATTAGGATTAATTATTAAATGCTCGTCTCTAGTAATCGTTAAATTGCAACTTTTAGGGGAATTTCTAGTTAACTAAGTTTTGGTAAGCATATGTAATTATTCGATATTCAATATTTATATGACAAACATAAATAGTATGTGCTACGATTTAGATTGTTGTGAGTGGCACCCAAACTAAGTCACTTGGTAGAGGAATCAGCAACTAAATCAAACTAAACTCAAAATCATTATTTACAACAAATCCATTAATTATATAAAAGTAAGAACATACAAATAACTAAGGATTGAGCTCTCATAAACTCAATCAATAGTCAAAACAGTTTTTTTTTTTTTTGCTAAATACGGAAAGGCTTTATATTTAGCTAATAATAGTTTTATCCATACAGAAAAAAGGGGGGGAAAAAAAAAACTCAGGTTCCCCACCCCCCCCCCCCCCACCCCCCCCCCCGCCAAAAAATAAATGATCTAGTTCCATCTCCCATCGCTCTCTAAGGCATCTATTACTAGAGAAGGAGATGCTTCAAACAAAACAAAGTTTTGATTGGTTGATCATAAGGCTCTTTCGTTCTCGTCGTGTTTTGCTAGTAAGTCTGCTACTACATTAGTCTCCCTCAAAATGTGTTTCAGCGTCGATCCTTCTAGTTGGCAGAGTAGTAACCTACAATCAGAAAAAAAATATGTGGGTATAAGTTGTTACTATGTAGAGTGGTAAGTAACACCTGCGAATCCGTTTCAACCAACAGATGTTTTAATTATTTTCTTTTCGCTAAGTATAAGTCGTGTAATAGTGCTAGCACTTCTGCATGAAGGGAAATTTCTTGCTTTGATTTTGCGTGTGAATTACTCCTCCAATCCACCATTAGTAGAGTTTGGATAATAAGAGCCATCAATATTTAGTTTGTATTTTCCTTCGGGCGGTTTATGCCATGCAATTGGAACCATGTGTCTAGGGACTTTTATCGGAGTGGTTTTGATTATGTAAAAGTATTTTATGGTTTGGAAGGAAATATTATTAAGGGTACTAGCAACCCTACTAATATTCATATTTTTGTAAAGTTTGCTATTTCTATTTTTCCAAATATTTCAAAGAATAATTGAGTTAGAATAGTGGTTGACACCCGATGGTGATTGTTCATGATTATGTAGTTTTTAGAGGTACAGAGTTGTTGGATGTTTGTGTGGAGGTCTTGGGAGGCGAAGCTAATACTATAGTTTTCCCAAATGTGCTCAGCATCCGAGCAGTTTAGGAAAATATGGTTAGTGTCCTATCAATGTCATGGCATGTGCACAATTTTTGGATCTGGTGATATTTCTAGTGTAGAGGGCAAGTGCGGTTCGAAGTTTTTAGGTTATGAGCAGCCACATGAAGAATTTTATTTTGTTAATAGAATTATCTTCCATATCCAATTATTATTATGGTTAGTGCTTTCAGAAGTTTCATAGTTTGCTTTGAGGTACGATAAATAGGCACTTTGGGTGTTAAAATAACCATCGTTGCTCTTGTTCTAGAAGAAAGTGTCAGGCTTAGAGTTTAAGTTCTGGAGATAAGTATTTTCTATGGTCATCATAATATAGCTAAGGATTTCAAAGAATAAGCATGAGAAGTTCCAAATGTTATTTCTTAGGCAGTCCTTTAAGGTCATTTCGATTTTGTTTTTTGTGGTCGGCCCTTGAATCATCTGTCGTACAGAGTGTGTTACATCTATCCAGTTGTGTTTTTATATGAGAATGTTTTCCCTGTAACCCACGTTCCAAGAGATGTTTTTTTTTTGGACTAATGGGTAAGCTCTTGCAATACTTTTTCATATGTAAGAGTCTTGGGGGTAGTGTTTCAAGTCGGTCATGTGTTTTTTATTCGAGTATTTTTTTCCTTAGGACCTCAGCCCAAAGGTGGTTATCATTTTTTCGGAATCTCCAGAGAAGACTTGCTATCAACGTAAAGTTTTTCCCATTAGCATCCTGAATTCCCAGATCCCATGTTCAATAAGGGATGTTACTAGTTCCAGTTTGTTAAGTGCAATTTCTTTTTTCCTTGTGTTGATCCCTAGACAAAGTTTCTTTTAATGTGATCGATGTGACTAGGGTTTGCTTGGGGGATTAAGTTACATTGCATTGCGTATGTAGGAATAGAAGGTTAGAAAGTGTGCCTTGCAGCCTCTCAACTTATTGTTAATTGGTCAATGATGTATTGGTAGTCACTACTCTTAGGATGGTAGTTTGTTATGGGTAGTCCAAGATATTTACTATTATTTCTTTTTGTCTAATGTTCATTGTTGTAGAGATACGGTTCTTTGAGAAGATGATAAAAGATTTGTTAAAGCTAATATTTTGGCCTGATTGCTTTGACAACGTATAAAATATCAGAATAATGGTGGTGGGGTTGGTAATGTCATCCTTTGCTAAAAGAATGATATCATCGACAATTAGAAGAAAAATATATAGGGGTACCTATTATACCGATTTTTATAGGTTGACAGAATTGTTCTTGGATCGCATAGTTTATTAGTCTGGTTGTGTCACGACCGGTTGCACCCCCTAGACATAACTGGAGGCGGCGTCCTCGGAGAGGACTAAGACTAGTCTCTTAGCATTCGTCATTACATTTCATAGGTTAAAATGCGGAAAATTAAAACGTTTTATACATATTGAAGTATACATAGATCTCTCGTTTACAAGTCATATATACATATGGAGTTTACTTAAACACCTCGCGTAGGAAGATTACATAGACTTCTCATTTAGACGATATACTACATATATACAATTTAGTTTAATACTGTCTCACGTAAACATCTAACGGGATAACAGACATTCGGGGCGCATAACACATACTTATTACAAACTAAGCCACATAAGGCCACATATAGAAATAATAGTCCTTCAAAGAAAGGAAGAACTAAATGTTTTTTTGACAATGACACATCAAATCGCTAGATAGTGGCCATCTCCTCGATAGGTGAGGACCTAACCAACCTGGGGGTATCCCAGTGTTTTGTGGGCAATTGTCCGTCTAGTTCAATGGCCGACCTACTATTGTAGAATATAACGGAAAATGGGTTAGGACATCCACTGTACTAGGGGAATAATAGAAACATATGCACTATAATGTTTGAAATCATGCTTAAAAGGGACATTGTTCAAACATGCCAAGTTTTACTGTGAAGCCTTATAGCACCCAAGAACACATCTAAACCATGATCATCTATCTCTTAACACAAGACCATATACAACACAAGACCAATCATCAAATAGAAGTCAGTCACATGTGTAGAGCATTTCGGTACCCCATAAGCAAAGCAACTTTCAACGCCTATTATAACAACAAAGCAATGTCCAATAGGTTCATAAACATTACCAACATTGCAGACCCTTACCACAACCCATTTTCCACTCTTACCAGTGCAAATGACCAGTGAAGTCCCAACCGCAACGCACCCAAGGAATCCAACAAAGGATCACGATTAGTATCTAATTCAATAACATCTCTTCATGAGTAGTCATCATCATATATAGCAATATAGACCAATAACCTGTTCATAAGTGAAACTAACATCATATGAGTTCATCAACATGTAAAGTCAACATATGCATATCATTTACTTTATTAGAACATAAGAACATCCTCCTTGGACTTCCCTCAAGGCAAACTAGTGCAATGTATAGGTAGAGTCTTATACCTTTACCTAGACTAAATCAAATCCCTTAAGTCACCCTAGTTAGTGTTCACTTTATTACTTCATTTAACTTTCGAGAACAATTGCCTTAACCAACATAGATCACATGAGCTAAATGTAGAATTCGGTGTCATTAAACCATACACCGAAAGAAGGTGGACTACTTGCTAAGGTAGTACCAAAACATAAACATAGCATTCTACGTGGATCCACTAGCTAGTATTCCTATGGGGGCAACATAGTTCAAGAACTAGGAGACATACTTGAGACCCTCTTTATGCACCATGGCATTGTAATGAGAACTATTGTGAATCTACCTTCCCACATTGGGAAGGGACACTCTCTCATAGCTAGTTCACTCGGTGCTAAGCTAAAGTCCCTTTTTGAAATGTCTTTAAGCCTTTATTAATCATCATAGCTTAGTATGGGTCATAGAAGACTAACCCCTTGTATATCATAATCATTATCTCATTAGGAATTGCATGAGAACTTCCTTTAATACCCAATCCTCATATGGAGATTAACACATTAATCATCACCCATGTCTGAAGCACATAAGTATTCATAATCACCTTATATCGTTACACTACTCATAATCTCACATCCATATACTAAAGATCATTTCAATTCACATTCATCATACTATCACCTATATAACCCCATACAATCAACACTTCATTGAATAGCCACTCCTCAAGTATAGAGTCACTCCACAATTGAAGTAGGATTCAAGATCCGAGGTCTTACCAATTCACCTCACAAACTTCTTCCATGTCTTACATCAACCAACCAGATTCTCCAATATATGCTTATCATGATTAAAATAGTAATTAAAAAACACAAAACCTAGTGAATTGCATATCGACTACCAATTCAACATCAATTCATGACCTAGGTTTTGGGAAATAGGATCAATTCATGATCTCTTCCATAGAACTAGGAATAACATCAAGAACTACCCTAATTCACTAATAATTCATCATAATTCATTCATACAAGAACAATACAATTTGAAATATCAATTTCGGATTAAGAATGAAACCCATGTTTTTCTCAACTTTTGGAAATCAATTTGAAAGAACCTTTTGGGAAAAAGGTGAAGAGTTCTCATACCTTAACAATCCTTGAAGATTGATGGAGAGAAAGTGAAGTTCTTGCAGCCCTAAGCCCTTTGACCGTGGTCTTCTATGGAGTCTCTTTTGGAGAGAGAGAAAGTAGAGAGAAAGAAGAGAGATTTGAATTTGGGAATCAAAGAGTGTTAGATTAGTTAAATGAGTGTTAGGCCTTTTATAGTCTCTTAACCAACTAACCTAAACATCCCTTAGTCCCTAATTAAACCCCTAACTAATTAACTAATTAAATGACTTCATTAAAAATGGACCAGTCCATGCCGACCTTACCTACGAGACCCCAACCTACGGTCCATAGGTCAATCAACGCCCACATGCACCCACCCGTATTGCACGTTGTCGATAGTGTCAGAGACTGGTCTTTTGGACCATTTTTGGGAAATGCCTAAGGCTGGGACAACGGAGCCATCGATTCCCCGTCAACCAGACAACGGCTCGTCGTTTGGCAACTGTAGATGGCTTCTGTCAGTTTGACAGTTTTTGGTCAAATGCAAGGGTCCTCTAAGGTGGTCCTTAGGGAGTCCTAACCAAATGTTTTGATCCTAAACATATTTTAATACATTTTTAACACCTTCCTACCAAATTTCATTGAATTCCAACTCTTAAAACCCCATGAAACATGCCAAGGCACACTGACCTCTTTTTCATAATTCAGTGGACGTCATAGACGTTCCTTGACGTTTTGACTCTAAGGCTTCCTAAATGATTTATATGCATTATTTTAAGCCTTGAAATAGTGCTATCGACCTTAATTCAACATGTGAGGCTCTATATTAGGTCTTGGACTTCCGAAGTGTTACAGGTTAAGGGTTTCATACAAATTATGAAAATGTAGGGTGAAAGGGGGTCGCCTTGCCTATTTTCTCTAGTGGGACTGAAAAACTTTGTAGGTCTTCCGTTAACAAGGATTGATTTAGGTAATTTATATACACTAATACATGATAAGGTCGATTATGTTTTTTTGGGAAGTTAAGGATCATAATAGATTGTTTGATAAAGGACCGTTCTAATCTGCCAAAAAAAAATTTCTAAGTAAATTTTCAGAAGCATTTTACTAGCATTGTCATAGATTTACTGGAGAAACCGTGAATAAGATTCTGAACGATGGATGGCGTTATTCTTACCACTCTCTGACCAATGAAACACATTGATGATGCGGCTAAATTATAGAATTAGGAAGTATGATCCTATTGACTATGATTTTGGTGATGGTTTTGAAAATCGTATTACAAAGGCTTGTTGCCTTTAGCGACTATTTTGCTCAGAGTTCTTTATTTTGGAAATAAGACTAATATAAGTTTTATTTATTTTTGGATGAATAGAGCTGGAGTTAAACGCATTCATGCTAGTATTGATTATGGCTTCTTTAGTTTCATTCCAATAATTTTGGAAGAACATTGATTCCAAGAGATTTGAGGGCTTAAAGGCAAAAATAACGTTTTAATTTCTCATTAGCAAGGGGTCAACCAATATATTTAATAGTTTCCACTGTCAGAGCATAATATGTTTGGGTTAAGGCAGTCACTTTTAACTAATTCGATTGTGTAGATGTCTTGAAAGTATTAGGTGATAATGTTATGTATGGAAGAAGGATCAAAAGTCCAATTCCCCACCGAGTTATTTAATCAAATAATTATGTTTCTTCATCTTCTGTTAGTGGCAATGTTGTGGAAGAATTTAGTATTTCTATATCCTTTACTAAACCATTAGACTCTAGATTTTAGCTTCCAAAAGTCCTCTTCTCTTTCAAGAATTTTGTTAAACTCGATACTGAGATTGTTCTCTAGATTATGGTGAAAATCTTTTTTGTTTTTTGGGTTCATTTGTTGGAGCCCATTTAGTCTGTTGAGGATGTCTTTTTTTGTTTAAAAATATTTCCAAAAGTTTACTTGTTTCAGATTTTTATGCTTTTGTATATGAAGTTTTCTAGCAGCATTTTTATCTATAGTTGACTATTACCTTCCAAGACTCCAGTCTATGTTCAGGGACCTTTAGGTGCTAATCCAAGGGCTTTAAACTAATAATTTTTATGGAGTTAGGGAACTTTTAAGACAGTTTAGGAATATATGGTAATGATTGGAATGTGTACGAGGAAGATGGTAGACTTTTGAGTCTGGAAATAAAGTTAACCAGGAGTGGTTGCTAAGAAAATGATCAAGACGTTCCATAATGAGAGTTTTCTTGTTCTTGTGTTTGTTTGTCCAAGTATATTTTTGTTTCGTAAAGCCTAGGTCAATCATGTCCATATAATCAAGGCAACTAATGAAATTAGAACTCTTAGAATTGCTTACGGGTCTTCCTCCCTAAATTCTCTGAGGCCCTAATGATTTCGTTAAAATCTCCACGGACTAGTCGTGGTCCATTGAGTGGGATGGAGTAGCTTGTGTTTTTGAGGTTCCATGGGTAAATTAATTTTTCCATAATATTTGATAGAGAAAACGATTTTTTGCATGGAATTAAGATATATACCCTTTGGGAAAATCTGTAATAACCTAATTATTGGCGTGTATTGACTTTTTTGTTTTTTCCAGGGTTTCATGCACTAACTAGTTGGTTTTCTGTATGTGTTTGTTATTTGTCTGGTGGTTCCCGCCAAATGGAAAGCGATTGTTACTCAATGTGTTTTTAGTTCGTTTAATTCCTCCAGATTATCACATATTAGGGACATGTATGGGGTCAGTAAAATCTGTAGAGCATGGAGATTACTAGTAGATCCTTCATTTCTTTGTCTCAGTTAAGTCACTGAATCAAATGTTAGTTTAGATAATTAAAGAATGAGTCCTCATATAAAGTTCATCTCACTAGTTGTAAAAAATGTGTGGAATAAAACTCTAAGACATGAAGTCATTTTGTTAAAGTTGTTAAAACCACAAAACTATTATGTCTAAAATGATTGGAATGTAACCCCAAAATTTAAATCAATAATCAATAGTTTAAGAATGGGTCTGTGTGGGTGGATCTAAAAGGGAACAGAAACAGAAATTAACAATGATTAGTAAGATGAATCCACGGTAACAGACTGAAAGATTATAGCTCACCCTTGGATTCATAGTTAGACGTCTCTTAACTAAGGTCTTGAATTAGTCACTATGGAAGATATCTTGTACTCAATAAGGAAAGACCAATCTAAGATATGAATATAAACAATTGTAATGGTAGGATCACACGATCAGTCTAAGATATGAATATAAATAATATATCACATTCCAGTAATACTGAACAACACATAACGATTATCAAATCAATAAATATCTATATGCATGTCCCACAAGATCACAAATGTAATGATTGGTACATACTTGGTCCTCTTATGAAACCTAAAATCAATCTATTAGTGTACCGCTGTGTTATCCGAGCCATATGTAGTTAGTATACCAGGATGGTTTTCGAGTCAATCATATATAGATATCCTCGTACATATCCTGGTACTCGATCCAACCGTTAGTATACACTAGACATGGTATTCAGACCAACGTGGAAATATCATGTACTAGGCGTGGTACCCGAAACAACCAACAAGCACACAGAATCATGTACAATCACAAACACATAAAAAGTAACCACTTAAACCAAAAGGGACACCTTATATAAACTATGTCTTATCGCGCCTCATGTTTTTGGTAATATTTTTTCTCTCTAGAAATTTTCTCTCCTTTCGTTGACTCTCTCTCGCTCCCACAACGGCCTTGGAAAACTGGTAAAAACAATGCCCAAAAGACCGACCAACGGCGCGTAGGGCCGCGGTTCAGCATCAGATGATGGCCGCCGGACCTAAACCAAAAGGCTGCGCCTTGGCGCCGGGTACCTACCCCTGCAGAACACTCTCCCATGAACATAGATCAGAAACTCCACGAATTCGCCATTGTCAAAAATGAGATGAACCTGCCGAGTGTTTTTGAAGGGCACTTCCCCCCGAATGAATGAAAAGCAAAAAAAAAAATATTGCCCCCACGGAATTTCTGCTGTGATCGAGAAGAATGGGCTAAGAAAATGAATTCCCCACATCAGGCTCCATCACTGATCCAAAAATAAGCGATTTTTATCGTCCAAAACACTCAGAATCGAGAGGCAACTTTTGAACTAATCGCCGAAATTGCGTACTGAATTTCGATCTACTTCTGGTCAAATTTTGAAAGGATTTGAACTCTGGGGTTTGTTCCCCGAATGATAAGATCCCTTTAAGCCAAATTTCGAAGCAAACGGACGATGGAATCATCGGCGATGAGAACTCCGGTGACGTTATAGCTTCTCGGAATCAATAGAAGTTCGTCAAAAGAGTCGGACTCTCAGGACAAAAACATACACTTAACAGATTTTTCTACCTAATCCATCAGAGAAATCATTAACAATAATTCAACACCCTCCACTGATCCGAAGTCCAACTCTCAACATGAACGACATGAGAATGAAGGGGAAACACCAGACACCCCTTCCGAAAAGGGACAAGGGCATCAACGTTGGTACTCACGGCAATTGAACAAAAAAAAAACAAAGAAAACAAACACAACACTCATCGAAAGCGACTTACTAAGCAGCCCAATTCGAGGACATACATAGCAGACTCTACAAATGCAGCTTCAACAAATGAAACTTCAAACTTCTCCTTTGCCATGACAGGTCATTCATCTTATCTAACTCCTACTTTTAATGCAGAAAGTCACAAAATTCACATAATAAGGAGGAAAGGGAAAGTAATGCAAAGGAACAAAGGCAAGAACAAGCAAGGAAGCAAGCTGATCAACCAAACAAGCAGGAGCAGCAAACAATGAAAAAACAAGGGAACTTGGGAATAGGCTAACAGAGCTCAGAACAGGGTAAAGGGAGCAATGGAAAACAACCTGATTAAGCTAAACACACATACAAGCAGGCGGGAGGCAATTCAGGCCGAGGCGAACATTTCGAGCAAGCGAGGAGTGAAGCTATCATCACAACTTCCCAAAATTCTAAGATAACTACTCAAGCGCCTATGAATCTATTCCCTAAGTCAATGAAAGAACAAGCCATAGTGATCAGATGTTCAGCATTACTACAGAGGCAAGCCCTACAACACAGCAAGGCCCAATACTTAATAACAATCCTTCAAATGCATCAAAGCTCGAACACCTGAGCTCCATTAAAATGTTTTTTCAGTACTTTGCTGACCTAAGACTAAGGCTAAACCAGCGCCTAATGAAACTCCCATAGTGTTGAATGAGTACATCGTCCATACTAACTGACAAGCGACTCCCTGTTGTTTTCAATAAGCATGAGGAGAGCCCATTATATGTAAATTGGCTAAGATATGCAAAATATAATCTCTTATGTACAGTTTCAACATGAGAAACTGCCTAAGAATGCGAGCCAAGTAGAAAAGATTTATTATACAAACTCAGATGATGGGGGGGGATACCCTGTTAAGATGATAAGTCAATCATTTCAACTCTAGGCATTATAAACCTATGGACCTGGACAATGACTAGTATCAACTGTTATAGCAGACCAAGCTAAATGCCAACATTGAAGGGCAAGATATGATGGAAACACCAATCGTACTATATGGGTGTCATATATCCAGGGACTTCATCGGACATGGTTACAACAAAGTGTTTTGAGCTACTATCTTGGAGCGTATCCTGCGGAGGCGTGAGTGTTGTAGACTCACCTCAACTTCACAAAAAAAGAACCAGGCGGTAGTACCACTTAGAGTGAAGGTCGCAAGTGGATCTTACTAAGGAAAGACCTTCCATGTTTGGCTGGGGTTCAAAACATTCAAACCCCAACCAAATTGGAAGTGCGTCTAAAAGCTGCACATATGAAGGGATATAGTTCTATGTATACATACTGCAAACATCAATGCGCCACATGTGAAGACTTTGTTTACCAATTAAAAAGACGATGATGAATTCAAAAAAAAAGGAAAGGAAAAATGAGAGGTAGGCTGCATGGGGGAAAACAAGAGGTAAAGAGACAGCTGGAAATAAAAACTCCTAGAACACGGAAAAAAATGCGCACACATAGAGCACTGCTTGTGTCCAGAGGACACAAACATTCAGCAAGAGGGAGCGTGAACCAAACCTACCAAAGAAGAGAAACCAGCTACAAGACAACATACAAGAGAAGACACCTGCCCAGCAGATGACAGTGCAAACAAAATCCGCAGACTAATTACAGGAAGAATAGTGAGCAGACTCAAACAGAGAAAAAATAGCACAAAAATCAGGAAACTAATAACTCCAAGTCATGTGTGGCAACAGTTTCACCACAAACACCCCTCCCAAGAAGACCAGAACACAGGCAAAAAAAAAGAACCAAGAAACAGCAGGTATAAACTACATATCCCCAACTAAAAATATTTTTCTAATCTCTGCGATAGCACCATTTGAGAACAGCAGGAAACAGCGCAAAAGGAAAATACAGAGACAGATCACAATAATCGGACATGCACCAAATAAATTAGGAGGGTACAGAACCTCGAACTACACAACAATAAGAGAACAACATAAGCAATAGACAAAAAAAGCAGAGCTGACTTGCGCAGATCATAACCAGACCCCGGTATTGACTCATGCTCCCACACCCCAGGAATCCCCAATATTATTATGACTGCCTGTGCGTGCTTTCTGAAAAAGTTTCTGCGAGGTAATGGATAGGGCCAGCGGTGTCAGGAGGGTAGCTTCTAAACTTGCAAGGATGGCCGTATCACCAAAGGAGGGGCAATTCCCCATGTATATGCATGAGGGGTTGGAATCTGACCTTTAGTACAGACCAATTAGAGCCTCTAACTAAATATGTTGAAAACAGACTGCCCCCCCCAAGCGTGAAACAACAACAACATCAACAGACGTACAAACAAAGACAACACCTAAACAATTCGCAAAGGTAAATAATGAAGAAACGCAAACTGAAAAAAAAATGAAAAAGATCAAGCAGAAACCAAAGTGTCACATAGTCGTGCCAGAAAGCACATCCGAAGAGTAAGTAATAGGCAAGCCAACAAAAGAGATCTAGCTGAAATGAAAAAGAAGCAACAAACTGAAAGAATAGGGAATCAAGGAATATTGAACAGCCTTATGGCACACGGGACAGAAGACTTTAAACAATATTTATCATGTGATGATAACATAGGAACATTAGATATTCTTCCATATAAGCCTCACTATATGACCCATCTACCAAATCGATCCTCCGATTATAGAACAAAAAGCGGTGTAAATTAACAATGATTGCGCTATTTTAGATGCAAGGAATAGTTGTGGCTATATTCAGATGAGGATGAAATTTGAAAGGGAGGGGATACCGGATAACCATTCCATCGATGGGAGGTTGCGTTCAAGATGCTGAGCTAGTGAGGCCCTCATATGGGCCTTCAGTTCAAATAAATGATCAGACCTGCGTAAAAGAAGAAATCCAACAGTAACACAAAGCCACTGCATCTCCAAGCGCCGGTTTCGCATCATGAAAAATTTCACTTCAAAAGAAAGAAGATGCCGCAAGATACTGTCAGCTGCCAGGACAACACAAACCTAAGCATCTTCTCCTCTAGATCGTCAACAATGATTAGTACAATCACTATGGAATGGCGCAGGGATCCCACTCAGGGCGGGCTTGGAGAGACTCAAAATCGCTCAAGAAAACGACTACCATTTATAATCTTGTTACATTACCATTTGGACACCTTGCGCAGACAGATGTCAATATTCAAAACTTCAAAGTGATCTAACTAGCATGGATAATGCTTATTAGCTTAATGTAATTGGTAGATCTGTGGGTTTTCCTTCGCACGCGAGTGATATGATTGAAATATTCTTGATGAGATGAACAGTTAACATCCATGCAACATGAAAAAACCAATGAATTACCCCACAATTTGTTCTACTTCGTCTATTGACTACATGCAAAAGTATCATTCTCAGAAGAAACTCTGTGAAGACAAAATGCACGATTAGAACTCTACCATTAAATGAAATCCTGGGTTGTCTTGTGGTGTGATTTCCATACGTTATACACTTCGTCGTGCAAAACTGGGAGGTTACCTATACATGCGAAAAAGTATGAAGTTTATTAAATTTCCATGAAGCGTGGGACTCTGGGATATAGGTTTATGCTGGAAAGAACTTTACTTTGGTGCAATAAGAAGGGTATTAACCAGCCCATGAATCTGGAAGAGCCTCTCGATAGGGCGATGCGTATGATACTTGGTTGGAAAAGAATGTGGCTCAAACTACCATTATCAACTGTCATATACGGACGGAGTCATCTAGCCCACTTCTTATAAAAATGACTTCCCTCAACTACTGATCACATCAAATACTCTAAGCTTACCCTCAACGGTGGGTAGACAACCTCCAATTCTTGGAAACTGTCAAACCTGTTGTGAGAGAAGCAAGAAGAGAGAAGGAGGTGGAGGTAATGCTATGTAGCCGAGAGATTTCACAAAAACATAGAAACGATTATCAAAACACTCCTTGTTGGTTTCGGTACACAAAGATCAGAATTTGGTGTATTTTCCAAAATGTTAGGATGTGATTGAAGAACAAGTGCTAAGGTTGCCAAGGAAACTACATCTCTACACCAAGTTGACTCCAATATGATAGTTTTTCATTAAATAATGCCCAAGCTTACATCAAATTCCTCTCAAGTGGAAGACTCTATTTATGAACAAAAAATACTCAGCTCAATGGTTTATAGGAGGGTGGATATATAGATACTCTAAATACTTCCATTCTGTGAACTCTAAATGGGGAAGAAGAAAGAAGTTTTATATTAATAAAAGTGTCATGAAAATAGAGTAACTGACGGACAAGTAGATGCCACGACAATGCCTCAAGTACGCCGTAGGTGAACACTATCAAAGGAATTTAGCCGGAGAAAGAAAAAGTGTATTAATGCAGCATACTTTGGAAATGCTACCTATCCCCAAGGATGATTAGTCACAAGACCAAAATATGTAAACTTTACCTATTTTAGTGCCTAGTATCGAATGACTAAAGATTGGTGATCTTTCTATGAATCCTAATTCTGGCTAGAGCCTGGTATGAATGGGTATTTCTATCAAAAGTCGTATTAGGCACATCATCAAGAATGATCTAATGCGGAGTTGTACAAGCTTTTTGCAGTGGAAAGATCGATTCCAAGATCACTCCCATATCTTTGTATGATATTGCTCCCTCACAGTCAAAATCCAAACAAAAAAATAACTGAGGTTACAGGCGATAAGATCTAGAGCAACTTCATAATGCCAAATTATCAAAGGCTGAGCTAAGTACTAGACTCAGTCCCTATCCTCTCCTACTCTATACTCTCTCAACACAATCTGGGGTTTTGTTATTTTTAAGGCCAGAAGTATCTGACAGAAAGATTAAACATTATGAGACTCTAGCTCAAGAATTCATACATAATATCAAACCCAATATTGGCTCTATCAACTGTTCTCATTAAAGTAGACATGGCCTAAAGCTTCATGACAGCGGCTGTCATGGAAGTCTTATATTGGTCTGCCCGTTAAGGAAAATGGATTTGATGAGGTGTTATTGACTGCGGGTGAAAAGAGAATCATGGCGAACAACACTGGCTGGTACTGCAATCATAGTCAAATAAGTAAAGAGATATCGTTTTTTTTCATTCACTTAGAGGCCTAAAACAAACCGCAGTGATCACCCTTTCCTCCTAGCCCTATTATTATTTTAGGCTGCGGAACTGTCTCAAGATCCATTAACAGCGCTTCATCGTAATCCAGCACTACCAGTGGTGTTTATCATGGAAAGAGAGGGGGGCCACAGTCGTGAACCATTTGAAGCTTTCGCCCTATGATATATCATTTTAGTTACCCCATCTGCGGAGATGCCAAAACTTTCGAGCGAATTCATTAATCCTCGAAAAGGCCGAGTATGAGAATACATTCGTACAAGGGAAACCTCATACAATGCGTGATTATAAACGTCATTTTATGCTACAACCTATGCCTTTCACTCGCACTAGAGATACAATAAAGAGACCTACAGGTTATTATTTCTAAACAAAAACGCGATCCAATAACCTACTAGGCTGCCCGTATTTGTGCTAGGCTAGGCAGTATTATTTTACTGAACCTTGCTTGATAAAGTTGTTGGCCAGGACTTACAGGGTAGGCCCAAACCACCAAACAACTTAGCTAAGGGGGCAAGCCAATCTAAACAAACATGTGCTACAAGCCTCTACCTATCAATTGTATTTCTCAGGCCAGTATACTCCACCCAAAAATAGTCTTAGCACAAGCAAATGCTGTGCGCTGAGTATGGAATGCCGGCAATAATAGTGATAGGAAAATACCATTAGCGGCCTTAACTTTGGAAACGGAAAGCCTAAGCTTCCCTTACGATGAGGGAAGGAGTAGTGCAATTCGAGAACCTTAAAGATTATTTGCCAACCAGGCTTATCCACATTCAAAAACTGATGCGATATTCATAACAAAGCCAAACAATGTTGTCGGCGTGATCTTCTTGAAGGCAAAGTACTGCAAAAGGTCATATCAGTAGCAAAACGGGATAATAAAGTTTCACTACCTTGGAAAAACATGTGATGAACAGGCGGCCACTAAGCTCTGAGCACATCCAATGAGTTGCAAGCTGAGAAAATGCTCATTGTAAGGTGGCGATAATGGCTAGGCAATGACATTTTAGCCCACCCATCCTTACCGCAAACAACCAACAGGCTCAATATTCCAATGATTGACCCCCCAGATTTTTGGGAAAGAAGAAGGGTGGATCGGAGTACTAGAGAGTCAGGGCCACAGCCTAGTCAAACTCTCCAACATTTTGCCCACAGAACTTTCCCATTTCAGAAAACCCTAACCAGATCGGCAAGTGTGGAAAACCCAACACCATGGCAAGCTCTCAGCTGATTTCATCAGTTTGAGGAAGATATTACTAGAGAAAAAAGGCGCTAAGAATCACTTCCACTCTCTTCTACTAGCCCTAAGAACATTCCATTCTAAATTCATAAATTTTTCTTGCTAATGAGAAGCCCTTAGAGGACGTAAACTCCACTAACTCGAGACAGCTTACTAATTTTGATTGAGCCATCAAATTTATTGTTGTTAGTTTTGACAGGTCAGGAATAGATTCCACCAAAGCGGCAAAGACGAGAATTTGCCAGGAGCCAGTTTTTGGAGCAGCTTGACCTCTCTGCTACAGCAGCGGCATGCCTGACCAACACCTCTTTCTGCAGGCGTTCAATCCAACAATAGTGACAAGCGCTGCCAAGCCCAAGAAACGCCAGCACACACGCACTACACTACAAGCCCACACTTTTAATACTCATTGTTGCAAGAACATTTGGAAGAACATATGTGCAATCAAGTACGGGGGCAAAAAAACCAACCTCAGCCGATTCAAATATGCAATATACAAGGACAACTTCAAGATGCTTAACACTGCCTTCCCTCAAGTTAATTGCCCAGCAAAATGGACAGAATTACTCCAGATGAGCGAGAGGTGTGTGCACGACATCACGGTGAATATGATGGCTTGGATTAAACCAGCAAACTAGTGGATTAAGGTGAACACTGATGGCAGTGCACTCTCCAACCCAGGCAGACTTGGGGCTGGCGGCATTTTGAGAGACAATCATGGCAGGTTGATTATGGCTTTCGCAACACCAATGGGAGAAGGAACAAACAATAGGGCTGAAATTGAGGCAACCATCTTTGGTTTAAATTGGGCGATTGTACTTGGATATAGAAACATCATTTTGGATCTTGATTCTCAACTAGTGGTGGATTGGATTTTAAAGAAAGCTATCCTTCAATGGAACATCATCACACAGCTGGAAAGAATACAAAATCTCATTTCTCAAACTCAAAACTTCAAATGCGTACACGTGTTTAGAGAAGCCAATTGTGTGACTGATGCATATTCCAAATTCAGCCACAAGACCAACACTCCTCAAATATACTTCAATAGCCAACAAATGTCCAAGGAAGCAAAGTCGTACTATCACCTTGATCTATTGCAAATGCCAAATTTCAGAAGAAAGAAGACTAAAAGAATTAAGGAACCTCCTTGATCATTTATACCTTTTCAACTTAGCTATAATTAAAATTATAGCTACTTTGAATAGGTTAGTTAGTTATAGGCTTTCTTGTAAAGGGAGAGTCTCCCTAGTTTACGCTTTCTAGATGCTTTGTATTGAGACGAGTCCTCTCATTAGGTACTTAGTATTTTGATTTCCTCTTTAATTGTAAGAGGGAGAGTTGACCTTCCTTTTGGAAAGTTGACTCCGAACCATCTTAAGTCTGGAGGTTAGGTTTATACCCCCGTCCTTGTATTTTATTTTTGTTATTAGTGATAAGGCCTGGAGGTGTCGCTCAGCCCCTACCCATCCAAGGGTTATTCAACTAAATTATATATATATATATATATATATATAAAACTAGTTCGATGTATGAAATTATCAACATTACATCATTTCATAGCTCTCTGTGTTTTCTCTAACATGGATTGTACAAATGATGTTATAAAGCAGTAGACATGCATACATACATAAAGCAGAAACATACAATCATGACCTACCTCAAATCAAGCCTCTTGAAAATTCTAAAAAATTTGAGTTTCGTGTTTTGAAGTGTATTGGTTTGTTCTTGGTATAAAATAATAAATACAAGCAACAATTAATCATATATACCTAATTATACCCGAATTATATTCAAATCCTAACTCAGACCAATTTATGATCATCTTCCCCAAACATAGAACTTTTTCCACCATGAAATCATATCAAAACCTTCCCCAAAAGATTCATATTTGATTTTAGGTATTAAGAATCAATGTACGATATTGAGGAGTAACGAATTTGCCTTACCGATGAATTCGGTAGGAAATTAAGTACAAATAGCCCTAAATCGTCCCTCTCAAGTCTTAGAACAAAAGTACATAAAATATGAGGGTTTGGGAGCATTTGTACTTAAAATCTTGATTCATCCTGCCCAGCCTGCTATAGCGAAACTTACCCCACTATAACGATTTGCACATTCCGTTATAGAGGTCTGAGGGTCGTTGTAGCGGAATATGTGAACTTCAGAGACTCGAAATCCTTGAAATATAATTTTTCACAACATGTATATCTCGCACTCCTATTACGTCCTGAACTATCCCTTTCACTTTGAATTCGATTCTAGGAATTCTGCTCTCTCGAATTCGATTTCGAAAGTTTTACTCATCCTCATTCGATTTCATCAAGCCATACACTTTCCTTAATGTCTTGGCTACAATAAAAATAACAACCAAGCCTAGACATTTCACTCTACCCATTCCAACATGACCCTAGATTGTATCTACCCCAAGTTTCGTTTGAGGCTGGCCTAGCAAAAAAAAATTAAGTCATTATCTGGAACATTTTCTAGCCCAAATTCTTCGTCCTTGGTTAATTATAATGATTGGAGCGACTCGTTACATCATGTATAACAAAAATTTATTGAATTTCATTCCACATGAAATTTAAATTATATAAAATTCAAGTTTTAGTTCAAATAATTATTACGAATTAATATAATTGAAATAAATATTTCAAATTTAATAAATATTAATTTAAATAATATCCATACTTTGTTATACTAGTCCTTTGACTTGGACTATAAGTAATGAGTCCAATTTATTTGAAGATTTCAAGTGTATCAATATTACCTAAACTCAAAATATAAGCTTCATACTAAACTTAAAATAAAATAATGAAAAGGGGCTTCAGTATTTTAGTCTTGCCATCAATGGTGGGACGAAGTAAGAAAAAATGTTCGTATATGTAAAGATAAAATCTGAAAAAAGCTTAATGGAAAAAAAATGATGTATTTTATTACGAGCGAATAAAAAATTCTTACTCAAAACTATGATATACATGATATTCCTACTTATTTGCAATTTCATCCAATCCGTTATGAATTAATTATGGTAGAAGAATGAAATGAGGAAAGATAATTCATTGATTGATATATTGAATTTATCATTTTATCCAAATTTGAACTTTGTATGACACTCAGTATGTGAAGAAAAAAATGTGTTACAATAAGGGTGTTTACGTTATATTGGATATGGACGTGCTACATAAGTGTATACTGACTCGTGAACTCTCAAAGTAGTATGTATCAGTTCACATTACCGCTTTTGAAAATTTATTTGGAGCTATTCATCAACTTTCTTAAAATACATACTAACTTTGAGAGGGTTATTGCTGACTTATGATTAATTGGTGAATAACAAATGAATTCTTATGTACGATGTCTTCACGTCAATGAAAATAATAATTCATTACTTGGTGAAATACACTACTCTCTTCGTTTATTTAAGTTAATTACTTTTCTTTTTACACACATATATTAACATAACATAATAAGAGGGTAGTTTTACCAATTCACTGCGTAAGAACTTCTATGGAACTTTATAGACAAGTATGGACACTGAACACTTTCAAAAAAAATTAATTGCAACGATATCAATTAATGTTTTGTTAATTTAATAAAGGTGATCAATTAATATGAAATAAGGACAAGTTTCTAAACAATGTTCGAACTCGGAAGCACAAAGAGTTTTCATTCACTGAGAATTAAATTTCTAAATGATAAATATAAAATAAGAATAAAATTCAATATTTCTTCCATTTCAAAATAAGTGAATTGTTATAGTATTAAACATTTTTTAAAGAAAAGAATATTAAGAGCCTATTTGGATTAGCTAAAGTTGGTCAAACTTGCTTTCAAGTTAATTTTTAGCTTTTGGGAGTGTTTAAAAAAGTTAAAAATAACTTAAAATAAATTTAAAATGACTTAAAATAAGTTCAAAACAAAAATAGCATTGTCCCTACTTTTTTATTTTTTGACTTGAAGGTATTTAAGATTGACTTTTAAATTTAAGATTGAGTTCAATCCAAATGAGCTCTGAGACATTAATTGTACACTACTTTCCATATTTATCGTTTTGAATTATTGTCAAACTACTCCTTAGAATAAGTAAATATTAATTATGATAACAATTTCTAAAAGTCCTTCGGGATGACTCAGTTGATTTAGAGGGTGGTTATCCACACAGATAATCCGGGATTGACCCCTTCCCTCCCCCCCCCCCTAACACCCACCCGCCGAACCACAACTACACCCTCACCACCCCCACAACCAACATAAAAACATTATCCAACTCACCTACACAATATCCCGCCTCCACGAAAAGGCACCCCCCCCCACCCCCCGCTATTCCGCATCCTCACCACTCCTCCAAAAAAGACTCCACTACACCTCCGCCCCTCAAATACCACGCTCTCCCCACATATGAACACAAAATCCCCTCTTCAACACTTATCACACCATGACCCCCTCCTCTTCTCCCTCCCGCCTAACTCTCGCCACATAACATTATTCCACCTCCTTAACCTGGACCGAACACACAACCGCCACCCCTTGGCGCCTTCAACCCCCGGCTCCCCACTTTATTCCTCACGCCCTACTCTCACGGTCCACCGAAGTACTCACCTAACCACTACCCTCAGCACTGCACAACGCACGACATAAATACAAACCACCCCTGGATTACAACCCCCCCCCCCCCCCCGACACGCCCCGCGCCCTCTCTCGTTCCCTCAACGTATCTACTGCTTTACTAGGGCGACCCACCATCCACACTCTCCAAGTCCCCCTCAGCCTAAAAACTGCCCTAAGCACCCCCAATCAAACGATTCAAGCATCTGAAAGTCAAATTCAGAGAGAAAGTGCCATACCATTACCTACGGAGGCGACCATACTACATCCCTACTTCCGACACGGTACCGTTGTTCCTTGTTTCCTACCTCCCCCAGTCAGTTTTCTGGTGGAATGCTATTACGCTCTCACTACTTCATTAGAAATTAGAGTTCTTAAACTTATCACACATGAAATCCCAATGAAGCGCAAAAATGAAAGAAAATTTTAAAATTATTCTTAGAGATTGAACGATTAAGATAATCTAAACTATAAAAAATCTCTCAACAATTCACTTATTTTAAAATAGAAAAAATATATATATAACACTTATTAGCTTTAATATTTATAGTGATGTTGTTGGATTGAAAATATTGATATGCGCTACTTGAAGAATTTTAGTGGTGGCAAAGAAAGGTTCTCAAATAAGTATTTAGTTTATTATTTACAGAGATTATAGGTATTTGGAAGCTCTCATTTAGTTGAAGAGCGGCTTTATTTATAGTCCTGTGGTAATTGAAAGAGATAATTAGTTAGTTCATCAATCCTTGAAGGAAATATTTTAAATAATACTTGAGATTGTATCAATTTTGTTGAGTAAAGTAATAAAGTTGTATCTCATTAATGGGCTACATAGTTTGTTGGTTTTCATACCATTATAAATATTCAAGTTCGAGATACACATTTTGTTTTGCACGATCATTTAATCTTTTTTTTAGAGTTGAATTATCTATCTCCCTATGATAACCCTATAAATACATGAGTTATTTGAATAAGAGCAATCGATTATATATACCAAGTAAATTCAATTATGCCTAACGATAATTTGTCAAACAAAGGTATTTATTTGGAGCCTCGAGTTAATACAAAACTTCTTCTACCAAATCTTAATCCTCTCAAGCAAAATTAAGATAGTATAATGAAGGTTAATATTCACAACCTTACAATGATCAAGAACAACAAGAAAGAAGTTTGATATCTTACTATCATAATATTATGTCACACACAAGTCTTATGAACATTATCACTACATTGAATTTCACAATCTTAATAGAAAATTTAGCTACTTATACCGAAGAGTAAACAATAAGAATAATAGTTAAGACAACTTATAAACTTATCTTGAATATTAAAGCTGAAAGGAATGATGGTGATTTTTTTATCAACAAGTTAGAAAGAAAAAACCTTGAAACTTGTCCAAAAATATCTAAGCTAATGTGCAAAAACTAAAAATTAAAACTAAATTGTTTGACTTATTACAGAAGAAATTTATGATTGTATTTTGCCTCCTGACTTGACCATCTCTAGTCTTATTAATATACTTTCTGGTATCTTTATGATCTGATTTGATCTATGATCATAGATCATTCTTTTTCTTGCATTTTTTTTAAATTTTTTTTCTCCTTTTGTCTATTTGGACAACTAAAACCTATAAAACAATCTTGAACACTAAAGCACATAAAAATAAGTGTAAGAACATGTGAAACTTCAAGTAAAATATATAGGATGTGTTTTCATTACAAGATACATTAATTTATTCCAATTAATATTTGCTTCTCTAAATAGAAAATCAACAAATCAAGGTGCTCATGCTTTAGTCAGGTGGTTGCTTTTAGGTTTAGGCCGACGGAATAGGGGTTTATCCTCCCATCTTTTATTTTCGATGTAGTCAATTTTTATTTGAATAATATTGAGAATGTGCTTTTTCGGAGAAAAGAGTCAATATTGATATCTTATTCAAAATACTTAATTTTGTATCACGGCATATGACATATATATCACGCGACATATGACGTGTCACACCAAGTGAAAGAGCCAATTAAATTATGCCACTTGCCAAAATGTCGTAGCATACCTAGTCAAATAAGAGACAAATGAAATTATGTCACGTGTACAAATGACATATTTTGATTGATTAAATATGCTCATGTTATTTTAATTCGATTAGTCGAAAAGATTTGTTCTCATCACAATTTTTCATCCTACAACTATATTTAGGGATCTCAAAATTTAGAAAAGAGACCAGAAATCCAAGAAGAAGTAAAAAAGAGCCAGTGGATCAAATCTCGCAAATTTCTCTCCCAGCTACAAACATTACAGCATGAGGTTATACACATTTGAGGTACCATTACTCCAGCCACATGTATATTCATTTTATTCAAAGATGAAATAGTCAAACACCTTGAGTACAATGAGAGAATTAAATTTTTGAAGTATCGCATAGTATATTTTCTGGCGTTGAATATTTTTTAAAAAAATAAATTAAGCTTTTTTTTTATTTTTTCCGCCTATTTCAATTTTTTAATTTATTGGTTGGAACACGAATATACTAACAGTTCTAGCCTCTAAGTTAGGGGTGGGCATGTTATGGTACAAGACGACATAGAAACATTGATTCGATAATCATCATCATATCAAAATATAGCTCAAATATTTCAATTTCAATAACTATTGTACCATATCAATCAATGCTCTGGCCTCTGGGTGATAAAAAAAATTGTGGAATTATTGTGTCTATTTCAGGTTCTAAAGACAAAGATTAGGAATATCCTGGTCTGACTATTTTTGTAGAATTATTCTTTCACTTTTCTTTTTTCCATCCTTCGCTTATCTGTTCCGTTTATCCAGTCCAACAGCTAATCTAATTATTGTATAAAATGTTCTTCTTATTTAACTTTTGAGTAAATAATAATAAATATATTGATTTAGTTGGTAACACGTAGTATTGAAAGTCATATATAGGAATTTATTTTGATCTTGCAGAATATAAATCACAAGTATTTATATTGATTATGAATATTTTTATTAATTGTTAAAATATGGTATCAAGTAAGAACCATACAAACAAATTAAAATGTACGGTAATATCCTAACGTTTTGGCGCTACGATTAAACTGACGCCTTTCTATTGTTTTACTTTCACCTTCCTCCATGAAAACGTCACTTTCAAATATACACCTCTACCACATTCTCAACTTTTTAAAGGAAATAAGAACCTATGATTATTATATATATGAATTTCTGGTCATTAGAAAAACTTTGCATTTTTGAAATACACAGGAGATTCTGCAAATGGAAGGAGAAATGGATGATTTCAGTGTTGAATGTTTGGATGAATTGCAAGAATTTGACTGGGAATACGAGTATGACGCAGCGTTTTTCTATGATTTCTCTATCCCGGAGTCACCTTCTCAGGCTGCACAGGCCCAACGTTGGTTTGAAACTGCAGGCAACTATCCGCCTTCTCGTAAGACATACATAGATGATTTTTTTGTTTTATGGTTGATTATTTTGCGTGCAAGTTGTCTAGATTATATTCTTGTATTTCATTCACGGGATGATGAGCTTTTTAAAAAAAGAAAAAGAATGTTTTAATTTGGAATAAAAAGAAGAAGAAATGTGTATGAGTCGTTTAATACTTTGTGGTTACTTAAGTTGAAGAAAGGTCAATTAATTATGATCTTGTATTATGCAAAATCAAAAGTTAATAGATGGCAATGCTCATATGGGACATTTCAGGTTGATGTTTTCGAAAAATGACCTTATAAGGAAACATAATAACTTACAACTCTGTGTTGAATTGTGTAAATTGTCTCATCTACATCAAAAGCTTGAATTATTAAAGAGAGAACTCTTTTTCAAATTCACAACCAACCTCTCTACCCTAACAAAGGTAGGATAAGGCTAGTGTACATCCTACTCTCAGACCTCACTTGTTGGATTGCAGTGAGTATGTTGTTGTGGTTTATAACTGTCCTCAATTTTTCTCCTCTGTTGCTTTTGGAACTTGTTAGCTCTCGTTGCAAAGTTAAATCTGGTGAAGGAGACAGCAGCAGCAGAATGTTCACTTGGTCCCTCCAGGTTAAGAGAAGAACAAACTGCAAAATCAAGCAGCAGTAACTCCTCAAATATACACACCGGTTCTGTTGTTTCATCCTATAAATCGAAAATTGAAGGTTAGGTTACTAGGCACTAGCAACACTATTTGGGAATGAATCTCTAGTTATATGTTTGCAAAGGTTTTTCAGTTTTCCCTTTATTTTGATATCGGAGTGTAACATTAACTTGTACTGTTTCTACGTATTCAGAACCATTATCCATCGATCGAATGGCTTATGAAAGTCCTAAAGCTAAGATAAACTCAGAGACCGGATCTTTCAAACCTAGAGTTTCAACTTTAATGAATCCCACTGCTAGTCATTTGGCTAAACTAAGGTATGTCAAAAGATATTCCAACTTCTTTTGGAAGTTATTATTTATTTCAAGGGTGATATATTGCATAAGCAACTTTTATAATTATTGTCTTCCAATCATTTTTGCCAAATGATTTCTGATCTCTAACTACTTCAATCAAAAACATCAAATTACTGTAAAGTTCCTCTTCAGGCTTGTGTATGTTTGTCAAGTTCCTGTCTGTTCAATTTGTTAGTCTTGTTCACTTATAGGTTATTTCTCAAACCATATTTAACTTGACTAAACCTGCTCGTATTTAGCTTTTGCTATGTTTCTCATTGCTGAATTGTTAGGTCCCAGAAACCACCAAGCAAGGCCGACGAGAGAAGCTCATGGAATTCTTCAGTATCTTTTAATTTTGCTACCAAAAGACAAAAGCTAGAGAGTGGTTATCTGCGTAAGGTACATGCATCAGTTACTTTTTGTTGATACTATTTCTGTTATAGTGTGATTGAAACTGCTCTATGGATTCTAACGCTATCCTAAAACAGAAGGGAATGAATTCCGATCTAGTCTATGTAATGATTTCTCTGTCAATTTAATGTTCTGTCTGCCTTAACTCTGTCCATAGGATATATTTTTTTCCCCTGTGTATTCCAAGTTTAGATTGGAAGCTTTTACGTTGTACTCCCTTTGTTACATAGATCTTTATTGCAATGCCTTATGAGTTCTGATGACTTGAAAAGGTGTTTCCAAAGGATTACATTAGTTTGTTCACTATGAACTCGGTCTACTTGAGAAAAGTCCCTGTCAGATGTTGTAATGGTCAGATACCATTGAAGCTAAAAGCTTTGAAACTCCTTGCCCCTTGGAACATACACAATATCTTCACTTTTTTCTTTTGCCGACAACAGTAAGGTTCTGTGACATATTTATGAGGAAAATTACATTCAAATAACATAACTATAATGTAAGAACTTTTCGATACATTTTCAGTATCTGATGGTGGTTTGGTTGAGTTAGTTTTATCTTGTGTAAAAGGTCAAGCCCAGTGAAGCTTGTTAGGCAGTCAAGTGAGTTGCTTGTGACAAAATTCAGCATTTTGTGTTGATCTGCTTTTGCTAACAGAACAAAAACTTGATCATTTATATGTAAGCTCTTGAAAAAAAATTTCTTCATCATTTAATCTTTCCAACCATGTTGCTCATTTAAAGAATCAAAGTTTTCTGTTCACAAGATATCCAAAAAAAGTCTAACGTGAATGATTAAAATCGTCATTGAAAGATGTTATATTTTACACCTCATGAATCTGTCTTTGCTGTTTCAGTACAACAAAAATGACTATTAGTGGCAATATATATTTTTAGCGGCAATTGTCACTCTTTGTATATGTCCCTTAAAGCCTTTAGCGACATTGGTTCTAACGACACTTAACTAATGCCGGTAAATACTTTAGCACTCTTTATTAGTGTCAATAATTAAAGCCGCTAAAAGTTGTTTTTGTTGTAATGTTTGTAGAATTTTTATTCTGGTTTCAAGTTTATCTAATTTGACGCGTACTCATTGAAGGTCACTATTCCTAAAGATCCTCAACTGGAAACCATGCAGAGAGCGCTAAGACGAAGGTATGTAGTTGAGAACTTTAGTTTCCCACATAGGGTATAAAAGCACATCCTTGGCTACTTTACTCACTCTTTACGGATTTTGGGAATAGATGCTCAAATTGTTTCACGAATTTAATTCGGTCATTCTTCAAGTTGTTTATCCCTTTATTAACAGTTGAATGATCAACTTTTGATTTGTTTCTAAAAATTTCAGGTGTAAGAATGATTCAGAGTCAAGTGAAAATGCAAAAGCTAAAGGCCAACCTTCAAAGCCACAACCCTTAAAAACAAAAGTTGGTAGTTTGAGATATTGCTCTCTTCCGGAACTTTATAAAATTATTAGCATATAATTTACTTCAAATATCTCATCTAAGACTTGTTCTTTGTGCTTTCTCTAGATTCTCAAAGCTCCTGTATTACCTCCTCATCCGAAGACCACATTGAGATCAACGGAGTTTCATGTAACTACACATAGCTCTATCCTCTGCTGCAATTCTCCTCATTACTGCTAAATCGATGAAGACTTGGAAAGAAATTTTGTTGCATACTTACAAATTTCAATCTGCTGCTTCATGTTTTTAGGTTTTTAAGTTGAAGACTATGGAGAGGGCCTCGAGAAATTCATCTGCTAATGTAGGTCGCTGTCCTTCCACAGCATTCTTATAGAATATAGCAAATTGTAACACAGAAACTTTAAATGATATATACAACTATTAGTTAGTCTCACTCAGTTTCACACATACGGATTTGCCTGTATATGTAGAGGGTTTTACGGAATATTTTAAAAACTAAACAACTAAATGATGAATTCTGGAAGCTACATATAAATAAATTGGTAGAAGCTAATATCTTTATGTTGGTCTATTGCAGTTGTCAAGCAGCCAAAACGCCGAGTCTGCGGTACTTAGCACTTCTGTGGATTTTAAAAGGTTGGATTGATAGGTTTTTCTGTTCTCATCCAGTAGTTGATTGAGAAGAATTTTGCGTTTTCTAAGTTGTATTTTGCTTGTTTTGCGGTTAAACTGAACTAATTATTTTAAAAACTCACATCATCTCTTTAAAAGTATATCCTCCTTCCGGAATAAAGAATCAACTATTGTAGATCATCCATTTTACTTTTATGATTCACCAGATGGTTTAAGCATACCTATGTTTGCATTGTTTTCTCAGACCAAACACTCAGAATGCTGCGAAGCAGGGGAATTCTGTAACATCGATTAAATCAAAAGCTTTAAGATGCAACAAGGTACCATTCAATCTAACCATGTGAGCTGTCTTTTGTATTCTCTTTTAGAGTTTATGGTATATGCTAATTGTGAAACTATATCATGTCTTCATACAGATCTTCCCTAGTAGCGAAGATACTAGAATATGTGAAAACATTGGAGAAAGAAGTATAACCTCAATGGTAATGCACTATTGCTTTGCTTACTTTTATCAATCTTCCATTAAGTATAGTTTCTTTCTCTGCTGTTACATGAGGCTCTTATGTCCTATCCTTCCACAGGATTGTAATTCTACAGTCGATAGGAGGCTTCCAATGCATCCACCAGTAGAACTGTTTAATAAGGTATGTGCTTCAACATGAAAGTTGTCATATCGGATTGCTTTTAACTCTCAGTATAGGACCTTAAACATGAATTGAATGCATTATATATCTTTATATTCATCATCTTACTGTCATGTCTTCCAGCCAACTAATACAAATCGTCGTTTTGCTTTTAATCTCAGCTGTCCCTTAGATCTGAAAGAGAAAGTAGTGTAGTATCTGATCAGCCAAAAATCTATGCATCTTGAAAGATGCATCGGAAGTTTTTAAAAGAGGAATGTATTCTTGTACCTGCTGCATTCGGAAGCCAAATCAGTGTGCGCCACAAGGGGCACCGCACACCAAGGATTGGATACTATTCCAGCATGAAAAGGTACCTGTTTCTTCAATTTCATGAATAAGAAAACAGATAGTAAGATAACATTAATTGTTGATACTCCCTCTGTTTCAATTTGTTTGTCTAGTTTTGACTAGGCACCAAGTTTAAGAAAGTATAGAAAATTTTTGAATCTTGTGATCTTAAACCTATTATGTAGAAAGTTAGAATTAAAGAGTCGTCAAAAAAAGAAAGAGACATTATTTTTTGAACTAAAAAGAAAGGTAAGACAAATAAATTGATACGGGAGAGTACTACTGAAAATAGTCATTGAATGCCTAGCTATCTTATTGTTTGGCTGACCTTCTCTTTAATCTTTGTACTGATCATTCAGGTATTTGGAATACTATAAGAAGAATGTATGATCAAGATTGTATTACTCAAGTTGTTTCATTGAAGTAGAAAATATATAGAATTTCTAAGATTAGAGAACTTGTTTTCTTGGATATTGAAACGAGACGAGTCTAAATGGAACGAAATGTATAGTGATGATTAAGAGTCGATTCCAACTTACTTTGGATCGAGGTTTATTTAGTTGTTGTTGTTGCTGCTGCTTGATCATATAAATGGAAATTGGAAACGAAGGCATCAATCTTTCTAGCACACAATCAAGCTCAAGTGCTAAGCAAAGTATTGACGGTTGGAAAAGAAATTTACTTAGCTTTGCAAATTAAGCAAGAAAAAGTATATAATCAACAAATGAATTTGATTAATATTTATATGTTCTTATAAATTTTGAATGCAAAAATAATAAAAAGGCATGCTGAGGAAAATATCCAAAAATATGAAGAAAACATACCAGTGTCTCAGAGTCTTTATTCAGTGTCTAATTATAAAGACTATTTTATTTTCAGAACTTTATGTGGGAAAACCCAAATAAACATAAAAATATATATGGTCAAACAATATAAATAAAATGGAAAAATAATGACATTAAAATTTTTACGTGGAACCCTTTTTAAATAAGAGAAAAATCATGGGCCAAGAGGAGCAACTGATATCACCTAGTAAGGAATTTTACACTGTGTAGTCACCAATAAAATATTCAAAGTGACTCAAAAGAAATAACACTCTTTTGGTTTCACCTTATTAAAATATCGCTCACACTCTATTTTTCTTCATAGACTATTTTTCTTGTATAGTCTATGGAATACCTCACATTGCTCTCTTTTTTTCTCTCTAACTTGGTGTACTACAAATGAGCAAGAATGTTCTATTTATAGAACGAGAAAATTATGTTTATGTCGCTAATGACATAGGTAAATGTAGCAAAATCAATCCACCAAATCTTTTATTTTCAACTCTTATCACTATTTCTTTTTAATAATTATTTTTAGCAATTGAATAACAAAAGTTTTGATAAAAAAAAATGGAACGGACTCCACATTTTAGCCATGCTCATTATTTTGAGCTTTCGCATAGTTCAGTGTTCAAATTTATAGCTTGTCAAGTCAAGAGCGACCCCCTCTTTCTTGACCCATTTACGACGTATACGCATATATAATCTCTCTATATTTTTTAAAAAATAATTTGTATGTACAGAATACTCTTATTATAATACACTTTATTATGGTAATCCCCTCTTTTTTATAAACCTAAATATTATATACCTAATAATAGTATCCAATGTATATTTTATATATAATTTCATGTATAATTTTTGTCTAGTCTGTGTATGTAACAAGAAAAGGAAGACTATAGCGAACCAAAATGCGTCTGAAAGTTTGGAATATTAAAGCATAAAAGAGATTGTTTTTGGTAAATCATTGACTTAAGGTAAAATAGGCCGAAAAGAAAGGAGTAACTAGTGTACAAGAAACAAAAATAAAAACAATACAATAGTCGAGGCACAAAGAATCAATAAATAGTAACATCAAATGAATTAGGATAAAAAACTACATGAGCCATATACCACTAATATGAACGGATGAACATCAAGACAACACACTACTACCTGCTACTCTTCCTCTCTATCTAAGGTCATGTCCTTGGTAGGTTAGAGTTCCGCCATCTTCATTCTAAATCAACCTCTCTTTAGTACTTTTTCGATCTACTTATACCCATCATACCCAACATTTTGTACCTTCTTACTAGAGCAGTTGCACATCTCCTCTTCAATACCTAAACTATCTCATCCTCACTTTTCTCCTTGTCCACAATGAAGGCTACACCCACCTTGACTTAAATATCTTCGTTCTTAATCTCATAGTTCATGTGTTCCATATTAGTTGATCATTTTTTCTTTTTATACGTATATTAAGAAATCATATATAAGAAAACAATTTTACTAATTCATGTGCTAAAAAAATTCTTGACAATTTTACAAACAAATGTGAACACGTTTAGAAAAAATTAATTCAAAGACTATATAGAAAAAAATTAATAAATGTTTTCTTGATTAAGTAAGGTGAACAACTAATACGAGACAATTATTTTTAGTAAGATCATCAACTAATATGGAACAGATCGAATAGTTCTTGCCTCTTAGTATATCTGCACACCATTCTCATTTTTACAACTTTCATCTTATGCTTATTTAGACATATATAAAAAAAAAAGAAACGCACCTTATTATAGTGTTTAAATAAGATTAAACAAAAACTCTTTCAAGTACTGTAGGAGTAAAATAACTTGAAAATATTATTTTAAATCTATAACTTAGGGGTGGACATAAATTATTTCGATCTGATTTTGATTTTTTTATTTTGATTTTCTATGGAACACTGAATCAAATTAATTAAATTTGATTCAATTATTTGTAATTTAGTGCAATTTGATTTTAGACTATTAAATTCGATTTTTTCAGTTATGAGTTTGCTTAATGGGCTTATCCAATTTTTATGACCTTTTTGTTCATTTTTTTAGTTTATTGGGTCAGAAATAAGAATAAATCTATGAGAAACTTTCACAAATAGTCACTTAAAAATAATTAATTATTTTTCATAGCTATAGTTTGATAATTACAATTTGTTGCTACATGTTATATGGATGAGAGAGGCGAACGAGACTGGGAAAGAGAAGAGAAAGGCGAGAGAGGAGGAAAAAGTGGGAGAACAGTGAATTGTATATGTATATTGGTTAGATAACTATATATTATACATATATATTTGTAAATATGGAAAGTGAGATTGGGAGAGGGAGGAGAGAGGCGATCAAGACTGGGAGAGGGAGGAGAGAGGCGAGCGAGATCGAGAGAGGGAGGTGAGAGGTGAAAGAGAGGGTAAAGAGTGGGAGAGAGATGAATCCTATATGTATATAATTGTATATTATACATATATATTTATATATAGGGCAAACGAGATTGGGAGAGGGAGGAGAAAGGCGAGCGAGAGAGGGCAGAGAGTGGGAGAAAGGTAAATTATATATGCATATAGGTTAAATAATTGCATATTATACATATGTATTTGTATATTCAGGCGAATTATACATCTATAAACATGACTAATTATACAAATTAAAAATCACCCCACGTAATTAATGAATATTAGTAGCGAATGATAATTATAGGTATGATGAGTAATTAAATAGTACAAATTTACTTTATTACGTAATTTTCCCTAAACCTATACTACATATATACTAATAATAAATAGTGGACTCCAAATTACATTTGTACCAATATATAAATTTCGATTAAATCAAAATTAATTTAATTCCATATGAGCGGCTAGTCTAATAAATTGTTTGTAGCCCTAAAACCGACTTTCACTCCAAAATGTCCATAAAAAATCTCTTTATTAAATCGGACGGTTAAGATTGCTTTAATCAGCTTTCATCAACACCCCTATAAAATCTCAAACCCTAAACCCAGCCTCCTCCTCTTTCCTCTCCTGCTTCTGCGCCTAACTGCAGAATACACCGTTTTCGGCAGGAGAGCAATTCCCCCTACAAACAAAGCCATCATGCCTGCACTTGTTGTAACTGAAGAAACAATGGCCGCCGAGCTATCCAAGAAAAAAATGAAGAAGACACCCAAAACTGATATTGAAACTCCTACTGATAAGAAAACCAAAGAGAAAAAGTCAAAAAAATCCAAGATTGAGTCTGGGTCTGATTCAGAGGACGCTAAAAGGAGTAAAAAGAAAGAGAAAAAGAGAAAAGCTTTGGACTTGGACGGTGAGAAGAGTGATACGAGCTCAGAGATATGCGAGCCCGTAGATTTGAAGAAGAATAAAAAGGCTAAATTCGACGACGAACAAGTGATGGTTGAGAAGAAAGTCGAGGATCCTAATGCTTTGTCTAATTTTAGGATTTCAAAGCCTTTAAAAGAGGCTTTGAATTCTAAGGGAATAGAAGCACTTTTTCCTATTCAAGCTATGACTTTTGATGATATTCTTGATGGATGTGATTTGGTTGGTCGAGCACGTACTGGTCAGGTATAAATTCAGCTCATGATTCTATAATTTATCATTTACTTGCCGTGCTCTAATATATTGAGTTTTAATGGAGTAACCAGACTTAACACTTCGTTTGGTTAATTATTACAAATTGTTTCATAATGGATTGCATTATATTGTATTGTAATGTATGGATCCATTATACTGGATACACATATATGATCTTCATTAGAGGAAGAGACATAGAGACCCTAACTTGTTTGTAAGGTTCTTTGTTCTCTTGCTGCTAGAGATGCACAGGTTTCCTTTGATGAGAAACTTACTTATGGATTGTGATAAAGGTTCTTTAATTCTTTATTGTCATCTATACAGATTACCCTTTTGAAGAAAAGTTTATATATGAATTATCAGCTGTCATATATACATATTACCCTTTTGAAGAAAAAGTTTAAATATGAAGTATGAGCTGCATGTTTCCTATTATAAATTATTCATTCATCAAGAATTTAAGCTAAATGGGAAGGGTGAAATTTAGTCCTCATGTTATGAATGTCAATGGTAAATTGATTCTCCTATTGCTTTTGCAGCTGCCAGGAATTCCACTAAAAGTGTTCTGACTATTTTGGTTAACTAGATTGTAAAGCAAAGATATGACTTGACTTTAATTTGTGCTTCCATATATTTGCAGGGTAAAACGCTGGCCTTTGTTTTGCCCATATTGGAGTCCCTAACGAATGGTCCTACTAAAGCATTACGAAAAACAGGGTATGGGAAGGCTCCTAGTGTTCTGGTGCTTTTACCTACTAGGGAATTGGCACTTCAGGTATATATTATCAGCCTTCTGTAGGTGTTGTTTCACTCACTGTAAACCAATGGGTGCATTTCTTGTAAGTAGCATCTTGTTAATTTGGTAATTGCAGGTGTTTGCTGACTTTGAAGTCTATGGCCGGGCTGTTGGGCTCATTTCATGCTGTTTGTATGGAAATTCTCCTATGGGGGCACAACAGGCTCAACTAAAAAGAGGAGTTGACATTGTAGTGGGTACTCCTGGAAGGGTTAAGGTAAGGTTTGCTGATATACAAATTGAGTTTCATTCACTTTTATGGAGTGAAAAGTTGACTGCTTCAAAATTCTGCTGCAGGACCACATTGAAAGGGGAAATATTGATTTCGGGTCTTTGAAGTTCCGTGTTCTTGATGAAGTCGACGAAATGTTAAAAATTGGTTTTGTGGATGATGTCGAATTTATTTTAGGTATGCTATGAGTCAGAAATCTCTTCCTATAGAAGTTGTGGTTTTCACCCCTCCATATCTATATTATGGTGTTACAGATGTTAGGATGAAATTCTGACAACTGAAATTTGCCAGTGCATCACTGTTCTGTTGAGGGATTTTCTATTTTATGGTTATTGACACTTAAATGCTTTTCTGTTTCTTTTATTCCTTTGTGATTCAAAGGCAAGGTCGAAGATGCAAGCCTAGTTCAAACAGTTCTTTTCAGTGCCACTTTGCCAGTCTGGGTGAAGCATGTACGTAGTTGTACCTTTTGTTTTTGAATTCACAATACAGTATCCTGTACTGGGGAGTATTTCATGCAATGTTTTATTTAATATCAGTTCAATTGTTCTCTACCCAAGGCTTGGTAAACAAATTACCTTGAGGTTGGAAATTAGAGGGCAGGTGCTGTTTGCAACTGCTGTGGTCTTAGCTTGCACTTCTTTCTCTCTTACTGAAACATGTTTTTGGTGCCAGATTGCTTCTAAGTTTCTGAAACCAGATAAGAAAACGGCTGACCTTGTTGGTAATGAGAAAATGAAGGCCAGTAAAAATGTGAGGCATATTATTATTCCATGCTCTAGTTCTGCAAGACCTCAGCTTATTCCTGATATCATTCGGTGCTACGGCAGGTTGGTTGCTTCTCATTTTCCAGTGTCTTCCATTTAAAGCATGACGTGAACCTCTGAAATGATTATAATTTTTTTGTTGCATGGAAAATTAGTGGAGGACGTACAATTATTTTTACTGAGACAAGGGCGCTGGCTTCAGAGCTAGCTGGCTTATTGCCTGGGGCAAGTGCTTTGCATGGGGAGATACAACAGAACCAGCGTGAGGTAGAATTTTCTGAAATACATGCTCTATTTTACTGTGCTCTCCTCATCATCCATCATCTTCTTTTCGGGTTCCACCCCTTCTGTATCTTCCTTACATTGTTGATTATACAAATATGAAATATGCAGTATTTGTCATCAACCTTCTACACTCATTAACAAATTGATAATTATGTGCAGCTAAGTCGAGTCTCATAGTAACAACTAACAACCCTTTATCATTTTCACATGTTCTCAGGCTACACTTAAAGGATTCAGATCAGGCAAATTCATGACATTAGTGGCCACAAATGTGGCAGCCCGTGGATTGGATATTGATGATGTTCAGTTAATTATCCAGGTTTTGTTACCACGTTCATGTTCCATGCTTGATTCTTAAACTTTATTGGTATTTGAGTGCTGATTGTGATTAATATTTCTGTGCGTAAAGTGTGAAGCCACTAGTGACGTGGAAGCATACATTCATCGATCTGGAAGGACAGGACGGGCAGGTGAGTCTCTAATGTTGGGATTGCTTTCATTAGCTTACATAAATTACGGAGCATTGTTAGTAACTTTATTTTTCCGTCACATTCCAGGAAAGAGTGGCGTTGCTGTAATGCTGTATGATCCAAGGAAGTCAAACATTTCTAGAATCGAAAAAGAATCTGGTGTGACGTTTGAGCATTTGTCTGCTCCTCAGCCAGCTGATGTTGCCAAGGCAGCTGGGAAAGAAGCTGCTGATATAATTGCGGATATTTCTGATAGGTATGGTTTCATTTGTGCCTGGTTAATTTTGAAATGTATCATTTTATTAATTATCATTTCAACTATGTATAGTGTCATACCTGTATTTAAGGCTGCTGCAGAGGAGCTTCTGAATACTTCTGACCTATCACCAGCAGAGTTGCTTGCGAAAGCTCTTGCCAAGGCTGCTGTATGTTTCTGTTGTCTTATTTATTCTCTCTGGGAGGCAGACCTCCTTATCTTACTGTTGACTAACTTGTGTCTTGCTTTCCAGGGCTATTCTGAGATCAAGACTCGATCGCTTCTTACTTCTATGGAGAACTGTGTTACTCTGCTTCTTGAGTGTGGGAGACCCATCTTCTCACCTTCGTGAGTATTTAGAATTTGAAATATGTCGTTTATCGAATTGCAAGTATGAATTGTGGCTTGTGCATTTCAGTGCCTCAAATTGCGTGTGTTTGGTATTGAAGGAAAATGTTTGCTTGGAGAATGTTTTTCACGAAAATAAGGGTTTCTTACTAATTTTTATGTTTGGTACCTAAGCAATAAGTATTATCCTAAAAACTTCTGACATAATCTAGACAAATATTATTGGGGTCTGTGGGGTGGTGGACATGGGGCTACAGGCATGTCACTTGGGAAACTTGTTTTTCCTACTTCCACTAGGGAAAGTCATTTTCCACATTTTTAAGAAACTTGTTTTCCTGGACAAATGTTTCCCAAAAATTTTGACCAACTGAACTTGGAAAAATTGGAAAATGTTTTCTTCCATGTTGAACTTCATCTAAGCATATCCACAAGAGAACTCTAAACACATCTTCTGAATTCGCAAGCAAGGATGTAGGCAGGGAACCATGTTCATAGTCTCGCATCAGTGTTTCTACCCATTTATATAAAATTAGCTACAAAATGAAGTTGGTACAGTAATTACACTAAATGGATTCATGAAGGGTAAGTTTCTCATTGTTCCCTATTGGAAGTAGTGAATTACATTACAGGTTTGAGGCATCTTGCATCAGAGATCCGTTGTGCTAAGTAGTGCTTTTAATTTACATTAAACTGACCTTAATTTATTTTGAGACATGATGAAGCTGATTGCAATAGGAGAGTCTTATAAACTGTTGTCGTGCTCAGTCCAATAATTCTGATTTTGTTACCTGTCATATCAATGGCAGCTTTGTCTATAGTGTCCTGAGGAGGTTCTTGCCTGAGGAGAAGGTTGAATCAATTAAATGGTATGAATTGACAGACGATGGAAAGGGATTGCAGGTTTTGATTGTAGCTTTGCCTGAGCCACTGCTGATTGTCTATCAGGTATAGTTCTCCATATTTCTGCAGATGATTCAATGAATATGTGGCATTATAATCACTCAACAGTAGTGGTATAATTGTCATTAGAGTTTGTTCACTTCATTTTTTTTCATGTTTCTGTTTAGGGAGGGTAGCTCTGCGTAGTTGCTATATTTGATTGTTGTAGCTTTTCTAATGTCTGCTTCTCCCTTGTCTTTTCCTGTGGGATTTTCAGGCCAAAAAACTGCACATGGGGTAAATCTAGAGGTAGTGGAAGCGCTGCCTCCTTTGCAAGAGAGAGAGAAGCCAAGAGGTGGAAGATTTGGAGGTGGTGGCCGTGGTGGTGGCTTCGGTAACAGAAGAGGCGGAGGTGGCTTTTCTGGAGGAAGAGGGGGAAGAGGTAATGGCAACTTTGGTCGCAGATGGTAAGGAATGGCGACATAATTTTTTTGATAGCTGACAATACAAGAGTTTGTCCACGGCTGCGTTCAAAATTTTGGTAAAAGTGAAGAAAATGTATGAATGAGAATTCAGTAAGGTTTCTTCTGTATTAATTTTACTAATTTATATAGGTTTCTCCTCCCTGTACCCTGCTTCATTCTGTTTTTCGCTCTTGTAGTGTTCTTCCATGTTTTACTATATGTTTGGTTAGACACTTGTTATTTATTTTGTATGGTATTGTTACCTGAAGAAATCAGATTCAATTTATATGGAACGTTTGATTCTACCACCAGTTTAATTTTCTTGCATTAGACCTAACTTAGCTCCTTTACTCCCATGTTTCTTGCATTGGCTACTTGATTTGCCTCGCGATAACAATAGTACAATTGATCCTTTGGGCAATATCGATGATTTTATTCTAATGAGATTTATTTATGTAGTCTTATGGTTTTAAGCATGTACAACTTAAAATTAAAATTAAACTGTTGTCAAAAAAAAAAAGAAGAGTGGGGTGGAGGTGAGGGGTAATTCTTCTTAAAACAAACTAAAAAGGAAGTCGGTACACTCAATGACGAATTTAAAAATTTCATTAAGGGGTGTCAATAAGATTAGTCAAAAAAAATAATTTATGAGGCCATCGGTGTTAGAAGTTAGAACACATCTTTACGAAATTTTTGCAACCCCTTAACCAGTAGATTAAGGGTGTGTTTGGTTAGAAAATGTTTTTCAAACTTTCTCCTGATTGGTTAATTTAAATATTTTGAAAGATATTTTTCAAATTAATTTATTTTTGTCAAATTTAAGAATAACTACTCCCCTTGAAAAATTAAGAAAAATATTTTTCAAAACTTTCCTACAACCTCAAATTATAATTGTTTTCTTACCCTATCCGTACTCAGATCCTCTCCAATCAAAAAAATAAAATAAAATAAATTATTAAAAATTCCTTTTTTCAGAAAAAAAAAATCAATTCATTTTGTCTCTAGCTCCCAACCCCCAAACTAGCCCCTCCCCCAAACTAGCCCCTCCCCCAACCAAAATAAAATTAGCAACTTAAATTTTATTTTTGAAAAATAGTTTACATTTTATAATTTTCAATTTCTTTTTACACCGCCCGACCCTTGACTTTTCTTTAACCCACACCTACCCAACTCCTATGAGCCCCCCACCCCAAAAGAAAATTCAAAACTTTCCTTTTAGGAAATTTTTTCAATTCTAACTTTTTAGTTATTTACCCCACCCCGACCCCCCTACCAGCCCCCTTTGCAGTTTGTTTTTGAAAAATATTTTAATTATAAAAAAAAATTTTTACCCACACTCTCTCGTTTACACGACCTTTACCAGCCACATGTCTTAGGGTGTGCAAAATCGAACCGACCAAATAAATGAACCGATCAAAATGTTATTGGGTTATGAGTTATTGGGTTTTTAAATGGATTTAGAAAAAGAATTAGGGGTATTGGGTCGGTACGATTTTTTATTGGGTTATTGGGTAAAACGATATAACCCAAAAGACGATAGTAATTTTACTACTGTACCCTTCCACCCCCCAATATTAAATATACATCTTTAATACATAATAGATTAATAGTAGCTTTTCAGGCTATGTGATTTTTGGTTAGAAAATGGTGAGCACTTGTTGACTTATCTGGTGGATCAAGCAAACTGTTCAAGTTGTCTCATGAAATATTTATTTTAGTTTTATTCTATTCCGGAATCTTAGGCGATAGCATTTGCAAGTTTGTGAAGTTTAGTAATTTGGATCAACATTCAAAGTTTTCGATTATATTTTGGCGGTAAGTTTGGTAACATGTACTTAGAACATACGTTAATATATATATTAGTTGAATCGACATTTTCTTATTGGGTAACCGAAAACGGAACCCGATAACATCAAAAAATGATAAATAAACCGATAAAAAATTTCTTTATGATTGTTTTTATTGGTTAGCATATTTAAAACCGAAAACGATTTATTTAAATCGAACGATTATATGTAAAATTGAAACCGAAAACCCGACCGATGCACACCCCTAACCCTCCCCCAACACACAAAAGAAAATTGCATTTTATTTTTTTTAAAAAATAAATCTTAGTTTGAAAGTTAGGTCCTAAGTCGGGTATGGTTAGATCCCGATTCAAAAGTTAAGGTCAAAATTTTGATTTGAAAGTTGATAATTGGGTCTCCCATCGATAATTGGTTGCATGGATTGAATCCTGATTCGGTAGTCAGGTCTCGATTCGAGTGTCGAGGTTGAAATTTGAATCGATCAATCGTGTTCAACTTCAGTTGTCAGGGTCAGCACCTGGGTCGAATATCTGTTCCTAATTCGAATGTCGAATTTCGGGTCTCGGGTCGAAAGTTGGAATTAGGTCTTGGGTCAAATCTCAGGGTCGGATTTCAGATCTATCGTTGGGGTTATGTCCTAGATCGACAATTGAGGTTGATTTTTGGTTTAAAAATAATTTTTTTTTATCTCTAATAAAAAATAAAAGATATTTTCTTTCAAATGTTTTTCATTCACAAATCGAATTTTAAAAAATATTTTCCAAAAAATATTTTGTATTTACCAACTAAATATAAGAAAATAACTCAAAAATTCACTTGTTTTCGAGGAAAACATTTTCCTTCGCACCAATATAATTTACAATGTAATTTATCGACGAACGGGTATCGTTTAACACCCTTGGCCAAGGTTAGGTCTGTCCCGGGGTACACCTCATAAGAAATACTAATAAATAAAGTGATAATTTTAATATTTAACTTCTATTGATTATAAGTTATGTGTTGAGGGTAAATATATATATATATATATATATATATATCTTAATCTTAATTTTCCAAATTGCATCAACAAAATTGAATAACTATTTTTAATATATTAGACAACTAAAAATAAACGGATATTTTATAAATAACAATCTATACCTATTTTTAGCGGAATAAAACAAGTAAAAGTGAGACAGGGGAGTAATATAATATTGAATAGTCCTCCAAATAAAATATAAAAAATAATTGGGGAGAGAGAGTGAGTTGATTTGCTTGAATCTTGTGTTTATGATGAAGAAGATAATATTGAAGGGTATCCACAATCCCAACAACCATATCTTCTTCCATTAAGACTTAATATTAGAGATCACACCTTCCTCAGTTGACTTTGGTTTTTGAGTGATGTTTCCTTTACAACAAAGTGATGATAAATGAGTTGGCATTTTAAGATTCTCTTAAATCCTTGCCAACAACACCAAATCTCCCAAGATCTATCTCATTGTGAATTATGCTAGCTAAATCATGTTAAAATTATTCCAAAGAAAAAGGTACAAATAATTCACATAAAGTTATATTGATTTGAAGCTTAAGAAAATTATCCATAGAGTTTTGGAAGGCATGGAAAATATTGAATTAGGTATGGACTTTATCGATAATCTCCGGTTAATTATTAATCCTCTTAGCTAAATAGATTTTCTAATATGAGATTAACATGAAGTTTTGTTGTTTAGATACTAAATTTTGTGTGTCGTTAATTCCTTGTTTTCTAGTAACGTTTGAAATTAAGGATTCAATAGGGCATGAATGAGTTAGAAAGAAATAATAACTCAAGGAATAAACGAAGATGGTAGTACTCTATCCCAACAATTAATATATTGTGTGACAGGTGAGTCCATGTCAAGGTGGTGTAGATATTTTAATCAATGCAAAAGGAAATAATTTAGCCCTCTCCAGAGTGATACAACAACTAATTAATGAAACAAGGGATTGATGTTGTTACTTGCGTTTCTGCTAATGTCAATCAAACCTCTCTCCATTAAATTCAATCCGAGGTACGTACGTTCATACTCCACCTCTAGCTACTCTGATATCATATATACATACATCTTTTAACTGTATGTCCATTGTCTCATAAAAATCACTCATGCTGTTAGGTACGTGATACTAAATGTATCAATGTTCATGCACTGCAAAGAAAGTTGATTGATATGATCAAACATTGATTTGGAGGCTCTTAAGTGGAAATCATGCTAGGTGTAAGTAATCATTAAGACCTTCTTTCCCTCTTATCTCGAATGATATTATGTGATATATATCACTACTTATTAATTCAATAAAAGAGGTTAGGAAACAAAAAAATCTTTATGTGCTTTATAATTAGCTAATAAAAATAATGGTGGTTAGAGCATAATATATATATACTATATATATATAATATATATATATATTATATATATATATATATATATATATATGAATTGCAAGAGACCAATGATGAGATATATCCACGTGAAGAGTTCATATCGTCCTTGATATATATCCAAGCACTATATATATATGACTATGCAAAGATCAATGATGAAGATATATCCACGTGAAGAGTCTCATATCGGTCCTTGAAATAATTTAGGTAATTCTCATCTCTTGATCAACTACCTTTTGAGATTCACTTAGACTTTTTGATCCATTTGATTAAGGAGTAATATATTTGTGATCACTTCATGATGTAGTTGCGGATCATCATGATGGGATATATAGAATGAGAAATGGATCTCTTGACATCCTTATGTCATAGGAAAAGATGACAAATCTTTGCATGTGGAGTACTATATGCATATATAGTGTAATACTAAATGTTGCATGTTTGCTGGAATAAAAGGTCTCATCTCTCTGGCATAGATATTAGAATATAGATGGTTGTAGAAATATAAGTAGAAGTCTCACATTTAGGATTAGAGAAATCAAGGATGTATTGATACTATTGATAGGTTGATCAATATTGATATATTGATATGTTGATCAATATTGATGTATTGATATGTTAATCAATATTGATAGTATTATATTGATCAATAATGATGTTATTGATATGTGATCAATTATTGATAAATTGATGAATAATAGTGTTAAGCACATATTTCTATTAAGAGAGATGGTAGAGTCTAAGTTAACATACATTAGAGTCCTATCATACAATACTTATTACTACTATATGAATAAAAAGGATTAAATCCTAATTGTGCTATAATCTAATAGTAATTAATCGTTAGTCATAATATAATTCCTAAACATAATTAATTATAGTCAAAACATAAATCCTAATATAAAAATTAATTAGTCTAATACTAATGCCGGACTCTAAATTCTTCAGCAGCATGTTGTAACTCGTCAGTCAGCTTCATTGATGTTCCTTAGCATGTTCCAATCCTCAACTTTATTCTTCATTAACACTTGCGTGACAAGTCAGTCAACTGTTGACCTGTTCCTTTGACAGGTTCCAGATCGTCAGTTTCATTATTGTTTTCAACAAAAAAAAAAATTTTGGGGGTTTGTGTTAAAAAGTGCTTCATATGCATAACTGATTCCGAATTGTTTGAAAACCTCAATGCACTATGCTCAGAAAATACTTTAAGGGATCCTTTGTTGCTGGTTAGTGAGTTACACAAGTCTTGGTAATGGACGATTGGAATTGTTAGATATATATAATATAATATTATATATATATATATATATAAAGTTATTCATATATTAATAATTCTATTTTCATTTTTTTTAGTAAGCCATCACCTTAAGGTTGTGAGCCTTTGGTGTAGGGGTTAGAATTAGCCCCTAACATGTCGATGTATAACAAAAAAGTTTACAAGGCGTTTGAGAGGGGAGACAGAACTTAAATCTATACCCATCACCCGGACTAGTAAAAGAGTTAACACCAAAAAAGTTGATGAGAAGGAGTAGCTTATACAAGATCTTCTCACTGTCACCTTTGCCTTGTAACCGACTATCTGAATGTGAAGGAGGAGGAGAGGTAGAGGCCTTAAGTCAGTCCATTTTCTGTCCAACATAAAATAGTACATAGATTAATTCATAACTTAATATATTGTATTAGCTAGTTATATAAGAAGGATCATAATATATAGCTAACAAAACATTATAGGTGCGTTGAATTTTACACATAACAAAAGGCTAACTGCTACATACCATATACGATACAGGATTTAATACATGAATAAATCACCTCCTAGCTAGATAACAATAATATGGTGATGGCTGATGAGAATCATAGACATCCTTTCTGATGAGATCTTTGCTTTTTGTTTGTTCTCCTTAATCCCATGCATTGCCTCATTCATCCGGTCAAATTGCAATTTGTTTTCCAAAAATATGTCAAGTTATGGACTTTAAAAACTCATATTTAGTTATTAACCATATCTTATTATTCTTCTCACTTGTATTTTTGGCTTTGGCTTTGGGTGTGAGTATATTTGAAAGAATGTGGAGAGAGTACCCACCTAAACTTTATCATGTTAAAACAAATTACAAAAGTAATAGTTGTAGCTTTGTCGAATGTTGAAGAGTTGTTGACATATTTATCAGAATTTCTTAAAATTAAATTAACAAAAGAAAGTAGTTCATGCCCAATCCAGAGTCAAATTCTTCAATTCATTTTCTGTTAGCTTATGAGTGAAGAATCGTACAAATCATATTAAGAAGACCAAACATCCCTTAAACATCCTATGTGGACTCTTCAACACTTCTCAAAGTTATTATTTGTAATGTATGATCCAATTATTATATTATTGTGGCATATTGATTTGTTGCAAACAAGATAAATCATATGCCACAATATATAATAATATTCCCATGTTTTGACAAATCTTATGTTTCTGTTTGTTTGCGAGAAATGATGATTTATAAGTTCATTAATTGGGTTTAAATGAAAGTCAAAAGTGAACCTATGCAAATTAGTTTGTTGAGGAAATGACCTAGCTAATTATGACAAAAGTGAACAATCCGATCCTATGCTATTTGAAGGTTTAAAGTTTAGACTGTGTTAGACCATTCATTATCAGTTCATTGAGATGGGAAACGTCCAATTTAGTACGAGTTGAGCCTAATTTTTTGTTATTTGGGAGACGCCGTGTGATTTTTTTAAAATAATAAACTGGGAAGATAATTGAATCAAACATATGTGTGTAGACACTAAAGTCTTATTGATAAGTTTATATTAAATTTGAATTAGATTTTAAACTCATGATATGTTGGTCAAGTCAAATTATTGGTTACTAAAGTTGGATTAATGTTTAAGTCAAAATTATACGACTTAAATCAAGTTTAAATTACATTGGCTCAATTCATTAAGTTTACAAGACGAACCCAACCCATTTTCTTCAATCCCAAGGGCCAAAATTGCTCGGACCAAAATTCCTCTAAAATCCTAGCTCAAGCATGTTCAACTCCATGATCTTCATCATGCAACTCGATCAGTTCAGAGGAAGAAAGGAATATAGAATGAACAGAAATTGTAGAAGAAATGTTATTGATATCATCTTTTCATTCATCACATACATGTGCTATATATATACAATACAAATTTCTAACTAACGAAGAATCTTCTAGAATTAACTGTACAGTTAGTTAAATTAACTAACTAAGTTGTGATCAGCTGCTTGTAAACTCCACACTACCCTCTTGGTTCAACACCCTCCCTCAAGCTGATGGTTGATATATATCTTTTAAACTCAACTTGGACATCAAATGACTGTGTTGTTGCCTTCCTAAGCTTTTGGTAAGTAGGTCTACTGGTTTAGTTTCTTTGTGTAGAAACATGATGGTCTGGATCATTCCTTGACACAATTTTTTCACGCACAAAGTGGGACAATAATGTCAATGTGCTTTGTTATCTCATGAAAAATAGATTGGATGCAATTTGAATTGCTGCTGTTGCTATATAATAAAGACGTTATAGGAACTCAAACTGGTTATTTCCAAGTTTTGTACAGTCCAACCAGCCCCCATGTTAACTTCTGCTACCACGGATTGCCATGCTTCGAAATTCTGCTACAGCCGAACTTCTTGCAAATGTCTCTTGTTCTTGAATCATGAAACAATAGCATTTCAAACTACACTAAGTACCTGTGACTGATCTTTAGTTTGCATAACATCCACACCAATCAGAGTCCCCAAAATGCCTCAAAGCTTGCATGACTATATGTAGGCATAAGGTAAACCAAGTCCAGGAGTTCCTTTATATACTTAACTACCTTTTTAAAGCGGCTTCCAAGTGAGACTGTTTAGCTATGCATGAAATGACTTAGAAAAAATCTGTACCACATAGCTATATCAATTCCTTGTCATGGTTAAGAGAGTAATTCTTCATACTAACTTTTGATATTGACCAGGATTCAGTGAGAAGCTTATCATCATTTTCTTCAGAACTATTAAGAACTACTATTAATGCTGAATCTGAGGTTTTTAATCAATCTAAGCATTATATAAAGTCATTCACCAAAATAATATTGTTTTTTAAAAAAAATTTCAAAACTAGCATAACGTAACTTTTTAGGATATCTTTTTAGGTTTAAAAGTTGATGGGTCAGATTGCATATACTTACTCACAGTACCGTATTACTCCTAAAAGGTACTAGGAGAATGAGTACGTTTTAGAGTAAAACGTTACCTGAAAATACGTTTTAGGAGTAAAACGTTACTTACATAAGTATATCAACCTAATGATGTGTTAGTTTTTAAAAAATAAATATACCACTAAAACATTACTTAGAAATACGTTCTAGTACTAGTTTTGTTAAACATTTAGAAAATGTATTATTGGTAAATGTTTTATTATAATGCTTACTTTGGTTTAAAAATCATTGAACATAGTAACAGATGTGAGGTTTTTAAGATTTGTTTCTAGTGGTGTTGTGAATGACTTGGTGACCACTTAGCCCCATATCATCCACCAACTCCAATGCATCCTTTCTGTTGATCATAACAATTCATTTCATGGATCTTGCAAATCAATTCCTAGAAAAATTTCAATTTCCTAGATCCTTCATCTAAATTTCAGCTTAAGATCATTTCTTGTTTGTGTCATCAATTGAACAATACTTCCACGTTCCTAGTAGCGTCATCCACAATTAAAGAACAATCACTATATTTACTGCAACTACTTTAGTGCATAAAGAGTAGTCAAAGTGACTGTGAGAGAGACTTAAGCTGATCAATGCATTCTGTTAGTTTTTTGTTCCATGTCTTGAGCCTGTTTAAGGCATAACAATGACCTAGGTGCGTTTAAAGGGAAGATGGTTTCCCCCCTGAATGACCACAACCAGAAGGAATTTCCATGTTAAACCTCCTCAAGTCAGTTCACCGTTGAAGAAACCCATTGTGTACATCCATCTGAAAATAGGCAGTCTTTTCGGAAGTAGCAACCAATAGAAACATAGACTGCAAGAACCATTGTGACTACTGGGAGAACAGGTCTCAGTGTAGTCTAACCCTCTGTTGACGAATCCCTAGCACCAAGACATGCCTTATTATTCTCTCCACAGCCACCTGAGGCAGTGTATTTGACTTTAAAGACCCCACTACAACCTCACATGTGTTGACCGGAGGCAATGGTACTATACTCATGTGGCATTATCTTTTAATGCTGGAATTCAGTTTTCATAGCAGCAATCCACTTAGGACCGAGCAGTTTCCTGATATGTAGTTGCTCAATAATAGCAGAATAGGAAGATAAGGCGTGCCAGAATGATGGTGATAGATGACTCAAAACCTAGAAACCTGAGACAAAGGCTAACCACAATTGGCAGGCCAGACTTTACAAACTGTAGTAACTCATCCAAAACAGGTGGTTATAAAAGGTCTGGAATATCGTCTCACTTCAGGAACAAAAACATGTGAAGGGATGTGAATGAGACAACAGAAGATGCAGAAGAACTAGAAGAAGAGCAAACTCTCAACGTAGAAGGAAGCCAGGAAAAGAACAACTTAGTAGCAGAGGTTAGATCTGTAGAAGATACGAAATATGGACTCTAATACAGGAAACAAAAGAGATACATCTGCAGACATTTGTTGAAATTGAAAAAGAAGATCTCATGATGAAAAAGAACTCTATCTCTACTAACACAAAAACTTTGGTGCCTAAGTCGTACATTAATGTAGACGTTTTAGTTGATGAAGAGCAAGAAAGAAAAGACAACATTGGGTATTGTGACCAGGAATTATCTACCTTTAGAACTTGAGTAACGTTCCTAAAGCAGCCAAAATACTCTCATAATGATGTTTTTTCCCAAAGGGGAAGGAGAATGTTTGGCAGAAACCTCACGGAATATGCCTTAAGATTGAAGGGGTAATCGTATAATTAGGTAGTTGTCGTAACAAATCCCTCCCAAACCTCAAAGGAACTCTGGCTTGAACTCTGAGAGGCTCTTGAACCTCCAAAATGTGTCTTATGTTTCCTCAGCAACACCATTCTATAAGAAGTAAATACACAAAACTTTGATGAACCATCCCTAAGGATGTAATAAGGGAATTCATGGATGAGTAAAACAATTCAAACCATTATCTGTAACGACCTGATTTAGTCGATCGCAGCAGTTAAGATATTTTGATTAAAAACTGGCTGGTCGACGGATCAGTCGACGGGCGTCATGGTCCGGACGGGACCGTAGAGGGGTTCGTCACAACACTAAAAACTCTGAAAATCTGGGTACTGGGATAACTCGCCGAACGTCACGACGGAACAGCAGTACGGGATCGTCGTAGCCACACGGACCGTCACAGACCTTTTACTGAAATTAGTCTCTGAATGTGTGACGGACGTGAGGAAGGACCGTCGCAGGCTACGACGGGGACGTCACGGGTGGCGTAACCTCGACTGAGTTGGATTCTGCTGAGAGTTTTAAGGCGTTTTGGACTATTCATGCTTATAATATGAAATTTGTGGGGTAAGTGTAATAATTTACTACTTGGGGGGTTAAAGGAGACAACCTTGAAATAATAATGGGTTACTTTTATCATAATGAATGATATTGATAATTAGGGTAAAGAAAGGAATCTAGAGCAGAAAAAGAAAAAGACAGAGAGGAGAACGAGCGGCAGGGAGAGGAAGAACGAAGAGAAAAGCAAAGGGCATTGGGGAGATAGCTTGCTGATCCGATTTCGGTGGAGTAGGTTAATGGTTTATGCTATTTCCTTAGCTAATCTTAAAATAGGACTAATAGTATTGGGTGGTATTGTAACGTCTTCTATGCGCGTAATTCGTGGTTGCATGATTGTGATTATATAACTTGTGATGGATTATAATGATGCTACTGCGAAAATCTTAAAAACCTAAATCCACTCTATTAATGATGATGCCTTGGTATAAAAGAAGGCTTGATGAACAAAAGAATGAGGGTAGGTAATGGATCGGGGGTGTCGCGAATCGACACGTAGTATTAGGGGGGGATCGGGTATCACGAACCGACAGTAGTAGTAAGGGATCGGGTGTCACGAAACAAACTGACACGTAGTCTAAGGGATCGGGTGTCACGAACGACACGTAGTAGTAGGGGACGGAGTGTCACGTTCCGACACAAGAGAATAAAGAGAAATGAAGCTTGGAATTGAATTATGGTGGAGTTACTTAATCTAAAGAACCTAATTCCCAAACGAGTATACTCAGTATGGTGTGGAGGCTCTTGAGCCCGCATAGATGTGCTTGTGTTGTTGTCAAGGGTTTGTTACGTGTTGTTGCCCTGTTTGTTGAGTGTTGTAGTTGATGTTATATTATACTGATTTATATTGGGTTTATATTCTGAGTTGACCGATGATACCTACTCAGTAGTGTTCACTGTAATGACACCTACTTGCATTTTTTATGTTATTTGTTTGAGTAAGCAAAACGGGCCAGCAAATTCGACTCGTCCGCAACTCCTAGCCAGTCTTCAGAACGTCAGAATTCAGGGTGAGCTATTATTCCTATTGGGATGGAGGGCGGATTCTCTTTTCACGTCTTGATGTCTTAAGTTCGGACATGACCGTCTCTTTTATTATTTTTAGCTTCTTACCTACTTTAGAATTAGAAATTTTGAGGAGATAGATGTTCTTGGTTGGATGAATTCAGAGTTTGGGGATGATAAGTCATATATTTTAGAATCTTTAATCTGGTTATATTAATGAGTTTGGTATCCGATTTATTTTGTTATTCAAAATTTTATATCTGGGTGAAATTTGGTTTAAATTGTTGTTCTGGCACATAGGAGGATATAAGTGGGGGTGCACTACTACGGCCCATTTTGGTAGTGAACATTATCTGTCCTACTATAACCAACCACCCCCCCAGCGCAATACTGCCCTTTCCTCCTGAAGAGTGTACTGACAGAGTATGGTTAGAATGCTTTTTAACCCATAACAAGAAATGAAGAAATGAGACACTGCAAGCAATGACATCTGACTTGGTAGGTAACAGAAATAACCACATATATCTAGAATGATCATCAACAAGAGTCAAGAAGTATCTCTTTCCATTATAGGTAGGGACTCGATATGTCCCCCAAACATCACCATGTATAAGATGAAAACAGGAAGTAGTCATAGATGTGCTTAAAGGAAATGAATTTCTAGTCTATTTAGCTAGTGGAATAATGCTATAATCAGAAATAAAATCACATTGCAATGATTTACAAGTCTCTATTTTCTTCATAACAGCATCTGGGATATGCCCAAGTCTCATATGCCATATAAAGGCAGGTAGTGTCCTGTTCTTTATAACATTTGTTGCAATTACACGCCCTGAAATGTGCTTGATATCTACACCAACTAGCTTGAGAATTAGGTGATTGTGAAATATATTTGTTAGCAGTGAAGATGTATAGGCCATTCTTCTCTCTACCAATCCCCTTCACCTGTCCACTGAAGGGGTCCTGAAAAACATAGAAGTCAGGATAGAAAAGTACTGCCCACTTCAATTCCTTGGTTAATTAAGAGACATACAATAGATTATATTGGAACTCTGGGTATAGTGCCAAACACATTAGGAAATTAGGTTGAGTGTGAGGTAGATAGAATCACGAGGAACTATATGATTGCAATGGCTTAGCATGACCTGTGGTAAGTGAACTTTGTATCACTAAAGTCGATACATTTCTAGATGTAGTTAACATATGTAGAGAATGGACCATATAATTGATTGCCCTGGAATCTTAAATCCAGTACCCTGCACCCTCAGATTTAGGCAGACATGCTGGCATAGCTGAGTGTTTGCCTTCTTGATAGACGTCACGTAGAGTACGTTGCAAAATTTGTTGTGTTGATCTCTGTAAATTGGGTAGCCCAAATTATCTCATTTTGGATCGTGGATAAACTCTTCACCTTGTTGCAATCTGACGTTCCTGCAAAAATTGACAGAAGAATAGCAGTACCAATCACTTACATTATAAGGTTTATCACTACCCAGATCCAGATGTATTCTCTAGCAGATTTACTTTTCAGCACCATATCTCTTCTTTGAGCTTGTAGTCTATTGGATATCATGACCGTTGTAACAAGCCATTTTCTGGTATGGCCTCGAAGTGACAGAAATCAACAAAGTAACATCTCCTCTCCTAGATATGTCATTATAAGGTTAGATGAGTAATGACTGGTAAAGGACTTGAACCTCTCGACTCCTCTTGGATTAAATTGACTTAGATTCTACTAGTGTGAGTGCTGCTAAACAGTGTCATTCCCTCTGAGTTCTCAATACTAGATGAAGATGTTAGGATTGTGACACCCAATAATCTGACGACCTTGAACCATTTTTAGGATATATTCACTAATTAAATATTTAAAGTCTTAATCGATTTTTTTTTTTTCCCCCAAATTATATATTTTATATCATTTTACTTTAGTAGAAGTATTGTCAAATATTATTATATTTTTTAAAATTATTAACGAATTCGAAAATGCTTTAAAATTTAAATGATTTCCAATCATACAAAATATTTGTGAAATTATTTAAGTTATAGCCTATTTTTTCTAATTTTTTCAATTCTAGCCACTCCAATTAATTTTATTACAATCATAGCCATCTCTTCCTTTCAATTCTAGTCAATTTTTCAATTGCAATTTTAGCATTCCGTATCTAAATCATCTAATTTCAAGAAATCATCTTTTGTCGTTTGATCTCATCCGTCTATTAATTAATAAAATCAGATCGATCCTAACCCTCATCTCTATCTAATCAAACGGGTGGTATAAATCTCCCATTCTCTTTCTTCAACACAAAAATACCCTAAAACCTAAAGTTTAATCACGTCTCTTCTCCCTATTTCTCTCCAACCAGCCGGCAGACGCTCTTCCCTCTCTTCCTCCCCACCTATCTCCAGCCGCCTCTCTCTCTCCCCCCACTATTCCATTTTTTCGGTGAGGGAGAGACAGAGGGCGATATCCAAGCAGCCCGGCTGCTCGATCTCTCTTCTCCCCCCTCTTCAGCCGCCATCCCTCTGAAAGAGAAAAAAAACAAAAAAAGAGAAAGAGACAAGGAGAAAGAAAAAAGACAAAAAAAATAATATAGATGGCGATAAAAGTAAAGAAGGGAAAATAAAAGAAAGAAGATGTGTCTCTGTTACGTGCTGTAGAGGATAGAAAGGACCCACCCCCTCCAACTTAAACCTACCCCTTACAACTTCGGACCTTGAAAAAACTTACCCCGCTCTCTCTATGTCGCCCTTCTCTCCAGCCAGCGAGCAAGCAGGAAGGACGACAACTACCAGCACAGATCCACCGGCGACGATGTCACGGTGACAACAACAGCCAGCAGCTCACGCGCGGACAACAGCAACGAGCAACCAGCTAGCAGCAAGCCCAAAGAGGACCTCAAGCGAACGTTCTTCCGCCAGCGAAACTCGGACACCAGTCATTGGTAACGCTTGCTTAGCAACCTATTTTCTATAGCAAAGCCCAGAGCAGATGTAAAGGTAAATACATTTCTATTCATCCTTCGTGTTACTTTCAATTGTCCAACCTTTTATGATACTTTTTAATAAATTTTTGTTTCAGATGTTTGACTTGAGAATCATTATGAATTGATTTCTAATTGATGGATGAAATCATAATGTTCATTTCAATTTAAAAGCTCGAAGGAATTTGCTCATTTCACTAAGTTTTAGAACGATTTAATTAAAGTTGTTGACTATCTTGGTATCAAGCAGTAATTCTCAATTCTTGTGTATATCTTGTAAATGATTATGTTGCTCATCACAATTTTAGAATGACATGATGATACATGTATCTCAATGTAGTTTATTTTGATTTGATATTGATGCTGATCAGAATGAATTTAATTCATGCTAAGGCTCTACAATTTTTTTTATTTATTAATATGAATGTCGCTTTTTCATTTCGTCAATTTTTTATAGATTAATATGCATGCGTCACTGCTCGAATTTTATTTTCGTGAGACTATTAGGTTACAGTATGGTAAGTATAAATCCCTAGACCTGCATGAAAATATGCACTTTCCTTATATCATTTTACATTTGCATAATGGCTGCTTTTAATGTTACTGCTTTATCTTAAATTAAATCAAAATAGATTCGCTACTAGCGTTATTTTTGGTAAAATGATGGCCATCGATTAGTTAAGGTATTTTGTTTTGTAATATTTATCTAAAGAAAATTGAATCCCATCTCCACATTGATATTTGGATGATTTAATTTTACTGTTTGTTATAACAACTTATTATTTCCTTGTAATATTTAGTGGACTCATATTTTTTGGTAAAATAAATTAAATCTGATTTGATTTTATTTTTTTATTTTAAAGAAAAAATATTTTGATTCCAATTTTTAGTATTACTATGTTTTATATTGGTATGAAATATTTTTAAATTATTCTTGATTGGCTCTCCCTAATTTAAAGAATATTACTCTTACTAATTTATCCTAATTTATTTATATTGGAACGTAATATTTAAATCCGATTTGGCATTTTTTTTTATTTAAGGGAAAATATAATAATTTTACTAACTTTTACTAGTTTATTTTTGGTGAATAACATATTTTAAAAAAAAGATTTATAAATTTGGCCTCCTTTGAATAAGGAAAATAGTTTATAATTGATTCCTTTAAACTATTTATTTCCTTATTTTTTCCCCCCTAGTCTACATCTAAGCAGACCCTTCTCATTCGTTCAATAGACACAATAACACTCATTTCATTCAATCACAAATTCTTCATCACTCTCTCTCTTCATTGCCTCTCTTGCTACTCTAACAAACACTTAATATTTCGTTAAATATTCAAGTATTCTTCTTCGATATTTTTGCTACTTTGTTCGAGGGTCAAGTAAAAGGTGAATCAATTTGTCTTGCTTTTAACCCGCGTTAGGTATTCTTACATTACACTATCTTTACATTCACACATTGTGTAAGCTATTGTTTTTCTTATCGTGGAAGGCGTCAAAAAATTGCATATTGTCACCTTGACTATAAGTGTGATTACTTGTGTAGTTATTTGATTACTTTGACAGGTTTCAAACTGAAGGATCAGAGTTGAGATTTAATGAGAGAAAGATTATTTGTTTCTTTGAATGGAATATATATATATATCATTTTTTCCTATTTTCGAATGTTGTAAACAATTTGTAACACTAAGATCATTATATATATATATATTTATTTGGGGGTCGCTAGGGTGAAGGAGGGGATTATTTAATGCGTACTTTTCATTAAATTTTAGAAATCAGCCATAGGTTTGTATTTAACACCTAGAATTTATTGCTTGTAGGTGTAATTGGTTGATGCTGTGTTAATAAGTTTAAAAATTAATAAATTAGATCCATTAATTTTTATGTTAAATCAAATCATAATAATTTCGTAGGCGGATTAGGTGGTTTCAACAATTTTATAACTTTTAGCATCATCTTGTCATGTAGAAACTGCCTCACGATTAATTGTTCATATCAGGATATTTACAAGAGCAATGCATATATGTGTTACTCTTTTTTTGAACACCTAAAAATCATGTCTATACGCTGTAAATACACTTTAAAAATACATAAAAAATAAAATGTTGTGATATTGAGCCTCCCCCTAAAATTAGTTAATATTATTAGTAATCCTATTGTCTTCTTGAAGATTTCCGCATCATTGCAAATATGTTATTTTCTTAAACGAAACTAAAAGTTATTTCATGCATTTAACAAATATATTTGGCTTAAATATAATTTCGTTGTAAAAACTTTGCATTATAAACTTACCACCTTAAGTTCTACTAGCTTTTAGTACTTACAGGTTTTTGCCCCCTAATTTTCTTAAAAGTCATCATTCAATCTTCATTGAAATTTTGGAGTTGATTATGACTTATTTTTAAATAATTACAGTGACTCTCTCCTAACCTATGTTAGGGAAAGTCCAAAGGAAATACGAGGATCTAGTTCCATTTTTAACGACGCATCTCGGACAGTACCACTACCCATGAATTTCAAAAAGAATTAGTGACAGTTTAGGTGTAAATTATTTAGTGGTGCCTACATGTAAACTCATCTCTTAAATCATTTTTTCAAAAAACATAAACTAGATTTTTTACTAGAACGAACTCAAATCAAAATTGTTTCTATGGTGGAGAGAGGCGATCAACAATATTCGTGGGCATCATCCCTACAAGAAACAACACATTTTTTTTTAAATAAAAAATTTCATATCAAAACTTGTGGCAATTTTCAAAATTTACTTCTCAATATTAATTGCCTTAATATTACAAACTTTGTTTATAACATAGTCTCACATGAGTAAATAAAAATAAGTTTGATTGTTTATTACTATCACCTAGCCTTGCCTGCCTCAAATAAGAAAAATATTAATTGTTCTTATATTGTTATCACTAGACAAGATTAAATAATTATAAATGAAGTGACCTTAATGCTAATTGTAACCCCACATAGATTGCAGAGATCGGCCGGGACCCACCACTTGTGGACCTCGCGGGATATGCTACACCTCCCATGAGGTAATTTGGACCCCTTACCTATTCTCTGGCTTGTTGACCTTAGTTTAGACTAGTTAGGTCAGATAGGTCCCTAATGAACCCGCCTAATTCGTTAGGTGGCGGACTCCAAATAAGAAATCCCCAAAAGAGTTGTTAGGCGTGCACAAAAACCCGTTTTCTGCGAAAAATGGGGCGCGACAGGAATCTTCTTACTTTCTTAGAGAGTATCATGGTAATCTGCTTGTTTTAATGCAGGTCTTGATGTCATCATCATAATCGGATTGCTAGGACTGAGAGTCGGACTCATTTTAGCCCCATCGAGAAACTGAAAAAGCCTCTGATAGTCAAAGTGTTTCATATGTTTTTTCGATTTCTGCAAGAGCAAACCGGACAAGCATTATTAGTGCATCAAATTCAGCCAATTTAATCCCTCATTTTATGAGAAATAAATAGAAACTGAGGAAACTCCTAGATAAATAGGTAGCTAGTTGCTATGAAGATAGAAAATACAGTCAATTCACTTTATCGAATCTATCTGAAGATCAGACAAGGAACTTGTAGGCACTAGATGCATATATAATTCGATGAGCATTAGTGCTACCTGAATCATATCAAGATAGGACTAGAGACATTACACTTTTCCCACAAATCATGGTAAGAGACATGGAAGCGACAAATTCTCTATTAAACCACTACCCCTTTACCAGTTACAAATCCCAACTTACTTTGCCCAAGCAAGCTAATACGCTAGAACGGACTCCACAAAACAAGTTTTCTGACTAGTCAACTTAATAGAGATTAAGGAGCTAACTGGTGTGTCGCACGATTGAGAAACAGTGGATGATGTTGATCAATTGTCATCAAGTGTTAGGCGAGCCACTTACAGTAGTGTTATATCAACTCCATTTGAGAGGTTGACCTAGTTCTTAAATTGTTGTGATTGGAATCAAATTACAGAGAAAAAAAACGAAGAAGAGAAGATGAAGCCTAAGTTGCAGAGAAAAGAAAATCATTTAAAAAATGGAGTAAGCAGTTTGTTATGTCTGATATCATGTTCACTCGATGATCTTATCATGCAACTAAATTAGTTCACGGAAGAAAAAAAATATAGACATGAACAGAAAATTGAAGAGAATATTAGACTCATCTTTCATTCATCACATTACAGTGGCGATATATATACAATACATTTTTCCAACTAACTAAGAATCTTCTAGAATTAACTGTATAGTTAGTTAAATTAACTAACTAAGCTGATTAATCAGCTGCTTGTCAGCTCCACACTACCTTCCTAGTTCAAGAAAGCATATATAAAACACATAAATACATAGAGAATCCTTGCTCTTCATTGGTGATTTACTCTTCCACAAACAGAGAAGTTTTCACTCCAAATCTTGAACCCCATCAAATAAAAAACAATCGTGAAGAGAAGAATCAACAACAATCGTGAAGAAAAAAATCAGGGGATCACATATATTTTCTTACAGATTTCATAAAACTTGTAATATTTGCATAAATTCAAATACTGTTATTTGCTTGCTATTTTCCTTTCTTGTTTGCTTTATTTCTAGAACGAAACTTTAGTCGCATACAATGTGTGTACTCTGGTTATGTATTAAATTATATTGGATATGTGTCTGCTCCGATTATTATTAAATTGAATATCTGTCTACTCTAATTATTATTGAATTGCGTCTTTGATGTTGATGGTGAAACAAATAAAGGGTGAAAAACCGACAAAGAATGCAGTACGTACTGCTTTGATGTTAATGGTGAAACAAAAGAAAAGATTGTCCTATTCTTTGGTTCCTTGTCAATCAAAGGCCAGTAATGACAAGGAAACTTCACATTTACAAGTCAACTTCATTGCTCTAATTCTAAAAAGTACTCCCTGTGATACTTGTTGCAATTTAAAAGTTTAACTTAGAATTAAATTTTAGAATTTAAAGTTTATAATCTAAAATAGGTGTTTATAACTTTATATGACTATAAACAATTTCATCAGAGATAAAATAAAAAATTTTAAAACTAAATTATTAATGTGTTAGTATTATTTTTGGGACACATCAAAAAGAAAAATCGAGTCATAATATAAATTGGCACAAATATATTATTATAGAAAATCAAGATATTTTTTGATAAATATAAAGAAAAATTAATGTGGTTAAAAGAAAAATAGTATTAAATTAAAATAAAGATAATTTGAGAAGTCTGACCCAACGCAAATCTTACAGATATAAATAAATTTATGACTAATTCAATTATTATTTTATTAATATTTATTGACAAGTATAATAGATGAGTAGCGATTTCTACGGTGAGTTAGTCAAAGATGATGAGCAATTTACAGCCAGGTAATTGTAAATCATAAATGCCAACTGGAAGAAAGAGGGGAACTACTTTTCCTTTTTACTTTTTGGTTCTATGTTTTAAAGATTCACATAGAATACAAGCATCAAATTGACATAAAGTCAAAACATTTTTGGAGTAATATAATTTAAGGCTTTGATGTGCTAGTAAATGTTTTAAAAAGACTTTAGGAAATGTGTTGGGTGGCAATCCTTCTGTTAAATTATCACTTATAATCAATGACTAATTAAGTATTAACTTTATTTGAGTTTCTTTCTTTAAAGATAAAATTTTATATGTTCCACATCCTTTAGTTGATTCTTATCTTTCTTAAAAAACAAAAGAATATTGTCATAGTAATTTTGTAAGTAATATTAATATTTGTCGATTATACTAAATCGATCTAGGAATAAAGTTCCATGGTGAATTAGCATGAATTGCACCCTCAAAGCATGGCACAACTTAAGTTTTATAGCATGGATCACTATAATAAAAATAATTTTAGCGATGTTAAATATTGACATTAATAAAAAGTGTTGAAGTCTTTATTGATATTAGTTAAATGTCATTAGAATCAATATCGCTAAAGGCTTTAGGAATATATATAAAGAGTACTAATTGTCACTAAAATATATATTTAGCGTAATTAAAAATTAATTACCGCAAATAATTTATTTCTCATGTACAATGAGTACTATTCCGTAGATTAATAATCGTACAACCAAAGGGAACAATTAATTAAATTTGGGTTTTAAATTTTTTCTTTTTGGTACACATAGTTAAACAAAATACAATCTGAGTAACAAATTAACAACCACATAATAGGCCGATATTTTCGTAGGTGAGCTGTGAGCATGAAATCTTTTATCACGTTGTTGTAATGTTCGTGGGAGGAACATGAATTCAAAACTCATTTCAGATTTCACTGATATAAATATTTATTTCTATTTTTTATTTGGGGGTGAACGGGTGGGAGGGGGATGAAGTTACGTGGGTTCAACCCCCACTCCCACCACTCGAATGAGAATATATACATAATATAACTAACCAACTGAGTTACAATCCACTTGTATGTTGGACTCATATATTATATTGTTAAGCTCCAATTCGAATGATTAGGTGTGCACATAGTGTTGAGTCTCCGACATCTGAGAAATGAGTGACTTGTTTCATTACATGGCTTGGTCAACTCTGTCCTTATAAGCTAAACTTTGAAATTGAGATTGAATTTTTTTTTCTTTCATCATGTATCAACTATCTTGCGATGACATAATTAATTATCGTGGACAACTTTGTTAATAACTATCGATTATTAAAAATAACAATGGTACGTTTTAGTTTATACATTAGAAGATTTCTATATTGTTCTACACTCATTAATTAGTCTAAATTATCTAAAGCTTTTTTAAACTTAAAAAAAAAAAGAAAAAAGGAGAAAAGGGTGGAGAGTCTCCACCAATAAATAAAAAAAGAGATTGAGCTAAACTACCTTTTACATAAAGGGATACCCTTCGGGGGTTTGTACTTGGACTAGCTACCAATGTACCAAATAACTCAACTAATACTCAAAACAAGTACATTAATCATTTTTAAATTGTAAAAACACTTATAAACAAATAAACTCCCTGATTTCGTTTCTTATTAGAAGATACGATACTGTTAACCTATCCTTTAATTTTTAAAAGTTTGTCTTCGTACGTACATGATGGCAAATCCCAAACTTTATCAATTTTTCTTTTTAAAAATAAAATCTTTCTGTATCTTAAGGAATTGATACTGTTCCAAAGTTTTTCTTATTTTTATTTTTAGAGCCAAGTTGTCATGTCCTCTTAAAATTTACATCGTAGGGCAGGCTGTAGGAACTCACGTCCCAGTAAGCATAGTCTATTAAATAAATATGATTTTGGACAACTCACAGATAGATGCAACTTAATACACTTATTAATATATTCCAATATGAGCAAGATTTGGATATATGCATATCTTTTTCTCTAGACCAAAATCAAAATGAAGACCAAGTTGGTCTTATTTTTATTACAAAAAATTAAATTCCACTGTTGCTAGGCTTTTTTATTTCTTAATATTATAATTTTTTTTTTCTAATTGTGGAAATCCACTTGGCAGACTGATTTTCTTGAAACACAAAGTAAGATAACTCAAGAAAAAATAAAACATTAGTCTTAAACGAATTAAACAAACAATTTTATTTTATAACAAACAAAATTTAGGTCAACATGTTATAATGTGTTTGTAACTTTTCTTATTTGTTCATCGTGCGTATATTTAATTCGTATAAAATGTTAATTTGACCTTCACATTTGATTCATGACACTTAAATTGAAATGAAGAAAGTAACTAAATTCTCATTATAAAGTAGGACTCTATATTAATTAAAATCCAATTCCGATACATAATAAATTGATTGAAGAGTGAGAAGTCCTACATGGATGATTAATGAACTAACTGATATCCTCATATAGTTTTGAATAATTCTTTCCTCAAGAGCTAATTTTTGAATTGATCTAGGTCAAAGTTCTATTTCTTATCATAATATCAATGCATGATTCCTACCATATCCGATTTATGACCCCCATATTGAATTGTCCACATCTGATATTTAGTCTTATTGGCGTAAGGTGGTTGTGTTGAAGAGTGAAGAAGTTCCACATCAATAATTAATGAGACAAATAATTTTCTTGAATGGTCTTGGGCAATTCTAACTCTTCACAACAACTAGTTTTCGGGATACACAAGATCCATTTCTTAAAGATTTTACATAAAGGTTGAGTTAAATGTAAGATTGGAAGGATATAAAATACCGTTGAATTATTAGAAATGGTACAAAATTATCCTCCATTCACCTATTGTTTCCAAAATATACTTCATGTCCACTTATTGACTCTAGAATACTCTTCTCATCCACCATTGAATTCAAAATTTACCACTTATATAACGATTTTAAATTTAAACTATTTAAATATTTTTTTTAATAAGTGGCGCTCAACTATTTTTTATAATTTAACTTATTAATATAATTTATAAATACATTATCCACACATTAATAATTAAGTCCCACTCAATTAATAAACCCGCCCCATTACTAATGCAACAACAGGAAAGCTATTGCCAATGAGTGTTTCGAAAAATTTGAGGCGAAAATGTCTCAGAAGTACATTATCATACATTCAAGTCCTCAATTCAAAACATATTATAATTCAAGGATCTAAATAAAAAATACTGATAAGCTTAAAAGTCTGAATATGTTCATCTTAATTATTCATTCGTCTCAATTATGTGATGTTACTTAATATAAATTTTTTTAAAATAATATATTGAAGTTTTAATATTTAAAATAAATAATAAATATATATACAATTATATTTCAAAAAGTGCATGAATTAATTGGGGATGTATACTTCTTACCTTTATCATAAAAATTTCAAATCAGATTCAAAGAAATCTTATTGAACCGGTTCTCCTGTATAAGCAGATCAACATAAATTTAATTGGGGCTCAATTCGGACTACTCGAATATTTTGGAGTCATTTGAAGAAGAATCTGTCATTTCGTCGTTGTTTTACTAGCGGTTTAGGGAGATTATTAGAATTGGTTTATAAGTTGTGTGGGTTTGTTAACTAGTAATGGATGATAAGCGGGTGCGTTATAAAATGATATAATTAAATTAAAATTATATCTAATAAGTGGACGCTAAGTATTTTACAAAATATTTAAATAGTTTAAATTTATAATTGTTAAATAAGTGTGTCATTTTGCACCAAAGGTAATGGAGCACCATTTTCGCGATTCAATAGATGGATAAGAACAATATTTTGAAGCCAATAGGTAAATGAAGGAAAATTTTATACAATTTTCAGTATTTCAAAGATATTTTAGATCCTTTTCGATTATAAATAATCAGACTTAATATCACACAAACATAAGATTAGGAGAACACAACCACCAAATCCTCACAAAGTATAATTATCATATAATTACATAGAAAGTAAATAAATTAAACTACCTAACCTATTACATATGCACGCAAAGGTTATTCCATGAAAAGAAAATAGGAAAACACAAGACAAGACAAGACGTACATTATGCTAAAAGGATATATATATATATATATATGTTTTGATCAAGCCAACTTCGACTAGACTTAGCACATTAAGTATCTGAACAAGCCACAATAATCAAGGCCAAACCTAATGATAAATTAATCACTATCAATTATATTGAAGTGGAATCATCAATTAAACAAATCTTTTTTAGAATATTTGGTCAAGTCACACAATTGACATAATAAAAATGTTGGTCACAGCGCTCGATAAAATAATGCAATAATTGGTCTTTTAGGTAGGGCATTTGGTCCACACGAGTGTGAACTAATTAATCAGCAGTTTTATGTTTTATTTTTTTAAAAGAAAATAATTAAAATCAGTACACACGTAGAAATTAAAGAAACTGGCCGGTGAGATCTGCTTATATATTATCTCTTTACAAATAAATCTGTTTAATTAAGAATCTTGATATCAAATAATTAAGGACCCCTCTTTCAAGATTTCCCAGATCATACAGCCTAACAAACATATCTTCCGTTTCTTTTCTTTCTACTAAGTACTAATTAATCAGTTGTTGTATTTAAGGTCAAAACTGATTAATTATTGGTATTAATGGATAATTTCCATTCAATATTTCCTTTACAACAGGATGATGATGCTAATTATGATTCCCATCAACAACAGCTCATTTTTCCACATGAAACCTATACCAACCCTTGTAATTTCATATACCAACAAGATCTGGTAAATGATTTTGCTTCTTTTGATTCATTGGAGTTAAGAGACAACAATATTACATTTAACAACAATACTAACAACAATCAGAAAGGGAAATCGTCTGTCGTTGAGGATAAGAAACACAAGAAAGTGATGCATAGAGAAATCGAAAGGCAAAGAAGACAAGAAATGTCTACTCTTTATGCTTCTCTTCGTCAACAACTTCCTCTTGAAAATATTAAGGTTTGACAAACTCATCATCCTTTTCTTTCTCTTTCCATTTTCCCAAACTTTAATTATCTCGGATCATCCCATTTACCATGTTGTAACAAGTAATTTGACGTGTTCCTAAAAGGCATAAATGTTTGAAATCTTTTAGGGAAAGCGTTCCACATCAGATCACATACTTGAGGCAGCGAACTACATAGAACAACTACAAAAGAATGTTAAGAATTTGGAACAAAAGAGAGAAAAGTTGATGAATGATTCAACTGGTTTAAGCAATGTTGATGGCATTAACAAAAGTGGAAGCTCAACATCTAGACACTGCCTCAGTGCTGTGCTATTGGACAGTAAGACTGCTTCGGATGGGTGGAGATTTTGGTAATTGGTCTCGGGTCCGACCTTTCTAGGGTTATTCACGTGTTGTTACTTCAAGAGGCGTAGCTATAGTGGAAATGAAGCTTACAAAAACAAATACTTCAAGTCTACTTCACACTATTCGAACTGAGGTATAATATAAATCCAGCAAAGAAATGATATGACTCATGACTTCTTTTCATTAGTTATATGAGACCAGAAATTTTGATAAGAGTATTCAAAAAATGTTTGGTGGTTAAACTTGCTAGCTAAACGAACTATGAGCACGCAATCATTGTTGTTTCCATTAAAGAGATGCAATAGTATGCATATTTGAAACATAAACATTGAGGTATCAATTGAATTCTTTTTGGACCATATAGCTCCGTCCCTAAACTCATTTTTCATATTTTAGTAGTACTTAATTCATTAACTGTTATGTTGCTCAGACTCTTCAAAAATATTGATGTACCTATGAAGGATCCTAAGAAGTGCTCTATATCCGCGCAACGTGTATATATATATATATATATAGCTTTGTGCCTATTTGTGAGCGGATCTTATAAATTTATTTGTTTTGTTATTCTTTGCAGGTTTCCCCTAGATATGACAGACAAGGGGATATTAATGTGGACGTAATCCAACAAAAGCTCACAGATATTATTCATGATGATACAAGTTTCAAGTGACTTTCTATAGGATATAAATGTTGTGTGATCCTCACCACCTCAGGTTTTATATATGCATCTTTTTTTTTCTTTCTTTTTTTTTGGAATGAAGCTGATTTTCATAGAGTGAATTATGTATGGATAGTGAGGATTCATATAGGCAGCCTACGAGTAAAGACATTGTTGTTGTTGTTGTTTTAGTCTGACCTCGTTTTTTGTGAAGTCCTCGAGTTCATTATAGCTTCTTGCTTTTAGTCTCAGGAACTTATATTTCATCCTGGTGTATGTAACATCATGACTTAAAGATTTTATTCAGTTAGTTCCAAATTTTGCTAATTTGTCAATCTTGCTTTTAGTATTTACCAAATTAAGTTTGCTGGATGCACATTGATGAAGATGATCAAATGATCCCCATTTTGTGGAGTCTTGAGAGGAAGTTTGTACTCGTAAATCAATACTAGAAACAAAGTTTGTTCCCACCGTGAATCAGTGAGAGATTTGTGCTATATAACACGGTTTTATCACTCATTTCCCATAGAATCAACTCATTGAAAGATGCATGGTGGAAAGTAAATTCGTACTGAAATAGTGCAGAACTTCATAATTTTTCGTATGAAAACATTATGTACACCTTTTCTTTTCTCACCGGTTCAATCAAAATATTCATGGAATTAGCCCCTGAATATTTTCCAGGGGAAATTCAGTGGAAAAATAGTGATCTATTTGCAGTAAATTGATGTTGATATCAACATACGCTTCTATCTTTCTGAGACAAATTACTTTTGCAGTCAGTTCAGCTGCATTTTCCCCATGAATCCTTAGAAGTATCTGTTGAAACATGGAACTGATGTTCATTCATATCTATCTTTGATACTCGTACAATTATGGTCAAGATATTAGCATAATATTATTTATGCTCCTTATTCTAGCATTGCGACACCACCCTGCTATACATAATTCAGTCAAAGCAAGGAAATGAAAACCTGATGGAGATGCATGTGAATAACTGCTTAGGAAATCCTACACATATTTTCTTTTAAATAGCGTGTGACAATCTTGTGTTAAAACTTAAGTTGTGTTCTGCTACCATGCTGAAGCGTTTTGACCCTACTTATTGAGATTTCTAGTCTTGGTTAACTGATCAATCTAATAATGACATAAATCATAACACCTCTATTTATCCATTTGTATGGTGCATTATATGCTAGTTTTGTCTCAAGGCTATCCCAACATCTTATGATAAATTGTTATGTATTGTTGGTAGTTGGGATTGAATTTCAAGTACACATAGTTGATAGTGCAGTGTGTACTAATATACATACTTGTGATTTTCAAATGTGATTAAAAATATAGTGGACTTTTCATATTAATGGTTGGTAAAATTTGTCGTTTTGCACTGATCAGACAATAAAAAATAACCCTCTCCTTGCTGACCATATGGGGCAAAGAATGCGATAAGACAGAAAAAAGATATATATCTTTTGCTAATATTAGCATACACAAACTCATGATTTTTATTTTTATTTTTATTAATCTTAGCATTAAAATTTATTTTTTTTAATCTTACGTAATGTCTTTGAGAAAATGACACATATGTCTATATTTAGTAGTAAGTTTAAAATTGTCTCGTAAATATATTTAAGCAGTTATGCACTTTAAGTTCATCTTCATCAAATATTTAATGAATTCTGACTAATACATTTACACGTTTATTAACGTCATAAATAAATGTGTCATTTTACTTAGATTTATTTATATTTATATTTTTTAATTTATTCACGCACGAATAAATATTTAAATTTATATAAAAGTTAAACAAATAGTTACACACATCTTACATCTTATATGACAATTCATGTTCTATGTGGCACTGTATAAATGTTAGCTAAAACCACATTAAAGGATATGTTTATATATTATGCCAAAATTTGAAAAATTATAAAAAAACTAAATTCATTGAAAAAATTCCCATCAAATCTCCAAATAACAACACCAAAAACTCAACCATATACAAAAAATAGATTTTTTCAGCAAAGTAGTCACAAAAATCACACATAAAAATAACTATATCATAATCCAAAATAGACCGATTGATACTAACAAAGATATCAAAAACTGCACCTCCGTATCTAAGTTCTTGTGAATATTTTTTCCCACCGTTCTCGTTGAAAATAACTTTCAAAATTCTTTAAAAATTTGACAAGGACAAAAAATATTCACTTTTGTCCAAATTAAAAGTGCTCAAAAAATATATTCTAACGACCATTTTAAACAAACACTCAAACATAACATTTTAGTTCTTTTTATCTAATGATTTGCGTCATAGCTCAACTCTAAAAATTATTAAACTATACACAAGTTGAAGAAAAAAAACCACAGATGATTGCTGCACGCAAGTATTCTATGTAAATCAATAACTAATAAGGAATTGAGATTTCTTCGTCATTCACAGTAATTAAAAGATTGAGAGTATGACATAAATTTAAGCACATGCTTCACGTTAAACTCGTGGGTTATTATTATTATTTTTTAATCCTAAAATAAAGAACAGCCGTTAGAGTAACAGTGTTACTATTATTTTTATAAAAAAAAAATAGAATAATTACTGTACAAATTTGCCTAATTTCAGTGGTGCTGTTGACAATAAGACAAAAATTAGCTAATCAAATCTTGCTTCACATCAAAGCTAAAAGACAATTGGACCAGATAGTCTAAATATTTAACAACATAATACATATTATGTATAAAATATAATATAATTTGTGCTAAAGCACTTTTTAAGATGCCTCCATGGTCATCCACTGAATTGGAAATATCTTCTCATATTCTCATCCCTAGGTTAAGATTAAGCGCACACATTAAAAAAAAGAAAGAAGAGGCAATTTAATTTTTGTCACACAAAACTTGTCACATACTCATCAACACTATAAACATCTTTTTAACCAAGGTCTATCAAGCCAATTTCATACCTACATTATATGGTGAGTCTAGGATGGTAGGGAAAGAGGTGTCTCGGGCCATCATAATAACTTTGGAGGTCTAAAGCCAAATTGGAGTCATATTTTCTTAGTTGACATATATAAATTGAATAATTATAACATATTCGGTGTTTTATTTAAAAGGAAAAAAGTTTATATAATTTTTAAGTCTTGTTTAGAGTCGCCACTTAATTTTAAAGAAAAATCAAGAAAAACTATTTTTTCAATCGATTAAAATAGGAAACCGGTTGAAAAAAGTTTCAAGGGGTTCGAGGGTTCATATTAATATTTTAGAAAGGTATTTAAGACACCTAAAATACCTGTTAGTACGATTTTCTGGCAACTAAAGTGTTTGGCTAACTTAATTTGAGAATAAAAATCATTTAGAGTTGTTTGAAAGTGAAATATTAGCTTACTATCTAAGTGAAATTTTGACTTGCAAGATTTATTATTTTTTAAGTCCAATTGAAGTCGATTGATTTAGTTAAAATATAACGGCGTCTTGCGGGGATTTGAACTTTTTTAACCCTAAAACTAACGACAGATATTGACAAATAGGGAAATAAATGTGAGAAAGTAAAAGAGAGAGAGAGTTGGGTCCAAATCCGATTTTTATCCGTCTGGAGTGGTATTTGGACCCATTTACTTTTTGGGTTTTTGACCCACTTCAACTGTACGTGTCCTAAACCTCTAGCAAAACAATAATAAAAAAAAATAACAAAGGCTTAGTCCCAAAAGTAACAAAGTACAATTATGTAGGTTAAGTAAAACTGGGTCTTTTGACCCGATCTTCTTTCAAATCTCCAATCTACTCCATATTTCGACCTGGGACCTGCCCATCGAATATGAAGACTGGTCGACTCGAATGAGGAAATGAAATTAGCAAATATAAATCGAATAAAAAAGAACTTCAAGACAAATGTTTATGCAATTTGATTTTACTCAATGGGCTACATACATTCCGCTAAACCTTTAGACAAGGCATAAATGAAGAAGCCTCTAAGTCGAGAAATCAGTCCAAACATCTACTTAGACAGTGATCTAAAATCAAAGATGAGCATCAAGCTATCTTGAAAACGCATCACTCATTTTATAGAAATAACTTAGACAGAACACGTCAGGCAAACTTGTGCATATCCAACCAACATAAACAAATAAATTAAAAGACTACGACTTGTTTACCTCTTCACCTGGGCAACGACGACCTAAGACAAACTTCCACCTAAACTCGACTAAAAAGATCCAAATGGTATTGATTAGTTTTACTGTTTAAAATTTTAACAAGATACCAATAAACAAATTTGATCTTTTTTAGAAAAGATTTTGCATAACGTAGAATGTGTGAACATTTCAGAGTTTTTAGAATATTCAAAAATAAAATAGTAAAAGGGGAATAAAAAAAATAATGTTTGTTCATGATATTGTTAGAATATAAATGAGGAAACAAATAGATATACACACATAAGATACGATATAACAATTCACCAAACACTATTTTATTTCTCAAAAATTAATAAGATGATCTCTATATCGAAGGAGGTAAACAAATTATTATATTTTATATTCAAAAGATTCCTTTCAACTTTGAAAACCAAGTATATGTGACATAGTAAAACTAGTAATTCTAATTAAATAATACTAGGCATAGTTTCTTTTATTTGTAATTCGTAGTAAATATTTCATATTTTTTGCCATCTACCGAGACCCATTTGGAAGGTATATTAGTATATATGAATTTTCCTTAATACAATTTTGTTTATATACAATTACTATTAACAATATAATTATGATTAGTTTGTTAGTTATGTTAGTTAGAGTGTTAGTTAGATGTCACATCAAGTTAGTTAGAATTTTGAAAGTTAGTTAGTCACACCTTTTGCATTTTATATCTTTTGTATTTGTTGAGTATAGGACCAACAATTCTCTTGTATATATATGTGAGAATCAATACAAGAAGATCTGAGTTTTATCTTCTACAATTCAACATATGTGATGCCTCCTTCTTCTTCTTCTTCTTCTTCCTAAATCGATTGTTATGGTTCCATTCTGTTTTGGTGTAAATCACCATTGTTGATCAACTCAATATGGTATCAGAGCAAGGCTGTTCTTGCTGTTTTTGATTTGAATCTGCTGTTGGTTTCTTCTTGTTTAGTTGTTTTTCTTGTATCCAATCGATCCTTCATCATGACAGAACCTGAAAGTGCTCCTTCAGCACAAGGAATCTCTGTTAACAGTGATGCACACAACACTCTTTACATACATCCTTCGGATAGCCCTGGTATGGTATTAGTTCCAACTCAATTCGATGGAACAAGATATAGATCCTGCGTGGAGAATGCGGAGTAGAGAGCTGATGAAGAGCTTTGTCAGGAAGAACACGCTGGATTCATTGATGGCAGTTGTGTTAAAACCAACTGCAAGATCAAGCCAGTTGCCATCAAGGGCAGAGATGCGTATGACATGGTGACTTCTGGATTTTAAAACTCTCTCACTAGGAAATTGCATTATAGTGTAGAGTATGTTGTGAATTAGTGGAACTGTGGAAAGAACTTGAAGATAGATATGACCAAACAATGGAGCACAAGCTATATCAAATCAAAAGGAGATTAATGATATCACACAGGGAAATTTGGATATAAACGTCTTACTACACAAGGATGAAAAAGATTTGGGAGAATTGGAGCACTGTTGAATGTTAAAGATACAGTGCTCTCTGTGCTTGTAATTGTGGACCAAGGATTGGATTATACAAAGCCAGAACAAAGATAGCGTTTGAGACAATCTTAATGGGGATGAATGAGGTGTATACTGTGAGAAGAGGCAACTCTTATAGAGAATCCATTCCAACAATGCACAAAGCCTTTCCTTGATGATTCAGAGAGCGAATCAAGAGGAGTTTAAACTGCTAATCAAATCCTATGGAATCGATTTCCTGAATGTGAATATTCTAATAAAATGGAGAAGGGGAGCAACAGGAAGAAACTACCAAAAATATCATTCTATAATGAAAACTACCCTGGCAATATTTCAAAAGTAACAACAATTATGGCGGATACACACCACTTTCCCGCTCACAGTAGCAATAGAAGTTACTATGGTCTGTAGTTATTGCAAAGGACACGGACATAGTAGGGAGAAATGTTATAAGTTGATTGGATATCCTAGTCAGACTAATAGGGAAAATGGTTCTCATGCAAGAGAAATAATCATGCAATATATAGAGGAAGAGAGGTTGTAGCCAAGTCATGGATCCTCTGATAAGGTGTGGTATTGCACAGGGAGAAGAGTGCATGACAGAATATCAGAATCAAATGGGTACATTCACATAAAGATGCAATATGATAAAACATTGATGAAACTTTTGCAGGCATTTCGCAGTGAAGGAACTGTACAAAAAAACTCAAATATGGAAGCTGGTTCTGTGAACATTGAGGTACTATAGTATTGTCGTCATCTATTGATTGGCAATCCTTCATGATGAATGTTTCAATCAAGTGATTGACCTATGATCATTGATTCGGAGCATCCAATCATATTAACCTTTAACAAAATCCTCTCCTACTACCAATATCAAACCATGTATTACCCTATGTTGTCCTTACCAATGGATACAAAGTTGAAGTGATAGAATTTGGATGATTGTAGTGAAAAATGATCACATCTGTGAATTGTTCTACAACAATGTGCCTATATGTGCCCTATTTAATATAATCTAGTTGTCAGTTCACTTCATTAAACCTTCTTTCAAGGAGAAGTGTATCCTTTCACATAGTGGTCTTGTTTACTGCGGACCCTTTCAGTGAAGAGGGCCTCAGGTGCTTGGTTAGTAGCAGAGAAGGACTCTATTTTCTTGTTAAAGGTGTCTGAAGAATCTGCTATTTTAAACAAATGTGGTCACAGATCTCACAGCACATCACAACTCTTCTTTGTCGAGACAATATGTCAAGCCACAAACCAAAACGTTACATGATAATAACAAACTGTACTAGCCATAATGTTTGGTCTTCATACTTCGATACTGTATCTACAAACATAGTGTAGACTCTTGTGGCATAATAGGACTTGGGGCATGTGCCTTTTGTGAAAATGAGGCAAAATATTTCTACCATCCCAAGCCAGTTTCTCAAACAAACAACCTTTTATGTGTCAATCTGTCCTATGGCAAGACAAGAAAGATTGCCTTTTAGCCAAAGTTTCACACAACTCTAACTCAATTTTGCGCTAGTATGTTGATATGGGGTCCTTTACATGCAATTACCCATGAAAATTACAGATATTTCATACTATAGTAGAGATTTTAGGGTAGATCAACTGGACTCATCTGTTAAGCCAACCAAGAGCAAGCCTTACAAGTTCTCAAAACTTTGATAAATATGATTAGAAAACCAATTCCACACACGTCAAGATTGTTAGATCAGATAATGGACTGAGTTTAATAACAATGAAACCAAAATTCTTCTTTCAATCCAAAAGGTATAATCAATCAAAGAGCGGTCCCTATACCTCAACAACACAGCCAATAGTGCAAAAGAAAAAAAAAAAAAAAACCCACAAAATATTTGTTAGAGACAGCAAGAGCTCTTCTATTTCAATCAAAGCTTCCCATAAAATACTGGGGGGAAATGGGTTACTTACCATGCAACACATCTTATAAACAGACTTCCTTCAGGTCTATTTGAAAAAACATGTCCTTATGAAATTTTCATACAAACAAAACCAGATTACAGCCAATTAGATCTTTTGGTCGTTTGTGCTACCCAACATTACCCAAAGTTAAAGGGGCTAAACTGCAACATAGAACCACTCCTCATGTGTTGAGGTTCCCCTTTGAGAACAAAGGATACAAGTTAAGGAGACACGGAAGGAGTCTGCCCACAAAAAGGATTACATGGGTAAGGGATTGTAGTGTTCCTGAGCATGTTTCCTTTTACCTAACTTCAGATAATGTGGTCTTGCCTTCTATCCTGCGTACAATTCGACAATGGCGAAGTTTCTTTAGATGTTTTGATGATTGTATGAAGCCAATGTTGATAGCACCTTTGGTAAATCAAAATACAGATGTGCTCACTATACTCTTCAAAACTTATCATCTAATCGGTTTCTCCATCTATAACATGAGCATCAATCACCTTCTCGCCCCTACAGTACTTACACAGAAGACACAAGACGAGCAAGATTTCTTCACATTTGAAAGAGTAATCTAATCAATCCTACCCTAAAGACTCATATTACGTACCACAAGCCATTCCCAGTGATAAACGCTTTTTTTAAATGCCATGTTCACTAAACACCATCAATTACTCCCATGATATTGCATATAATAGCTCAAGCAATGGTTTGAAAACATTGGTTTTTTTTTTTATACCATGATAGTGAGCCTTTATCTTATGAGGAAGCAAATTAAGTCCGCATGGCAAAAGGCCATGGTGCAAGAATTTGATGCCAATTTATGCAAACCAATACTTGGAGTTTGTAAATTACCTCCAGGAAAAAAACAAAGGCAATTGAGGGATGTAATGGGTGTTAAAGTGAAGCACAAATCTGATGGTGCATTGCAGATTTAAGCCAGACTAGTAGTTAAAGGCTACATCAACAGGCTGGTGTGGCATTATACAGAGACTATCTCCAGTGGTTAAAATACCACTGTGCGACCTTACTGGCATGGCTCCTGTTAAAATAAGGTTGGGAGATGTCTCAGCTTTGATGTGAACATGACTTTCTTCATGGTGATCTGCATGAAGAAGTATTACATGAAACTACCACAGGGCTGCTGTGGATGACTTGAGCCTTCGTGTGCAAGCCTAAACAGCTCTTATGGTTTAAAAACAGGATAGTCGACAAGGTATGCCAAGTTGACTGAGGCTATCACTCATGAAGGCTTATGACATTCTCATCATGATTACTCACTTTTTCCATAGAAAGGTTGTCTGCCTTAGTGTTTTGTTGTTTCGTCTATTTTGGTGATTATTATTTCACAGGAACAGACACTGCTGAGATTACACAGTTTAAAGGCCTACGGATGATACTTTAAGATTAAGATCTTGGTCGATTGCATTACTTTCTAGGGATGAGATACTTCGCACCTCCCCCCCCCCTTTTACCAGGAGGGGGGGGGGGTATTGTCCCCAAAGAAAGTTTGTATTGGATTTACTAAAAGAATTGATTGTTAGTGGTCGAGTTCACTTGCATTCATCTTGATCCATAATATCAAACTAATGCAAAGAAGGAACCCCATTACAAGATCCATTACATACTACAAAAACTAGTAGGAAAATTGAATTTCTACGAAACACTAGACTGATATTATAGCACTCAGGTTCAACACACTTGCGCCCAGTTTATGCAAGATCCTAGAACTGTCAGATTCACAAGCAACAGTTAATCATTCTTAGGTACTTGAAAATGATCCAAACTTAGGCCTTCATCTGTCCAGAGATTATGATTGCTCAATCCAACAATACAAAGCATAGTGGATCAGACTGGGCATCTTGTCCAGACTAATAGAGTCAGTTAGTGCGATACTTGGTTTTACTGGGAACAGTCCCAATCAAATGGAAATCAAAGAAACAAGAAACATCTTCATATCCTCTGCAGAAAGAAGCAGAATATAGATCCATCAGGAAAGGTAGAGAAGTAGGTGAGATGGTTTGGCTTCACAGGTTGACAAAAGAGTTAACTAATCTTTATGATTCTTCACCTATCATGTCTGTTGTGATAGTCAGTCTGCCACCAATAGCCTCACAATCCTGTTTTCCATGAGGCGAACCAAGCATATCAAGTCGATTGTCACTTTTTACGCAGCCACTTCAGGGGGGCTCATTCCCTACATCACATTTATACTACTGAGAATGCTAGCAGATATTACTCACAAAGGCTCTAACTGCGAGTTGTTAAAACATTCAGCATAGTCAAACAAGTTGGCTGTCATCGAGATATCACTGCCCAACTTGAGGAGGGGTATTAACCAATAATGATGATTTAGTTTGGTAGTTATGTTAGTTATGTTAGGTAGAGTTGAGTAGATGTCAATAAAGTTAGTTAGAATTTGAAAGCTAGTTAGTTCACACCTTTTGCATTTTATATCTTTTATTTGTTGAGTTATAGGACAACAATCTTGTATATATTTGGAATCAAAACAAGAAGATATGCGTTTTATCTGCTACAATTTAACATATCGCGATGCATCCTTCTCTTCATTCTTATTCTTCCTAAATCGATTGTTATGGTTCCCATTCTGTTTTCGGGTAACATCACCATGTGATCAGACTCAATAATTACCATTTTTTAGTTTGTTTTTAACATTCAGTTGTTGTTGTATATCAGTTTATTTATGTTTTAGTTGTATACAGATTAAGACATGACAAGTTTTTTGGGGATAATCTATATCCTAAGATATCTAAATCAATTTTTATGGCATATCGAAACATCCAGACAAATAGGCAGCAAATAAAAATTGCTCTGCCAGCTCAATATAGCAAACTATAACTATAAAATATAATGATTTTATGTATGCTAAACCTAAAATTTACTCAATTTTTTTAAAATAATATATATATACATATAGATACATCTTTAAATTTGGAGAAAATGAGGGCCCAAAAAATATTGAAAGCCCAAGCGATTGCTTTAGTGACCTTATGATCAAGACAATCCTATGGCCTAGATGATTGTTAGCGCATATCTATAATGTGCGGTTGTAGGTAAGAAATTTCAAGATTTAATCCATTGAATCGTGCGAATACCTATCTTAACCCTTTAGATGAGAGAGCCCTTACCGCTCAATGAAACCGGAAACCCCAAAAGTGAATGAAATCCAATATATCACCTAATGAATTAAGAAAACAAGTTGACAACCTTCATAAAATACTACTTGTCTTTGACAACCACACAGAATCCTTCCTAGCTAGGGACTAATCTAATAAATATGTACGAGAGCTTTTAAGAAAGTATGAATTATGAACAATAAGACAACTCTCATCATAAAGAAAGAGGAATAAAAATTATCGGAGATCATTTTGTTATTCTTGACATTTTAGTATAATTTGTCCTGTCGTTTTCATAGTTTATCTCCATTATTGGGGTTTGTACGATAGTAATTCTTTTATGGTTCGAGGGTTTGAGTTTTATTCAGAGTGTGAGATCAAAATAAGACCTTTGTTTTATTGAATCTAACCTTAATAAGCTGCAAATAGTTATCTACTACGCAAATTCATATCTTTAATTATTAAATTGTCGCAGTCTTATATTTTAGAAAAAATTGTGCATAACGGCAAACTATTAATTTAACATAAATAATATAGCTATTATTGTTTCATTTATTTCCATTGAGTAGTTACATTTTCACAATTTTGCTACTATTGATGGGTCCCACGGTTTGTATATGTAAATAAAAAAACGAAAGTTATTCCTTTCATACAATTCACTTCATCTTCTTCCTCTCTCCCATACCTTTCAATTTCTTTAAATTTCTCTCCACAAAATTAGTTTGAATTTAAAATCTTCATCACTACGCTCTCAATCGTGCCTTAAAAAATTTTTTTTTAAGGATCACCAAAAAATCTGTCTAAATCAATGTATTCTTTGAGTTGTTCAGATCCAAATTCGAAAATGACCCAATTTAAATGGATAAAATTATCAAAAAGTCAAATACATTAGGCGAATCTACTTCAACAAAGAAGAGGAAAACAAAAGCAATTAATTTTACCAGTGATCAGTCAAAATTATCTGAAGACATAGTTCCTAACTTAATGGAATCGGATGGATCTTAAGAACTTAATGTCTATGTACAAACAATAATTATTGAGTTCTATTGTATGATTCTATAATAAGCCTTTTGTATATATGTAGTAATACTTTCTTAGATTTATTATGTTTATTTGTTTGTTTTTACAGATTTGTATAATTTTTTTATTACTTGTTGTATACACCGTTATCATGCATATGAATTTCCTTCATACATATGTTGTATAAAAGTTAATTGTATATATATAAAATTCGTTGTTTGTATATGCATCATAGTTACGCATAACAAGACTTGTGTGTATAATTTCTTGAAGTATATATGTGATAATTTTGTTTATAACCAATTATTATGTTTTAGTTTTTAGTTTGTTTATACGCAGTCTATAAATTTTGCACAAAAGACACTGTATATACAAGTAGCAGTAGATATTAGCATTTGTTTGTATATAATTTGTTGTTTGTATATTTTCCATAATTATACATGTCTATATAATCTCTTTAAGTATATATATGTAGTAATTTTGTTTATAACCAATTACTATGTTTTAGCTTGTTTATACAGATACAATGGAGTCCCAACTAATGAAGAAGTCAGAGGGGAAGAAATTCTATTAAAATATAATGTGCGTGAGTTTAGCTATTTTCTTCTTTTCTGTGACATAATTTAGAGCATTTTTCTTTATTTATTTTTAAAAATTAAATTGTATATAAATTGACAAGGTTATCAAAATATAAGGAGCAAAAAATCACAACAAAAAAGAACATATACTTATACAAATTATAGCCAAGTCAATTTATTATACAGATTTCAAACATATACTTATACAAAATATATCTACATATATAAAATTACAGCCACATACAAATATTAAATTGGACCAGCCTAACAGTAATAGAAATAATAAAAATAACACTACACACACATTTAAGATGTTTTAAATATCAATTATAAAACACATTTTTAATAATAAACTTACTTATAGATATTATTATCAAGTTATAGCATATCAAGACCAAAATAATTATTATCTATTAATTTTTTTAAAATTAATAATTAACTATTTAAATCATTATCATTTATTATTCAATGACCTTATTTAAACCCAATGGAGTTAATTAAATTTATTATTTTAGTTACTTTTTTAACAAACCTTTTAACTAATGTAATTTAAATTAAAAATATTATAGTTACCACAACCTTTTTGAAGATAGCTACAAAATAAGAGGATTTATCACTATATAAACAATTACAGTTTTATTTTTAAAACTGGTAAAACGTTTATCTTAAAAATAAATAATTATACTTCCCCAAATTTTGTTCTTCCCCAAATCATTTTCAACATCATTACCTTGCACGACCTATCAAAATTTTGTCACAAAATCCGACACGCTAAATTTTTCTATTCACCAACAACTTCGCTCAAAAAATCACTCTCTCTTAACAGTCTTCTTCAAGCATTCTCAAAATATTTGCATTCAAATGCTTCATTTTTAGCCCTCAAATCCTTTAACTCTTGCCGCTAACAAAAACCGTATACATGTCGAAAGACGGGCAATGAAACCCCGAGAAAAAGTAGGAAGATTGAAAGATGAAGCAAGCTCACGACGATTTTCATGCTTCATCTTTCAAAAGTTTTTCACAAACACAATCTCAACCTTCATCTGATTAAAGTTAAATCTAGATCAGAGAAAATCAAAAAAGAAAAAAAAAACCAAGCAAACAAACTCCAAAGGAAGGAAAACGAAGAAGAGAGAAAAGGGAAAGAAAACAAAAAAGTATCGAATCTGGAAAAGGAACGAAAGAAGATGGAAAAGCGGAAAGAGAGGAAGGAAAGGCAAAGAAATCGTCAGATTCTCAATTGATGTAGAATAGTTGATTAAAATCAAAAATCCAAAAAAACCAAGAGCCTCTGAAAACCGATACTTCACATTTACAGAAGAAGAAGAACAGAAACAGTTAAACCAAAAAAAAGTTTCAAAGCCGTTCTTAAAAGTAATTTTTAATTTAAAACTTTTTTTGTTTTTATGTTTGTTTATTTATTTTTTGTTATTGGGTATAAAATAGTTAATATATAATTTTGTTGTGTAATAAATAATATATGAATTGTGTATATGATTCACGGTATGAAAATTACCAGATTTTTCATATTACAATCTCAATTGCTGAAAAAATAATTTTTTATGGATGATTCACTGTATGAATTGTGTATGTTCACTGTATATATAAAATGTGTATACAATTTTTTAGATCAAGTTTTTGATACTCTGTGTTGATAGTAATACCTAATTAGTTATATTTATGTTTTTTAATTTGTATATTTGGTGTTGAATATATTGTGTATGAAAGAATGTTTCGGGTAAGTTTGTTTTTGAATGTGTTGATTATATGTATTATGTTTTGTAGTTACTATGTGTTATGAATTATGTATTTTCAATATATGTGTGAAGTTGTTTGAATTGTGTATGATTCACTGGAGTAGTTTTGTATTACATGGGTATGAAATGTGTATGCTTAATGTATTTAATTTGTACAAGTTTTTAGGAGGAAGAAGACACAAACAATTTGTCTTCATGTATAAACATGATGTGTTTTGCGGATTTGTGACCTTTTTAGGTCAAGATAAGTTTCAACATTCCTCGATGAAACACTTTTGAATTTTTTTATAATTTTTTGGCTTCCCAACATTAAAATTCAATGTGAATGGTGAGACACTTATTTATAATGGGTAATGAAAATGTTAGGGATGACATGTTGTCATTAAAGTAAATGGTAAAAGAGTATATTTTGGGTAGTGTTTGGTAAAAGAGTTTGTTTAAACGAGTTGTGCCCTATAATGGTTTGAAATGTGGACTTGTTTATGATTTTGTATCTGATCCACATATTTCCAAACAGACTCATTGCTGATTGAAAATTTTGGAGATGAATAAAGTACCACGTCCGATTTTATTACAAGGTTAAATTGCAAAATTTTTGAGGAAGAAGATGACCGTCTAAAAATAGGGATTTGTATTTATTCTTTCATTTCTGACTGCATCAGACCCTTCAAAAAACAAAACCAAAATTTTATGTTGATTTGCGTGAGTTCTTGCGACGTATGCCACATCTCCTTGGGCAAATGAGTGTTTTAATTTAACACTCAAAGGTGCAATTCAAAAATAAAAAAAAATCCCTCGTCATTCAAATTCAGTCAGTTCCACATAGCATGTGCCAGATGGTTTTATGAGTGTTGTCATCCATTTGAAACAAATTGCTAGAAGGTTCAAATCGCCACCACGAGAATCTGAACTGGAAAAAAAGACACCTCCCTAATGAGTCATTTTTTTTGACGATTTGAAGAAACAATTCAGCACATGACCAAGAAAGATATTTTTCTAACAATGTTATGAATTCATTATAACTTCAGTATCACATTTTTTGGACTGCAGCATAAAATTCAGGAAATATTGTCTTCTCTGAAGAAAGAGTTAAATCTCATGGACGAACATTTGTAAATCAGTCCAGCAAGCCACCATGATTCTAGGAAAATCACACGATCATCGGAAAGGAAATCGTTGTGTTGATAGTGAACATAAAGTTGAAATATTGAGAGCTGATAAATGCAGATGGTACAAGTAAAAACTTCAAATACAACATAATTTTTTTTGAAATACACGTTATACATATCAAATACTTATTTTTTAATTAACAAGTTAAGGCCGAGTTTGCATTGAAAGAACTCAACATAACTGTAAGTTGCAACATAATTTTATATAATAATATAATGACTTTCATAAACTATTTATACTATTAAAAGATTTTAATTACTGATAAGTTCACAAGCACATGATGCTATTCAAGAAGCTTATGTGAGCACTCCACCAAAATGATACTGATGAGATGCGAGTCGTCAAGGGAGAACAACTACCCGAAGAACAACAAGAGGTAGATATTTATGTGTCTACTTTATGTATGAATTTTGTTTGAAAAATAATATATTGATGTTTTCATACTAGAGTGAGTATAAATTAGTTATCACTCGTTTTCAGATATTTAGAGAACAAATATAACAACACATCATTTACCTGTATATTAGGTGGACCATATGTAGATACATAGTTAATATAAATGTTATGATTAATCAGTAGAAAATTGTATTTATGAAATTACACATGTTTATAAAAAAAAGTGATCGTATTAAATTGATTCTATATGATGTCTTTATGATGGACTATTGGGTGGAAAATATAAATTGATGTTGTTTTCATAATCGTTGTTTATAATATATATCATTTGTTTTCAATATTAAATAAAAAAATTAACAACACAGCATATATTATGTGAAATGTTCTATGTGTATATATATTCATAGATATATGTAAAGGTTATGTATTAATCATGTAGGAAAATTGTGTATTAATATTATAATTTTTCAGGAAAACGACCAACCATCAAGCTGGAAAATCTGATCCAACCAGATATGCCTTACAGTTTAGTTTCAATTGGACAACAACGTACAAGTCAAACACAGCTGGTACGAATATTATTTTTATCACATAAATGAAAAATTTAAGAATTTTTTTATTTAACGATTTTTCATGTATATGAAGCGCAAAGTCAAAGGATGAGTGTTTAAATGTTGATGCATCTACAACGTCCAAAATCAAAACCACCAAATTGGACGATTATCCTGATTTTTACCTGACACAATAAATCTTGCACTGATCCGATTTAATGCCACCACGACTCCAAGGTGCGAAACACGACACTAAGAATGTGGGTAAATACGATTCTTCTCATTATATACGAATGTCGGAAGGAGAAAGAAGTTCAAATAGATAATGACATTCTTCAATCAAAAATCCATTTCAAATTCACAAGGGGTTTGATGTTCCAGTTGAATGAATGAAAAGGTTCAATAAAAGATTTAAGATTTGTGGTGTCAAGCAGGCGTTGTGGAAGGGTAAATTTACAATGGAAAAAAATATTTTATTAATTTCTAAACTCCTAAATAATAAACCAGTTTTGTAAATATATACAGGAAGCGCATTTATTCCAAGATCTAAAAACACATTTTATCCTAAATGGATTTGGCGTTGTCAAAATCGGAGAAAAAGAAAAGATTTTTTTCACATTAATGAAGTCAACCAGGGCAGACCTGGGAGGAAGGGGTTATAGACATTTTTTTTTCAACTAATTATTATTGATTTTGAGTGCAGTGATATATGTATAAATATTTTTGGTATATGAAATAGTGCGTGACATTGATGAATCAAATAGGGGTTTATAGTTTTTTTATTAAAACAGCATATTAGTAATAATGTTTATCTCTAAGAAAGCTAAAAACTCGTAAACAGTCACTTCTTACAGTAATATGATTGTTGTCTATGGCGTGGCGTGGGGTGATAACATTGAGAACAGTCGGAGGGAGACAATCAAAATGTGACATGAGATGCTTCACGGACCATAATTGTTGGACAATGCATTAGAGGATATAAGCTGCTTCCTAACATTCCGTGGAAGGATGAAAAGTAATAAGCCAGGGGTCAAATCTAAATGACAAATTTCCATGGTGTCTTGTTGATGATTCCGGAATCAAAATGTAGATGTCTTTATGTATATGATTCGATGAGGGAGGATCTGTTCAATCAAGGAAAGTCAAAGAAGCTGTTGATAAGCTTTGAAAACCATGATCCTTATTCTGACGAGCCACATGGTTTTATGGCCAAAAGGAGTAGGATGATTTGTATGAAAATAATCTCCCTGATTATCAACAGAAGTCTCACTTGCAACTCAAGTATCAAGAATGTACACATGTGCATCAACAAGAAGAAAGTTCAAAGGATGTATTATTTCTACATTATTTTCTTATTCCATTTAAATTGAATTGCCTATATATTCTGACAAATTTTTCTTTTCAATGTTTACAGGATTGTGGTTTATACACATCTCTATTTGCCGACATTAAATGCGCAATGTGTTTTTAATATCACATCGTGTATGCTTCAAACTATCATCGTCAAAGATAGGTAAGCTTCCTTTGGCATTATGGAAAATCAAAGAATGCTGAAGCGCAATCGTGAAAGATGAAGTTACCGAACAATTGTCGCAGAAGGTGGACCTCGAACTCATAAAGAGCAGGTTATGCGACACCCCCAATTATCCTACTCCCAAAATTTTGTTATATCAGGAAGTAAGAAATCTCATGGCAAAATGTACATTTTTGATTAGAATGATATGTTTTAACTTATGAAAATTTATGTATTTTTCCATTTTTTTTATTAGGACTACGGATGATTTATATAAATTATTACTGATGATACTAAATGTGTCTAACTTAACATATATGAACATGTAATGAATCATGTATGAAATAATTATATGAAGTCTGAATGTCATATAAAAATTTGATATATAGTACATAGTAATGTTCAATATTATTCAAACTGTATTTTGCAGGAATACTATACACTTCAATACAAACAGAAACCAAGACTATGAATTATATTACTGCCGATGAATAATGTATGAAAATGTTAAATATATCATACAATTCATACATTAATAAATCAGTGTATAACCTTATTGCATACATTATTCATCCCCGTAATTAAGACAATTTGTTGGTTTGATTTGAAAAAATATATTTTTAAAATACAAACAGAACAAATTATGGTCTTGACTGGTATGAATTAATGTGTTGAAACTGTATGTATGAAACATGTATTATAATTTAATCTGTATAACATAAACATAAGTATTTTTTTAATATGCAAGTATGGAAGTTGTATTAAATGTATACAGTTTGCTTGTAGTCCCCATAGGATGCAATAACTGATAAAAGTATATGTATTATATGATTATCTTGTTAACATTTGGAATATATGAACAGTTGTATATACAATGTATGACATTTGTATGAAAAGAATATATCCAATAAAAAATATTTTTCAACAATGTAAACCCTTCAAAAACCACAGATTTTAAACAGTACGACATCATTGTCTTTTGTACAGATAATTTGAACAAGTCTTCCTTATTGTGGCCAACGTGATGGCATTACATGATGTGCTTTTGTCCTCTGCATTTCACATCTGCGAAACCCCTTCCACGCTTCAAGTTTGGGGTTTCCTGCTGCTCTTTTTGGACACGCATGGCATCAATTAGGCTGAAATATAACTGGTATATCTCACTTGTATATCGCACGGGATAGGCTCGACAGGAATGACATAAGACATCTTTGAAATTATTGAGGCTATAAAAAGCCCAGAACAGAAATCTACTTCATGTAACTTCCTGTTACCGGAGAACAACCATGCAGGCCCCCCGGTCTCATCCTGTTGCAGCTCTTCGCCACCTACACATCCTTGTGTTCCACCCTTTCCTGTGGTTTTCACTTTGTTTTCTATCATCACCTATCTCTCTATGGAATTCGTTCTACTGCTCCCACTCTTTCCACGTGATGCATAATGGTATTTTGTCAACATCCACCTTCACCCTCCTCTGCTCTCGATCACCCTTTCCCCCAAAATCCATTCTTGCATTTTTATAGGTGGACACCCCCCTTCGCATCACTCTCTCCTTATCTCAACAGACTTTAGATTTTTTCATATGTTCGCCTGCGTTACTATAGCATTACCTAACCTCGTTATAACGCGACTAGAGTATCGCTATAGGATGCCCTCCCGATCAACGTCGCGGTATTCACTGGTCACAACATTACACCTTACCGTCCGGGCAGCCTAGAAGAAAGGAGTAAAAGTGTTTAGACAAAAGGAAGAACACGGCAGAATCAAGGAGATACATAGGCACGGGGGAACACACACGGCGGACAAAAAGGAAGACACACGGAAGAACACGGGAAGAAAAATAAGGGACGGACCACTGGGAGGACAGATGGGAGGGAAGAACAATGCAACATGGGGGATGAACCCGGAAGACCAGGTGTTGTCACTCATGCTGTGTCATACAAAATTAATACACAAATATACACAATTTATAGACAAGTCACATATATATGCAATAACAAAATTTTAAATTAATACAAATTAAAAAAAATTTTTTAGGCATACTGACATACTACACAATTATTACTACTACATAAATCTAAATACACTTTCATATAATTTATCATTTAATACAAAAAAAATAATATACAGTTAATTCAATTATTATAAGAATTAATATATATATTAAAATCAATAAAGCTACGTACAACTATAAACATTGACTTTCGTATATGTTCATACACTATTGATATTACATTAAAATACAAAAATGTATACAGTATAATACAAAATCTCAGTATTGTTCTACTGTTCAAACAAACAAAAAAAAATTTGCAAATTGAATCAAAAACATGATAACTTTTTAATTTACCAGTGTAAACATTTAACATCATCTGCGTTTTAATTATAAATTAAAATACATTTAATATGGATAATATTGATGAGTAGAAAATATGAATAAATGTATCACAAAAAAAAATAAATTGAGCATATGCAAGAAAACATGAGAAAAAAATACGACACATTAAAAATATTAAAAAAAAACTACTGCACTTGATGTGAAATGTCATTTGCCACCATGTTTAATAAAATTGACACAATTTTCTCCATCAAATCAAAATCTAACTTTTTCAACCTTCAATTTTAATGTTTTCAAAAAAAAACAACGATAAAATTATTTGACAGAATTCGAATATATGAAATATAGTCAATTTCTGAAAAAAAAAAATGATACAAGTGTATGGAAAAACGATAACAGAATACAATTTTTAAGGATAAAAAATCAAAAATATTATCATTTAAAACACGGATTGAGGATAATTAGTGCATTATTATCAGTAATATATTTTACAATCCTAAAGGTGACACATTTTGTTATCAGTTCTAACATTAATACATTCACGGAAATTACCAATTTAATTATATTTTTTTAATTTATGTGTCCTTAATTTTATAAAATAATATTAACAATATTTTAATTTAAAGAAATGCCTATATAAGTTGATATTTCTTTTTATTACAATGTGATAGAAGGAAAATAAAATCTTATGCCATAACTTGCGAAATGATACATAATTGCTATATACCTAGTTACACATAGAAAATACTTCATACTATTGTATATAATATACAAAACTAAATTATCACAACAAAATACGAATCTGCACTGAATTAATATGCAAGTTCACAAAAATTGAACCACAAAATATAAAATTTTACAAAACAAAAATACGCTAAATTATTCCAACATATATCGACATATACATTAATAGAGTATATGTATAGATAAAACTACATGACTCACATAATATATAGTGGGCAAGATAACATTTAAAAGACATTACAAATTGAACAATATTATACAATTTTTTTTGTATATGCTAGCGACGAAATATATATATTTATGTGTTTGATAGGCCAGCGACAATTATACAAACTTTGCATAACATACAAATATGAATTTCTGTTTACTATAGCTGAAGGGGGGGGGGGGGGGGGGGGGCGGGAATAGTAGTCACTTAAATGTGTAAAATAAATTAAATTCTTATTCTTATCTTAAAATAACAAACTCAAATTCTTCTTCTTCATTTTTACATATAAATTTTTGATTTTATGTGTTTTGTTCGGAAAAGAAAAAATATTTATTTTCTATGTTTTTTAGTCTTTAGAGTCACACTTCATTTTTGAGAAAATCAAGAAAAAATATTCTTCCAATTTGACTAAAAAAAATCAAATTAAAAGTTTTTTAATGGGGGTTCGAGGATTCATATTAACGTCTTAGGAAGGTTTGAAAGCACCTAAGTCATTCGCTTACTTGCGGTTATCCGACAACTAATTTGTTTGGCTAATAGTTAACTTATTACAATTTGTTAAAAATCCTTGTAATATTAACTTACTTGTCTAAGTGAGTTTTGACTTGTAAAACTTATTTTATGATTATTAAGACTTGGTTGATTTTTAAGATGAGTTACTAAAACTAAGTATAGTGTCTTGCGGGGGATTTGTAAATTTTCTAACCTTAAAACTACTGACAATCAATCAACAAATAAATGTGGGAAAGTAAAAGAGTGAGAGAGATGTGGGATCCAAAGTCGGGTTTTGTCCGCCTGGATCGGTATTTGTACCCATTTCTTTTGGATTTTTGACCTATTTATGTTTGTACCTGTCCTAAACTAATCATACAATAATAATATGAAAAATTAGATCAATTAATACATTTTAAAAAATAATTACTGATTTTAGCGATAATTTTGTTAGTATCATTTATTAGCCAATGCTTTGTCAAATTGTTGTAATATGTATTAAAAGTTCATTATGTATGAACTCATATGAATTCTAAATTATTTTTGATATATATAGTTTGTTGCTACAAAACGTTTGGTCACATTGTATTATAAGCTGTATTAACAGTTGTTTGATAAATGTATTATTCAACATTAAAAATTTGTTATTATATGTGGAATAGTAAATTGTTCTTTGTAAGTGTATTAAACTTGTATTAAAATGAAAAATTAAAAGTGATCAAGTGAGATAAAAATATTATTGCTATATGTACGCATATTGATAAAAATATTATTGCCCAATCTTTCAAATTTTTCCTATCTCCTTTGATTCTTCCAACTCCGGCATATGTACGCCGACTTTTTATAGGTTGACTCGAGGAAATAAATAAGTTGGGCCTCTCTCTGAATGCAAAAGAAGAGAGTAGGAATCCAAGGGACTCGGGGGTGTCACATGCAACATTTGGAATACAACATGGAATATTCAGGTAACCATGAACAAACATCAAAATAAAACTTGAGCAGACGAAGGAATCTTTTGGACACTCATACACAACACATCAAGATACCAAAGATTACAATGACACAGGCTTCCGGAGCACTCAGAGGCAACATCAGACGATATATTATATACGAAATACTATGAAGGAACAAGTGTTACTACGACAATTGTCGACAGAGAATCCAAGTTAGCAGCATGCTTTGAAAATCACTGACACAAAAGAGAAACTTGTGAGATCATTATTTGCAATAATAACATTAAAGTTGATAGACAGATAGGCAAGCAATATATAAAAACATGCGACTCCATATTGAATGGCTTCCGAATTTCTAAGGAAACACGTATATGACCTTGTCATTGTGTCAACTAACTAATAGCATTCCAAGGTATTAAAGAAAACAACATTTCGAAACAGGGAAAAGAGAAAATCACGTTTATGTGCAGCGAATAGGGACAACGAGCCAGCAACTACGATCCTTCCGCCACACGAGCGAAACCTCCAGCAGAAATTTTAAACTCTAACAAACGGATACTTCCTCGGAAACTTGAACTGAAGAAATTTTTGTTTCACTTCTTGGATACTGTAGTAAATTATACTCAAAAGTCCCCATCTATTTCTCCCGATATATATATATATATATATTAATTTTCAAATCTGCCTCCCAAAAGAAAAATCCCCCTCTCTGTTTTCTCTGTATTTTCGGTCATCCCCAAGTCTAAATATATATGAGAAAATATCTAGGGTTCAAAAGGGTGGGAAAACGATGAAAAAATTTCAAATTCGAAATTCCAAATCCCTAAGAGATAAGGCTCAACTAGTTGTACCTAGTACCAAGCTCAACGGATTTGTGAAGTTCCTTGATCTTCACCATGTGAGAACCTTCAAGGTAATGAGAGAAGAGAACAGAACGAAATAGTTAGGTTTGAGTATATTCAACATCTCATCAAAATGATATGTACACATTGTATTTCTACAGCTTAGTAACAAACTCTAACTAACTTCCTAACAATATAACTAACTGAAAATACCAACAGAATACAGTTAGCTTAAATTACTAATTAATGAAAAAATATCTTTTATTAACATCCTACCCTCAACTGAGTGATTGAATATTATCTTCAAACTCCAGTTTGGTATTAATTTTCATTTTGTGCTGCCAAGACTCTTGGTTAATAGATCACCTGTGTTCACTTGTGGAAATAATGTGTCTTGATAATACCTTGACTAATCTTTGCTCTCAGCAAAAAGGAAATGACCAATCAATGTCAATGTGCTTAGTTCTTTCATGAAAAGAGGGGATTTGCTTGTGCAACTGAATAGCAGCTGCTGTCGCCATAAAATCTATGCGGAACCTCCATAGGATTTTCCAACTCTTATACAAACCATCAACCAAGTCATTCAGCCATCCAGAAGCCCAAATACTCTAAACTATGCTTCAGCAGAGCTTTCTAGATACTGATTCTGTTTCTGTGACTTCACATGACACTACACATGCCAAAACTTCCAAGTACCTGTGAATGACCTCTAGTCTCGTAAGCAACCACCCCAGTCAGAGTAACACTATGCCAAAAGTTTTATGTCTGAGGGCTTAGAGACCAAAGACCTGGAGCATTCTTTGATATATTGCAATACTCTAAGGTAGCATTCATGTGAGATGTTTAGGACTCATGAATTGAATTGACTTATTAGCCCTTGCACTACATATGCAATGCAATTCTAGTCATAGTAAGATATACAATTTCCTCTAGCAGTTGATATTGAGTAGGATCAGCAAGTAGTGTAGTTAGGCTATCTTCATTTGTAGAAAGACTTACTTAGTATTAGTTATAAAATCATAATAGTCAGACTGATGTAAGCGTCAGATTGTTTCCAAAGGGTGTTAAGGTTTAGTGCCACTTAATCCCAACTCAATAATTAGTTCCAATGCAATTCCTTTGGCTCACACTATTCCCTTTGTGATTAGCAAATTCAATTCCTAGAACTTTAAGTCTCCAGATCTTTCTTTTGGCTTAGCTTTAAGTAATTCCTTGTTTGTAGACTCAAGTGTCTTGCTTCCTGTTACCAGTAATAAGCACTAACAAAGATAATTAACAGCCTCTCTTGGATACTTGTCTTGGTGAATAAAGAATAGTCAAAATGACTTTGTGAGTAAGCCAACGTTTGTACCAACTGATCTGTGCGATTCTTTTGTCCCATTGCCTAGGAGCCTGTTTGAGTCATAAAGAGACTTATGTAATTTGCAGACAACAGGTTACCTCCTGGCTGGGAAAACCAGAAAGGGAACCTCTAAAACACCTCCTCCATTAAATCCCCTTTGAAGAAAAGCCATATGAACATACATATGAAAAATGTCTAGACCAATTTTTAGCTGCCCTGCCACAACCGACAATCGATCCTGACAGTAACCATCTTAGCAACTGGAGAGAAGGCTTCAGTATTATACAACCCCTCTTGTTGGCTCTAACCCTTTGCCACAAGTGCAGCCTGTACCTTCCACAGCTCGGAGGATGGATTTAACTTGAACACCCATTACACCCATAGGTTTCATACGGCTGGGTAATTCAATTAAACTCCAAGCTGTGATTATCAGTAAGCTTATGGAATTCTCAGATGGCATTGCAGCAACAATTGGTTTTATCTTTTTTAATAGCCTCAGATAGGAAGTGGGATTTTCGATGACAGAATAGGATGCAAAGCATCATCCCACACACAGGTGAGACATGATCATAACTGACCACATCAGAACTGAGATAAAACAGCTTGGCACTCCTTGCCTGTGGCAGACCTAGGTCATGCCATACAATAGAGGCTTAGTAGGCCTGGAAGATTTTCTAACAACAAGTACTGCTGGAGGTTGTACTGCTGAAAGTTCATAAGCAGAAGCATCAGCCACAGAAAGACCATATGCAGTAGAAGAAGGAGCGGGAACACTGAAAGATAACTGATTTGTATCCTCTATATGTGAGGCATGAAGTTCATCTTCCTTCAGAGAAAACAAATGAGAAGGAGAAGTAGAAATTGTCTTAAAAGGAAAAGAACTTTCCTAAAACAAGACATCCCTACTTGTCAAAAACACTTTGGACTCCAAATCATACATAGTATAACCTTTTTGAGATACTGAATAGCCAAGAAATACTGTAGGAATAGCTCTTGGAGAAAATTTGTCCACCTTTCTAACCTGAGTTACATATCCCAAACAACCAAATACTTTTATGTGAGCTAGAGAAGATGGGTGGCTGTGAAGTTTCTCAAAAGGAGATTTATCTTGAATGATAGCAGAAGGCAATCTATTAATTATGTATATAGCAGTGGTCACACAATAACCCCAAAACTTCAATGGTACACCAGCTTGAAATCAGATTGCTCTTGCTACTTCTAAAATGTGCCTATGTTTCCTCTCAGCCACTCCATTCTTTGTGGAGTGTAAGAACAAGAACTTTGATGAACAATACCAAAGGACTTCAACAAGGCATTCATTTGTGAGTTAAAGAACTCACACCCATTATCAATCCTAAGACACTTCACAACTGAAGAATAAACAGTCTGAACCATAAGCAAAAAATCCTTAATAGCAACAACAACTTCAGCTTTAGAAGGTAGTAGAAACAACCAAGTATATCGGGAATAATGATCAACAAGAGTAAGAAAGTATTTTTTGCCATTATAAGTAGGGATTCTATAAGGACCCCAAACATCACCATGAACTAATTGAAAACGACAATCAGATGTGGTAGTGCTAAATGGAAAAAGCACAATCTAATGGTTTGCTAAAGGACAAACATTACACTCTTGATTACATTTGTCCCAATAAGTGTAGAGAGGACAAAACAAATTCCTTTATAGTGGCAGAGGAGGGGTGTGACCCTAACCTATGTTGCCAAAGATTCATACTATAGCTATCAGGAGTCCTAAGAAAGAACTCCAAGTGATTGACGACCAACATTAGTAGCTGACAGTAGTAGAGTAGACAGCGAATTTCCGCATGAAGGCTTTCTTATGACCTGATTTGAAACAAATTCACAAGCCACTCTTCTATACCAATCCCCTTCACCTGTGCACTTGAGAGATCCTGAAGAATACAAAAAAATCAAGAAGAATAATACAGCACACTTGAGCTCCTTCTCATTTGAGAAACAGAAACAAATTGATTTGAACCAGGAATAGCATGTCATTAGTTATCTCTTTGACATGAAAGAGACGTGATGAACCCTGTGTTGAGTGACAGTAAGAGTAAATTAAATTACCAGTAGGGGCAGATGAACTTTTCCTAGACCATTCTTGTTTCCTGTTGTAGCTGTGTGATAAAAAAAAGAGACGGACTGAGTAACCATTGGGACTAGAAGCACCAAAATCCACTATCCACTTAACATCATCTGCAGTGACAGTAGTACAAGGAATCATACCTGCTGTCAAGGCTACATGAGCTTCAGATTTTTCTGAATAAAGAATTGTTAAGATTTGGTTATATTGTCGCTCGGTAAATTGAGGAATAGCACCAAATGCATCAGTAGAACTTTTGGACATGTGAGAAGAACCTGCAAAATTGGCAGATGGACATCCAAACTGATTACCACTATCACTGCTATCAGTATGACTACCTGCATTAGGATTGCCCTTGCTAGTGTCATTGTCCTTGACATATGACCCTGTTTTCTTCTTGAATTTATAATCTGGAGGATATCCAATCAACTTGTAACAAACTGCTTTTGTGTGACCTGTGAGATGACAATGATCACAGTAAAGATCACTTCTTCTGCTTCTGCCCTTGTAAGAGGAATAGTTTCCCTGATAGTTAGTGCGATATTTGAGTTGCCTTTGCCACTAAACAAAGCTGTTCCTTCAGCAATTTCGGAACTGTAAGAAGACGAACTCAGAGATCTCGGAATTTCCTCAGAATGATCATAGCGTAGGCATTATAATCGAAGGAGTAGGGAAGCATAATCATGATGTGATTAATGGACTGTGAAAGGTAAGACTCATGAGACCCATATAGAAATTGAGAAGACGTTGATACTCGAAGTGTTCACATTATTCATAGGACTCAGCACAATTAAGCCAGGGCATGGCATATTATATTACGCATCAAACTCAGCCAATAGTTTCTGCTAGTTTTGAGAAATAGGTCTGAAACAGAAAGAAATTCCTTGAGTAAGGTTTACAGATTGTGATGAAGGAAGAAGACACGAGGATCCATTAGCTTATCAACTCTCCTTGGAGATCAGTCACACCTTGCTTACACGCACTCGTAGCATATACAATCCCATAAGAATTCAGGACATACAGAATTCATAACCATGAAGACTATAGCATACATTCTCCACAAATCTGGAGGGAGACATCCAATTTCTCTTTAGGAGATGACCATCCACAAACCTAATTACTCTTACTAACGACTAATCGCATTTAACTAATCCTAATGCATAATTCTCAGGGGCCTGTTAGGTTTATCCATTAGGGAAATACTGGTGTATCATGGGTGAAGAAAAACAAAGGATGATGTTGATCAATTGTTACCACAGTAGGCACAACTCCAGCTCCAATTTACAGATCTGCAGATGAACTAGTATTCACCATTGTTAAGGATGTTGAATCTCTCAAATAAGAGAATTAAAATAGCAGTGAAAACGAAGTTAATGAGCTTGAATCAAATGACTATGAAACAAGTATATGTGAGACGAGAAACAGAGAGAAGATCAAAGGAATATGAGGTTGATTACGTAGGCTCTGATACCATGTGAAGTTCCTTGATCTTCACCATGTGAGAACCTTCAAGGTAATGAGAGAAGAGAACAGAACGAAATAGAAGGTTTGAGTATATTCAACATCTCATCAAATGAGTGTACATCATTTGCATTCTAATAACTCGTACCAAACCTAACTAACTTACTAACAATTATAACTAAACTGAAAATCGAAAAACAGAATACGGGTAAGATAAAAAATACTAATTAATGAAAAAATTTCTTTTATTCAACGATTTAGAAGGAGAACCGTTAGATTTCGGGACAAGGACGCAAAAGGGAGGGGATCACTCCACCTGGCACTGTTCCCGTACGAACCGTCAGGGATAAAGAGGAAGACGACAATGAGTACTGAGTATGGGGTTGTACTCGTTTTTCACTGTGAGTTTGTCAATTTGTTGCGTTGAGAGATGCGATTGCTGCTCTGTTTTGGGGCGTCCTCTGGCGTGTGGAGCAGCGAGGTTCTCTTTTGAGGGAAAATAAATGGGCTGGGTCGGGTCTAGGATGAAGGAGAGATGGAGTGGGCTGGAGGAGAAAATAGGTTGGGCTGGGAACAGTCATCTTGAAGGGAAAATGGGTCTCTTGGAGGGGGTTTGGCCTGAGATTGGTTTGGGTCACTGGAAATCGACTTTAGTTAATTAACGAGCTTCCTAAATTTTAATAAGAAAAAAAAAATAACTGACTCAATTGTGAACTAAGGACTCAAAATATAAGATATTGATTTAAACAAATTAATTTAGTAAAGCGTCAAGTAAAAAGAATAATTTTAAGACGATTTTTGAAATTTTATAAAATAAATTAATGATATAATGACATATATATATGTACATATAATTTAAAAATTATGAAAAATCGCCTAAAGCTACTTTAAAATGACTTCAGAAATATTTTAAACTTAGTGAAGTCAAATATTTTAACTTGTTTGGAATTTGAGAAACTCGATGATTAATTTATATCGTGGAGGTCCAAAATTGCGTGTCAACACTACGTTTTATACACTACCTCTCCGTCTCAACCTATGTGACATATTTCAAATTTTGAGATTCAAACAAGTATATCTTTGGCCATTCCATAAATTTTTCATATATCTTTTAAATATTTTGAATTGTCAATATTTGTGACTTATAATACTTTTTACATAGTTTAAAAATATATTAATTTTTTTCAAAAAAATTGAAGATTTCATGCGCAAATTCCTAATCAAACTTAAATTGTTTGACTCTCAAAAAATAAATTTATCACATAAATTGAGACAAAGAAAGTATTTTTCTATATTTTAATTTGTAATTTGTATAATAACATTTGTATCTGGATAACTTTAAGTGTATAGGACGAAAACATATGTATTTGTATTTTGTATATACATTTTCTCTCACTTTATACAAACACAAACGCATTTTATATACTTTATACCGAAATGTATAACATGGCTAGTTGTGTATCGAATCACATGGCAAAAAATGGTGTTTGTTGCAAATTATAATTAAAATAAAATGTGGCTATGACAATTAATTTGAAGTAATAGTTTGCTATTTCATACAATTTTCTCAAATTATAAACAAGTCAAGACGACTAACAAGTACTGAGACTAATAAATTTGAAGAAAAGAAGAAAAAATTCATGGGCTGGCAAATATCCTAATGTAATTCGCCATAAAAGGGTTATAGTTTCATTTATTTACACTCAGTAAATAAGTTCAAATTTGTTGCCATAATTAATGGGATACCCACTACCTATTGTATACCGGATAAAAAATCGTCATCAAAGATTTAATATTAATTTTATTCAAAATCAAATTATCTCTCTATTCTCATCTATATCTTTCTCCTAATTCATTCTCCCTTCTAATTTGAAATTTCGATTGAGAAAATTTTTGACTTCTCCATACGATTTCGTCACTTTTACATTGTAACCGCCAAATTAATGGTTTTAATATTTTTTTTCTTGATTCCTTCTTCAACAATTGTATGTTGAGATTGACTTGCTAGTTTTTTTCATATTTTTTAAAAAACATCTTTATTACTTATCAGAGTACAAGTTTTCATAATCGAATGGATGATTCAATCCATCTATGAGGATTAGAGAGGGTGTCCATTGCATGTCAATGTTGTATAAAGTCCACTCAGTTTCAATTGGGTTGATTCAGGATTTTCGGGGTCAATGTAGGTTTAATCGCAAAAAAAACACTTCAAGTTGAAAGTTTATTGAAGAGTTGAGACCAATGAGAAAAAAAAAGATCCCCAATGCAATCATAAAGTCATCAACAAAGCGAAATTAGCTGGCATTAAGAAATGTTGAAGGTGGAAGTAAGAGAAAAATCATAAAACATTGAGTCAGAGGCAGAGTGAAAATGTCTCATCATAACTAAACAAAACTGAAAGAATATCGGGAACATCAAAGTGTAATTTATATACAAATTACAAAGTTATGTAATTAGTGGGTTTGCATTAAGGTAATATATACAAAGTATTATGGAGACATTTATTAATTTGTAATTCTATTAGTTGTTATACCAATTACAAAGTTAGGTAATTATAGGAGTTGTATATTAAGTAACATATACCAAGTCTTATGAGGCAAGAGCTATTGTATACAAATTATTTAATTTTGTGTTAAAATAAATTTGTTTAAAATCACTCTATTATACATATATAAAATTATAAAACATTGTACAAATTCATCGATATATACAAAAAATTATGAACATAATACGATATTGTATATATAAGCGTTACACACTCAAATATACAAATAGATTTCAAGCTTACTATATATACAATTAACAAATTAATATTATACAATCAATTTAATCATTAATATTTAAAAAAAAAAACATGAAATCACAGTGCACATATGTAACTATAATATATATACAAAAAATTGCCTGAGTGTTTCATAAATTTATCTAAAAAAAATTGGGAAAATATTTGATTTTGAATATTTTGCTTAAATCATGGGATTATTTGAATTTATTGTTACCATCTTTTGGCTATTGTTACCATTTATTAAAAAAATAATTTTTTTGTATAAATTTAATTTAAAAAGAGTTTTATACAAATTTAAAGTCACCTAACAAACTAAACTATACTCATGGAATGTAATTATGTAAACTATACCCCTATACCCATGGAATGTAATTGTGTAAACTATACCCCTATACCCATTGAATGTAATTTTATAAAATCCGTTTGTCATATATGAAATTTTTCTAAATTTGAATACTTAAAGTTTAACGTAGGCCCAAGTCCGATTTCCTGTTCGCTTGAACCAGCCACTTGGGCCTTTCTGCTACTGATTTGGGCTTTTGCCCAATTCCCATTTTGTATATCTTCTATGTATATCAGTGTATATGTTTATTATTTTTCCTGTATATTGCATGTATAAATAATGTACTTAAGACACTGTCAATGAATAAATAAGTTACCTCACGACTATCAGTTACATTTTTTGATATGGAATCAGATCTTCTTATTTCAACATCACTTGTAGCTTCAACTTCAATGGTAGTTGTAGTATCTTCTTATCTTATCAATTTGTTTCTTTTATTTTCGTGAATTTTAATTTCGGTTACTCTCTTCTATTTTCTTGTACTCGTTCATCAAATTCTGAATTTTAACTTGATATAGTTAAATAAAGGGTCACACGGAATAAAAAAAGTGCTAGATTTTCTATTGATAGATTTCTTAATTAAAAGACTCATACACACATATACTTGAAGATACATCTAACATTGCTTGTTCATTGTCATTTTCATCTTCACAATACACATGTTTAACGATAGGGACCACATTCTCAAAATTTGATTCATTATAATAGTCATAAATGTCTATTGTGTTCCCATTATTTTAACAATAGAGCAATGTCTAATTAACAAATAGGGTCTTTAGTTAGTTCTATCAATTTTTTAAAAGTCTTTCTCGCTAAATAATTGATGGTGTAAAATGACCTTTCGTGTCTACATATACCGAAAGGTGAAAGCAACTCCCAAATCATTAATTTTATTTTCTATTTGATATTTTCTTCGTTTCATTTTATTTGGTTTCAATGTTAATAAATAAATATTTTTAAAAACATTCACAAATTATATGTTTTCTTATTTTTAGAATTCAATAACTACAGTAATATATTTGAATTTAGAGTTTTAAAATATAACTCTGACTAGAATTTTGTATGTCAAGGTTAACAGAGTTCAAGTGATATAAAACAAAGGGCGCACTTTGTCGTTCATATTAATTCTCATATTTTATTTTTTGATAGTTAATTTAATTAATTCTCATAACTAAATTAAATTAGACTAAAAATTGCAATTAAAATAATAATAAAAAAATATAAATTGAAATTTTGTCTATTGCATGGGAACCGATTCTCATCTTTTAAGATTTATTTTTTTGTGTAAAAGCTTTCTCCGTTATTTTATGAAAAAACATAATGATGATAATCAAGCGTTAATGAATGTTAATATGCAAATGTCAAGTAAGTTTCTCATAAAGAAAATACATTTATATTATGAAATTGAACATGGTCAGAAATGATCCAACTAAAGAAATAGTCATTTCCTAATAAACCGACAAGTAGCACCTTGTTCGCATCGATAACAACTCCCACTCCTCACACGCACACACGATCCTATATAACACCTAAACGTTTGCCTCTTTTAAGACAAAATAAAATAGTAACTTGTACGATTATGGCTAGCCAAAGATTTGCTCGTCCAATTTTTGACAATCCTTTTCTTAAGATTCAAGAATTACCAGGTAACACAGTTAAACGTAACGCTGAATCCCTCAAACAAGCCAATTGTGATCCAAAAGGCACATCATTAGTCGTAACAAGGGATGTTGATCTCGACACAACAAAAAACACTTGGCTTCGACTGTACGTCCCAAGACGTTTAACAAAAAATCCAAATCCTAAGAAATTGCCACTGATTATGTACTATCACGGTGGAGGCTTTGTTTATTTCCATGCCAATACTTTTATATTCGATGTGTTTTGCCAGGCACTTGCTGAAAGAGTTGGTGCTATGGTGATTTCACTCGAATATCGTCTAGCCCCTGAAAATCGACTTCCTGCTGCTTATGATGATGCGATGGATGGCTTGGAATGGCTTAAGAATACCAAGGATGAATGGGTTTGTAATTATGCTGATTTAAGTAAAGTTTTTCTCGGTGGAACTAGTTCTGGAGGAAATATAGCTTATAATGCAGGTATGTATGTCAAAGTTCATTTTGGGATTAAAATTCTAAATTGTAATTTTATACGCCTTTTATCTTACGTGGCATACATTGTGACTTTACGCAATTGAGGCGCGTGGAGATAAAAAAAGTGTTTACTAAATTACAAGAGAAAATAAGTTCAGGGGTAATAGGACCTTAGAATAGTCAAGGTTTTGATCATATCATTTTTTGTGTTTAGTTTTCGATTGTATTTTGACGTGTGAAATTACCCTATCAATAAGATGGTTTGAAAAATGAACATGAATAAGTTAACCCTGGGATCATTAAATTAATTAGGAATTACATTGAATTGAGTCTATGCAGGTCTACGTGCGGCAGGTATGGCAAAAGAGCTAGAGCCAATAAAGATCAAAGGTTTACTATTACATCATCCATTTTTCAGTGGTAAAAACAGAACAGAATCAGAGGAAAAGCAGAAAGATGATCAACTACTCCCACTTGTTGCAGTAGACAAAATGTTCGACTTATGTTTACCAAAAGGAGTAGATCATGATCATGAGTACTGCAATCCATGTGCTAATGGAGGATCAAAACATTTAGATGAGATGAAAGAATTAGGATGGAAGGTGTTTGTTAGTGGTGCATGTGAAGATCCACTCGTTGATGCTGCTCGTGCATGTGTAAGGTTGATGGAACAAAAAGGTATAAAAGTATTCAAGTTTTTTAGAGATGGATATCATGCTATGGAAGTATTTGATCAATCAATGGCTGCTGCTTTATATGATGCTGCTAAAGATTTCGTATATGCTGCTAGTAGAACTTAATGTTTTAACTATTTAATTTTCTGCAAATAAGACAGCACTCCATATCAAATTGCTCTTCATAATAAGTTGTTCTATTTTTCTGGAGTTTTCAGTTAATCACTAGAACAATCTTAGGGGGGAGTAGCTAGAGCCAATTGTCATTTTGTTCAATTCAATACTCCTTTCCTTTCAAAAATAAGTGATGCATTTACTTTGATCATAGCTCATGCTAAAAAGTCTTCTTTTATTAAATATATTGAAATAAGAAGTAGCTCTTTAAATGATTTTTTTTTAATCATTAAGTAGAATTCATTTAATAAAATAAGGATACATGGTTTTCTTGAACACCATTTATGTTGAAACAAAATAAAACTTGAATGAACCATTTTTTTTTTGTAAATGGAGGGAAGTATCCTATAAAACAAAGTGCCGCTTTATTAAGTTAAAAGAAAGTACAAACAACTTATGTGCCCAACTTTTATAGTAAAGTCAAATTAAATCAAATAGATTAAAAAAATCGTTTTGTAATTTGGTTTGATTGATTTGGTGTTGGACAAGAAAAATTGATCACTCTTAGTTTGGTTTAATATTTAAAGAAAAAAAATTCAATAGAATTCAAACCAAATCAACATAATATAAATATTGTTATAAATTCATTGTTTTATGTGGATGATCCATTATAATTATCCAACAATTAAATTGGGATTCAGGTATAATGTTTCCTGGGTGGATAATCTTCAAGGTGATAAGAACTTAAAGATATAACTTGTATCTATTAATGTGGTGACCTTTGGGAGTGATACCCTCAAACTATAAATAGAGAATCATCACCATTTTTGATATACAAATGAAACTAAATACACTTAAATAAAGAAAAAATTCATCTTCTTGTAGCCACTTCTCTTGCCTTCTTCTTATTATATAATTCTGTTCTGAGCTTTCTTTATAATACGGTTATCACATGAGACTCTAGCCAATTGGAAAAAAAATTTTTTTTGAGGTTTTATTTTTTCTTTTCTTTAACTTATGTTTTTTGGTTGATCTCGTTATGAGAATCCAAAAAGGTATTTATATGCATAAAATCAGGTATATATTTTTCTAACAATATTTTTAATGATTTAAAAATACAATAGTATCAATCCTAACATTATCAGGAAATCAAGGCATACTACCACTATTGGTTTCATATGACATTTCGTACCAAACGTCTTAATATAGAAGGTAATATAAAATTTTAATGCATTAGTTTGATTACTTTTGATTGTTTTTTGAAAGCTAAACGGATAATCCATGTTATACTCGCTCTATTCTACCGTTGGTTAAGGTAGACGAATGGAATTCAATTTTTAAAAATCGCACCAAAAGGGTAAGAACAATCAAGTTAAGTCTGGTGACCTAAGAATAAAAAATGTTTAGGTCAGACGGTAGATTCATTTCTACTAATCGCACCAAGAAGGGTAGACAATCAATTGAGTTTTGATGCACCATAATGGGTCAAGTCCCATAGAATAGACGTAACACAACCTTATATGTTAAGAGACATTGAGTTTGAGTCATGCACCATATGATGAAAAAATGAGTGACTAAGCAAAATAATATATTTTTATGAAAATTCTTGAAATTCGTCTCATTAATTAATTTGCTCCATTCCCTAAACGAATGTAGTAGCAGTATATGATAAGTTTGACATCTGCCCACCTGCTCCATTCTACATACAAATGTATGGCAGTGAATAAATAAGTCTAAAGATGACAAAGTGATTGAATGTATAAATAAGGACGTGGTGAACAAAATTAATAATAGTCATTAATATGGCTATGAATGAACACTATGGGTTCTCCAAAGAGTCCTTCAAACGTGAAGGTAATTTTTTATCATCAAATGGTATGAAAGGTCATTGGGCTTTCATCTTGTCGACCCAATATTTGATAATTTAAAAATCTCCCTCAAAATAAAAGAATATAAGTGGGTGGTGCACTTTATCTTCAAAGTACATGTTAGGTGTATCATAAGAATATGATTAATTGTTAAAGTCATGACAATTGTGCTTGTAAATGCAAATTCTGAAGTACATATAAATGATTAGTTCATTTCCTTGAAGAGATGTGACTTGTGATTAGTATCCGTGAATGCTGGGGGCGACCCAATCCTATAAGAATGCGTCCAAGATTTGGTAAAATATTATGGGTTGGATATATTTCACCACTCACCTCTATGGAAGGTTTGAGAAAAAAAATATCTCTGCCACATCTATCTCTACGGGAGAGTTTTGAGAGAAATAAATAAAATTATTTGACAATGACGGTCAATGGTCGTGTGGTCGTTTATACATCCAGGAATATTAATGATAGTTTGTTATGAACTACCGAAAGGGAAAAAAGAAAAAAGTAGTTGGTCTTTTGCATAAGGGTTATGGCTCATGATCCAACGACCACTGTGTGGCTCGATGACGCGAAGATTTGGTATGGTTGTGTACCTATGGTAGCAGGGGGGTGGGGGGGGGGTGGACAAAGTAAGTAATAAACATGTCTTGCTCGTAAGTTTTGACCAATACAATATAATATAATTTTCCTCCTGAAAGAATGCTCAACCATAGGATGAATGTCATTCAATATATGATCGTACAAAACAAAATTATACCAAGCTTTCACGAGTTGTTTATTTACCAAAAGAATAATAAATGGTTGAAGTAAGTCTCAAAGAAACTTTTTAGTTGCAGATTAATTAAAAAAAATATTGAAGTTCTATAAAGTATGAAAAACTTATTATCTCTTCAGAATTACTACACGACTCGGGTTATAACTATTTATATTTAAAAATTTCCATTTTTTTTCTCTTGTTTGTTGCACACAAACTTGGACATGCTGATGGAATCCCTGCATAAGTAAATTATAAATTGGTACTGAAATAACAATCATCATGCATGACCATTTGACCATTCTGTTTAAAATGTGTGCAATGCAAATTTTAATTGGAAATTCATGTAAGATTATAGATGACGAAATAAAGATTCTTCAAGAAATTCTTTTGTGTTGTCTTGTTCTCTCTAAAACATTATATAAACGTTGTACCAACTAAGGTTGGGATTGTATTCTCTAAGTTTTTGGAACTACATGTGGATCAATTGAAACTATATGATAGAATGATCTATCATAATCACATGTGTGCTTTTTGTCAACTTACAAATTGGTGTTTGTAAGGTTGTTTGCTCGAATTGTTAAATTAAGAGCACCCATTTTCCAAATATGAATTATAATTGATAATGCTGGTTGATTTAGCAGAAATTGTATGCCTCAAATTTAGCTAAATATAGTTATGAGAATATAATCATCAAATAAATTTGGCATAAGACAATTTTATTTACATTTAGCAACACATATATGCATCAGCCAACACTGTTTTCCCCTTAAAATTGGTTCCAGGGTCAGGAACCAAATAAATTTTTCATCTAAAAAATGTTGAATGTGCGGTTATGAATGTTTAATTGAATCCACCAACGCACAAAGAATGAATTCTCAAATAATGTTGGGATAAATGTTAATTTTCCTAACATTACATGGGAGAGATGATTTTGGCAGCTGAAAATTATGTGTGAGGTTTATTATGAATTATCTAGATCCTCGTCAAAAGAAAATGTGAACTTGAAGTTCAAGTGATAATTTATTTGCATAATGTTGCAAATCTATTGTCAGATGAATTTACTGACCCTATGATATAATTCAGCTGCAAATGCTCCGATGTGAAGTCCTTGAAGGACAGAGTCTAATACGTCGAAGCGTAATAGACCTATCGGTTTCAAATATAAAATTCCTTGAAGAAGGAGAGGATCAAATGATCAATATGGTCATGATAATGAGGCAAGTGCTATAAAAGAGCACATTAATATAACACTTCATAAAACCTCGAAAAAAGTTCAGGTACTCTGAAAATAATAAAAAATAAAGAGATCTCGATAAGTTATGTCATAACCGTCGACGGTATGTTTGATATGAGGTAGCGCTCAATGATATAAACTGTGACAAGGATCATGAATTCAAATCTGTCATAGAATGAGACATATAAATGATTGGCCAAGTAAAATGCATAAGTCCCCCAAAAAAAATTATCATTTTGTTTCACTTTAGAAAAATGGATGTATGGACTGATATCCATAAATCCAGGTATAATGTCAGTGGGGTCAAATAATTATTATGCGCTAGTATAGACCGTAAGATATAAAGAACAGTTTTTTTGCCTTAGGGCATAAGATTTTGTCCGCAACATTCTGACATTATTAAGATGTTTTCTTTCTCCATGGGGACTGAAGATGAGTTTGTTTTGATTCTGGCAACATATGACAAACTTGAATGCATGTATAAATAATTGTAATGTATAGCTATTCAATGAAGGTTATGTGAAAATCCTTAAAGCAATCGCGGTGTGGTCTGAAGCCATATCAAATTTTGAAGGAACCTTTTCAATAAAGCTTATCAAATCAGAATCCTTATATGGATTGGAATAATCAAGGAAGAAAAGAGTACAAAAGAATGAACCCAATTATCCTTGAATTTTTATGAAAAGGTAGATATGAATGTTGTTCATTATAAGTTGTGTATATGACTTGAAACGTGAATTAAGCACTCTAAATAGCTTCTAAAAGTTTTGGTGTTTGGGAAATGGTGAAAGGTCTTGTAAGACGAAATGTTGTCCTTGACCCTACAGATTGATATTTTGACGATGAAATATTTGTCCATCAATAAACATACACAAAAAAGTTTTTGATCCCATTTATATGGCTAAATCGCATTCATATTGAGTACCCCAATAATTCTGAACGCGTTGAAATAAATGAAATTCATTTTTATCTCAATTGAAGGACGAAGAGCTTCGTGGTGGATGAAACTTCATATCTAAGTGCAATCAGAGTACTAATGCATTTGGCAACAATACACTCGACCAGATATCCTGTTTTGCATTAATTTTAATTTTACTAGCAAGCTTCAGGTTCCCTGCAACAAAAGGACATTTGAAATGGTGTTTTATGTAATATATTTGAAATATCTTTTTGAAGGACCATATACATTGGTTCATTCTATTTCAAAGAATTCAAGTCATGAGCTGATTGTTTACGCAGGCGAATATTTATCTGATTCCGCATAAAGCTGATCTCAAATAAGCTATTTTGTTTGCATGTGAGGCACAATAATATCCTTAACGATGAAAGAAACAAATGTTGCTATGGAAGAATCCAATCCCGTCCATAAGCAAGTCGAGAGTGCGTCTGGTTGAGATAAATGATACACCATATTCTAGGAAATGTATGGGTTTTTGTTTTGAAAAAAGAATATATCACCACATGAGGAAGTTATGAGACATCACATCGCAAGAAATTAAGTGATTTTTTAATATCAGGGGGGTATAATAAACGCGTTGCACTCTTTTTCCCTTGAATCGAAGTTTTTGTTACTAGTTTTTCCTGGCAAGAGTTTTTAATTAGGGCAACAATAATGCGTATCAAAATATTTATACTCTTTTTCTCACTGGATTTTTTTTTTCCCCACTGGATTTTTTCTAGTAAGGGTTTTTAACACGGCATTTATCTATGGACATCGAAGGGTGAGTGGTTTATAAATTCATTGTTTTATGTGGAATGATCCATTAGAGTTTATCCAATATTAATGAATCTGTAGAAGTGTTTTCCAAGTGATAAGAACCTTAAAAAAGATGTCACAGACCCAAAACCGAGCCGCGCCTGGCACCCCCACATTTACCCTCCTATGTGAGCGAACCAACCAATCTAAACCTTATCATTTCAATTGCTATATCAACATAAAGCAATGCGGAAGACTTAAACACTCCTAAATAAGAAGACATTCAATAACTTTTCTAAAAGTCACTCTATTTAATTCCCCCCCCAAAATCTGGACGTCACACCAACAAAACATCTATGATCAATTTACTTAACTAAGAGTATTCTAAGAAGCTAAAACCAAATACAAGCTAGTCTATGCCGGAACCTATCAAGGCACAAAGCCAGAGGAAGGAGATCCATTCAAAGCTAGAACATTAGCCTCACCTTGAATATCCGGTGTGCGAAGACTGGCTTGACCTACTGTTGAGTCGAAGATGACGCACTTTGCTGCATACCACAATATACAAAAGAAAACATAAAAGTAGGGGTCAGTACAACCACAAGTACTGAGTAGGTATCATCGGCCAACTCCAAATAGAAAGCCAATATTCGCAGATAATATCATAAAATTAACTAATTTCTTACATGTGATAGCAACAAGTACAAACATCATTTTAATATCACCGTCATAGCTTATGATGACTCAAGCCTCCACACCATACTCTTTTGGGAATACCTGTTCTTTAATTGAGTATATTAGTAACTTTCAAGCTTCCATTATCCTTTATTCTCTTGTGGCGGTACGTGACACTTCCGATCCCCTACTAACTATTGTCGGAACGTGACATTCCGATCCCCTACAACAGCTACGTGTCTTTCGTACAACACCCTAAACCTCCCCCCCCCCCCCCCCCCTACCCCACGCCCCCCCTCAGCCCCCTCGCAGACACCGCGCCAACAGGAAACCCCCCCACCAAGCGCACCAAACACCCCAGAGACCCACACCCCCCACTCCGACCCCCCCCCCAAAACGGACGGGACCGGCAACACAGGCGGGACGGGAGCGACCTTGAGGGCCCAGTGAAGACGGGGACCCCCCCAGCCGCGGCCCCCCCCCTGATCTACTACCGCAGAGGCCGCCAAACGCTAGGCGGACCGGGCTTAAAGCAGGCGCCCCGATGAGCCAAGCTGGAGGGGTGAAAGGGCGAGCCAGAAGTCAACCCAAGCGCCCCCCGTGCTCGCGCCCCCCACCCTCCGCCCGCCGGTTTGGCACGCGCCGCACCAACCGCCTCTGACCGGCGACGCTGCCCTCCTGCGCGTCCTGGGCCTAGGCCCACAACCTCGGCGCGCCGCCGTGGAGTCCGGCGGCCTGGCACCTATGGAAGGAGGACTTGCCCGGGGGGCCATAAAAGCAGTCAAGAGGAGCGTGCCCACCAAGTGAGTGGGTGTCCACCCCGGCCACCTGCGCCGAGTAAAACGTGCCAGGCCCGCATGAAGTCAACATAGGCAGAGCGAGAGGTCGCGTTGAATGACGGACGTAGCCCACTCCACGGGGCTCGCACACTTCGCCCCGACAGGAGCCACCGCCTGACTCGCACCAGCGCGGGGCGGAACCCGGCCCGCCCCCGCCGCCAACCCCGCGCTCGTCAGCAGGCCAACCTCGCCCCCCGGCGCTGGAGTCGAAGATGAGCCAATAGCACACGCAGAGTCCCCCAGGGCAGCTCAGTGCAGCGCTGCCCCCCCAGCACCTCCCCCCCCCGCCGTCCCAGGACCACAAGCACGGGCGGAAAAGAACGCGGCATGGGAATGAGAGGAATGTCGCCCATGTGAGCCAGAACAGCGACCGGGCAAGCGGACCAATGGGCCTCAGCCCGCGCGCGAGGGTCACGACCCCGCTAGCGGGGGGGGGGGCTACCGGCCCCCGTCTCCGAATGCGGGTGTTCGCGTTGCCGGCCCCCCGGCCGCGCTTGTTAGGAGAAAAGGTGGGGAGGGTGAAAAGTATTGGGAACGATTTGAGGCAGGGGAGGTGAGGGAGAGGAAAAGGGGGGAGCCCACTAATTTCTAGGTGTCGGTACGTGGACCTTCCGATCCCCTACCTCTACGTGTCCCGGTTTCGGGGACCCACCCCTCCCACTAATTCTATGGTCGGTACGTGACACTACTGTCTTCTCTCCGATCCTCCTACATCTACGTGTCGGTTCGTGACACCCGTCCCACTTTAATTCTATGTATCGGTACGTGACACTCCGTTCCCTACATCTACGGGTGTGGTTCCGTGACACACCACCGTCCACTAATTTCTATGTGTCGGTAATGACACTGACTCTACTCCGATCCCCTAATCTCGTTCTTTATTCATCAAGCCTTCTTTTATACCAAGGCGTCATCATCTCATCAACTTTAGTTCAGAGTTCTCTTCAAGCCCTTCTTTTCTACCAAGGCATCATCATTAACAAGAGATTAAGGGTTATATCAAGATGTGGATTCAAGCTTCATCATGCCTTTGTTTCATCACAATCAAATAATATAAAATCACATCATGCATACACACAATTAAGCATAAGAAGACTCTCTAATACTCTACCGCAAGCTCCCCAACACATATCATTCGCTATTAAGAGTTTACAACTAATGTGTAAAGAAACCATACCCTACGTCCACCGAAGCATCGGTGATCAAGCAATCAATTCCTCAATTTCTTTGTTGTCCTCTTTCGTTCTCCGCTCTCTCTCTAACTTCGTTCTCCTCTCTTTTTTCTTTCTGCCTTTTGTTCTTTCTCTTTTTCTTAGTCACACCCTCTTTCTTTTAACCTACTTTTATTTAATTAGAACGAAAGATGGAAATAAAACCCACTAATTAACTTAAGGTTACTCTTTTAACCCCCACAAGTAAGTAGACTTATTAACATTAACCCTCTAATTTATAATTAACGCAGGAATAGTCAAAAAGGTCCTTAACACGTGTAAGAGAAAATCCGACCAACACGACTGGGCTTGCGTAGCCCCGTGACGGGCCGTCCGTGAACTCTGCGACGGTCCGCCTGATGCCCGTTCGCAACCTCAAGACATTTCCATCAAAAGACTCTATGACGGTCCGTCACGCCTGGTGACGGTCCGTCCCCTGCCATTTCGTTGTGACGGTCAGAGGAGTCGATTTTCAGTACCCAATTTCAGATTTTCTAAGTGTTTGAAACGACACCATCCTCGACGGTCCGTCGTGCCCTTGACGGTCCGTCGTGGCCTCCGTCACCTCTGCCAGTTTTTTCTTCCAGAATAAAATCTGTTGCTCAAAACGACAAACACGGTTCGTTACAATAGATACCAATTTCCCCATCGTCGTCCTCGAAACGATCATGATAAGAAAAACCGGGCGAAAAGGTGGCTACCTTGATGCTCTGTCAAACATGTGGGTATCTTTCTAGCAGTCTGCCTCTTTTTCTCCCAAGTGGCCTTCTTCAACCGGTCTATTCTTTTTTTTCCATGCCACCCTTGATGGATGCCAATCTCCTTGCCCTCAACTTGTGCGAACTGCAACTTCTCTATCTAAAAGAGCAACATGGCTCCTCCTCATATACAATTCTCAAATCAAGCAAACTGAATCCCAACGTATAAATGGTAATTTCCATCCCCATGGTTAATCTTTTTTCACATCGACAACAAAGATGAACCACCGGATGTACTCTCCGGAAGCCCTGGAGGCAAGGCTCACTCATAAATCCACCTCCCCTACTCGCTTAATACTCAAAGGGGCCACTACCTTGGACTAAGCTTTCCTCTTTTACCAAACCGCAATCACCCCTTTTCATTGGCGAACTTTCAAACAAGACTTGTTCACGGGCCTCATGAACTCTAATCTCTAACTTCGATCTGCATATTCTTTTTGTCTAACTTTGCGCCGCGAGAAAGCTTCTCTTGAATAGATTTTCACTTTTTTCTATCGAATCCCTCACAAGATCAGTACCCCAAGGGTTAACATCGAATGCATCAAACAACCATGGGAGACCTACTACATCTCCTACCATACATGCTTCAAAGGGAGCCATATCAATGCTTGATTGATAGCTTAATTAATGTATGAAACTCCGCTAGGGTAAGAAGCTATCCCAAGGCCACCGAATTCCTCACAGCATGCACTAAGCCATAATCCTCAACACTTTAATCGTTTCGCGTCTCAAGACTGGACCATCGGTCTGAGGGATGGAACGCGGTACTAAGTTCCAACCTAGTACCCCATTCTGCATGCAAGGTTTTTCCAAAACCTAGAAGTAAACTGCGTACCCTATCTGATATGATGGATAGTGAACTCCATGGCAATCGAACAACTTCTTGATATGTAAATTTTTGGCTAACTTCTCTGCATTGTGTCACACCTTAACCGGAAGGAAAAATTAGCAGACTTAGTTAAACCTATCAACAATCAACCCAAATATAGTCCATCTTGCCCAAATGGTCTTTGGAAGACCCAACCCGAAGTCCATTCCGATTCTCCATCTCTCCCATTTCCATTCCGAATGGAGTCATATCTCTGAAGTGTTTCCTCCGGCCGCTGGTGTTCATACTTTACTTGTTTTGACAAAATTTGGCCTTTGGCAATAAAATCCCACAATACACGCTTCATTCTTCAGCCACCATAAGTGTGCTTTAGGTCACGGTAACAATCTTGGTGCACCCCGGATGTATAGAATACCTTGAGCTATGAAAGCCTCTGTCAGAATAGTGTTTATCTAATCATCGACGCGAGGTCACATAACATACCCTTCCCTTAATCCCAAAACACCTCTGCACACACCTTCTCTTCATCGACTTCGTTCCGCCTTCTTTAGCCTCTCCTTGGCAACACTTTATCTCGGATCCCGGACAATTTTTTTCATCATTAAACTGCTTCCCTTATCTTATTTCAAGAAGGAAGATCTTGCCTCCACCCAAGCTTAAAATCCTCAAGTGGGAAAAAGGGGAATAAATAAAAGTGAGGGCGAGGAGGGACAACACACAGGGAGAGGAAAAGAAAAAGAAAGGGGAACGAATCCTTCCCTTCTCATTTACTTCTCATCTCTCATGAGGTCGTTTAGCCAGACATGAACTTCTTCTAGCCCTGGGCGCCTAGAAGCTTGCAGTGAGCTAACTTTCCCTGCCTTCCCGCTTCTACTTAAAGCTCCGCTACAACATTTCGCCTCCCCGGATGTACAAAATAGTGATTCGTAGTCCTCAGTAGTTCCATTCCACTCCTCTGTCTCAATTCAAATCACTCTAGTGAAGACATATACTGGTAACTACGATTATCCGTGTAGACCTACACTTACCCATCTAAATAGGTGTCTCCTCTCCATTCTTTAAGTGCAAACACTACCCGAACCCCCCACGCGGGGGGCCAATTCCAAACATCAATGAGTTGATAGTTTTACGTTCATTCCTGTTTTTAATTGTCTTGAAGCATAAGCAATCACATTCCTTTCTCTTTGCATTCACTGCACCCAAACCCGATAAGATGCGTCACAATACACAATGAAATTCTTTTGCCTTCCACGGCAAGGTGGAATTGGTGGTCAGTAGTCAACATAGTCCTTGAGCTTCTGAAAGCTTTCCTCACCTCATCCTACCATACAAATGGAACTTTTGCTTAGTCAGTTCGTTAGCTTGGAAGCAAATAGAAGAGAATCCCTTGACAAAATCGGCGGTAGTAGCTACTAACCAACAAAGCTCCTTATTATCTAACATTATAGGTCTTACCTATTACTACCCAATTTTTCACTACTTCGTCTTAGATGATCCACCATTACTCCATCCTTAGAAACCACGTGCCCCCAAGAGGACATTGCCTCTATCCGAAAACTCACACTTAGAGAACTGGGCATTAAAGCTTTTTTCTCCATCAACGTTCCAATACATTCTCAATACTCCTCAATGTTCCTTCTTACTCTTTGGAGGTATATCAGTATATCATCATAAATAACGATCACAAAGAGTCAAAATATGGCTTACAAAATCCCGTTCATTCAGTTCAATCAAACTCAGGACACGCAAGCCTGGGCTTCGTAGAACCAAAAGACATCACTTAACAAATTCGTAATTGCCCATACCTGGTCCTTAAAAGCAGTCTTTGGCACATCCGTTGCCCGTATTTTCAATTGATATAACCGGATCTCAAGTCCAATCCTAGAGAAGACACAAGCACCTTGTAAAACGGACGAACAAGTCATACTGCGAGGAAGAGGATATTGTTCTTTATAGTCACCTTGTTCAACTTGCCGGTAGTTCTAATGCACATCCGAAACTCCCAGCTTTTCTTCTTTACAAACAAAACCGGAGCACCCCAAGGAGATGCACTTGGTCCTAATAAAGCCTTTGCTCAACACTTCTTGAATTTTGGCTTTTAATTCTTTTCACTCCGCGTGGCCATTCTGTAAGGGGGTATAGAAATGGGGCGTGTACCCGGTTCAAGATCCAATACAGAAGTCAATATCCCTATCTGGTGGCATACCCTGAAGATCTGCAGGGAATAACATCAAGAAACGCACGGACCACCGAACCGACTCACAATCGAAGGATTGGGTTAGTGTCATCCTTGAGATGTGCCAAGACGCTAAACACCCTTTACTAACCATTTTCTTAGCACGAGAAAGGAATGATACGACGCACCGGATTGGAAGTGTAGTCACCCCCCACAACTAACGTATCTGTCCCAGCTGCTAACGTCACCGTTTTATCAATTACAATCCAAGATCGCAAATTGCGGCGAAAAGCCATCTGCCCAGAATTACATCAACAATCAAAATCAAACCATCTCTAAGATAACCAAATCTACATACGTGTTACTTCCCCACAAAGTTCACGCAACAGACCTATATACCTTTTCAACTACCACCGACTCACCCACCGGAGTAGAAACACGAAAATGCCGTATCAAGTCATCACAATGTAAATTTAGACCATTGCCAATTAGGAAGATAACATAAAAAATGGGGATCCAGATCAAACAACGGAGCCATGCAATCAACAAAACCAGAAGATTACCTGTGATGACAGCATCAGATGTCCCTCCGCCTCTGATCTCCCATGAAAGCATAACAATGGCCCTTTCGTTGTTTGTTCCCGTTGCCTTTCCCCCTACCATGTTGTTATGTAGTGCTCAGTTTGGCCCATCATCCCGGCCGTTTTGGTACCACCATTACCCCAGTACCTCGACCACCACTCCTCCAGAATAACGGCCTCTACCATGACCACCTCTGCCTCTAGCATTGGGTCTATTACTCTGTTTTGGACAATTCCTTCTAATATGTCCAGTCTCCCCACATCCTAACACTCTCTGGAGTCGGCATGGGGTCTCTCAGAAGAAAGTTGTTTGACTCGGTCTGAGTGGACCCCCAACCACAGTCCTGTAGTGAAGACTGAAATTGGTCAACTGGATTAACTAACTTCCGGAACCCCTTGTCCTCTCGAGTAAAACATTAAACTCACCCCCCTTGCGAAACTCTTTGATGCTATGCCGTGGTGATTCAATCTGGCTCACTCCCCACCTCTTACCCCCACGAAATCTAAACCACTTCTTGGAAGGATTTTGCCGTACCGCTATCTGTAAGGCTGAAATTCGCAATCTGATCTCACCCCTTCACAAAAAAACGCGATCCCGCTCTTGTGGACTGAAACAGAGTTGGGTGGCATATCTGGATGTGCCACGAAAACTTAGCCTCATAATGCATTGACCGACATCGCTACCTTGCTCTAGCTCAAGAACTCGTCCTTTTCCTATCTCTCAAGGTCCGGGGAATATTTTCTCCATAAACAGCTAGGAGAATGAGGCCCAAGTCATAGGTGTGCCTCTGTTGGTTGCACCAACATGTGACCGCCACCACATTTTGTTGGCGTTTCCCTTGAACCTGATAACTCACGAACTCAACACCAAACCGTTCTACTATACCCATCTTGTGTCGTAGCTCATGACAATCAACCAGAAAATCGTAAGCAGCCTCAATTCTGCACCCTTAAATATTGGAGGTTTTCAATTTCACAGAACTTACTAAAAGTTTTTCATGCTGCTCATTTGTCATTATAGGCCAAGTAGTCATCGTGGAACGTGGCCTATTTCCAATGAGGCATCCGTACGAGGGGCCATAGTGGCTGCATGTCGTACCTTCGAAAACCGGAGGTGTTGGTGCAGAAAATGTTGGGGGTGGGCCTGACCCCTGTCAGACAACCCGACTAAGAATAAGTCGAAGACCTGCATTGATAATCTCTGGGTAGTTGGGGTGGCATTTCCTCGTTCTTTACTTGTCATCTCCCCCTCCCTCCCCTTCTCCTTACTACCTCTCAGTCCGGCGGTTGCGGAATTCCACCGCCCCTAGCACCAGATGGGCTAGGGTGCTCGTCCTCTCCTCGAGAGGGACGTCCTCCCACGACCTCTACCCTCGTTAACCCCAGCGGCCTCTTGACACTGTTGCAGCCACTCTGAGCTACACAAGCCCAGTGGCTGGTTCAGATGGCATCTTGTCTTGCTGATTTTTGAAATGTTGGCGAGTCGTTGCTCTAGTTCTAACCATCTGCGAATAGAGTGAAGAAATGGTCCAGATACCAATTTTGTATCACCTAGATACTCAATTGGATCCAAGTAATAGCACACGAAAAGAAAGAAAGAAAGAATGGAATTTTCCTAAAGTCTTATAAGCCTCTCAAGAAGAGTAAAGGCGTCCCCCTACCGTCTTTAAAGACTCTACTGACCCTGTTCTTGTGTGATAGACAACGAACCTAATGCTCTGATACCAAGTTTGTCACTACCAAAACCGAGCCGCGATGGCACCCACATTTTAACCCTCCTATGGAGCGCACCCAACCAATCTAACCTTATCATTTTCAATTGTATTCACATAAAGCACTGCGGAAGACTTAAACTCATAAATAAAAGCAATTCAAAACTTCTAAATTCAACATCTATTATTTCCCAAAATCTGGAAGTCATCACCACAAGAACATCTATAGCAATTTACTAAACTAAGAGTATTCCTTAAAAGCTAAAAACAAATAAAAGCTAGTCTATGCCGGAAACTTCAGGCAAATCAAGACATGAGGAAGGAGATCCGTCCACTAGAAACATAGCTCACCCTGAAAAGATCCGGTGTGACGAAGACTGGCTTGAACTAACCTACTGTGAGTCGAAGATGACGGCACGTTTGCTGGCATACCACATATAACAAAAAGAAACTAAAAGTAGGGGGTCAGTACAACCACAAAGTACTGAGTAGGTATATCGGCCAACTCAAAATAGAAAGCATATATCTAATATAATATCATAAAATCAACGAATATTCTTAACATGTGATAGCAACAGTACAAACATCATTTATAATATCACCGAGCATTCTATTAGGACTCAAGCCTCCCACCATACTCCTTTTGGATACATGTTCTTTAGATGAGTATATTAGATCTTTCCAAAATTATTATCTTTAATTCCTTGTGTCCGTACGTACACTCCGATCCCCCTACTAACTATTGTTCGAACGTGACGCTCCGATCCCCTACTCTACTTCGGTTCGTGACCACCCGTCCCACTAATCTAGGTGTCGTTACGTGACACTCCGATCCCTTACATCTACGGGTCGGTTCGTGGACACCCGTCCCACATTCTATGTGTCGTACGTGACACTCCGATCCCCTACATCTACGTGTCGGTTTCGTTGACACCCGCCCACTAATTCTTGTGTCGTGTTACGTGACACTTCCGATCCCCTACATCTACGTGTCTGTTTCTTGAACTCGTCCCACTAATTCTAGTGTTCGTAACCGTGACCTCCGATCCCCTAAGCTCGTTCTCTAATTCCCCCCCCCCATCAAGCCTTCTTTTTATAAACCAGGCGTCTCATCTCATCACTTTATGTTCATCAAGCCTCCTTTTATTACAAGGCATCATCATTAACAAGAGATGATGGTTATATCAAGAATTTGGGATTCAATAGCTTCATCATGCTTGTTTTCATTCATCACAATCATATATTAAATCACATCTCATGGCATACAACCATTTAAGCATAAAGAAGACTCCTATATCCTACCCAACACATATCATTCGCTATTAATAGGTTTCTTACGAATATTGTAAAAGAAACCATAACCTAACCTCCAACCGAAGAATCTTGATCAAGCAAGACAAATTCCTCAATTTCTTGTTGTCCTCTCGTTCCTCTCTCTCTTCTACTCTCGTTCTCTTCGCCTCTCTCTTTTCTGTCTGGTCTTTGGTTCTTTCCTATTTTTTTCTTATTCCAAACCCTCTTTCTTTTTACCCAATTATTATGTAATTAAGAACGAAGAAGGAATAATAACCCACTAATTACCTTAAGGTACTCTGTTAACCCCCAGTATTAGACTTTATTAACATTAACCCTCTAACTTTCATAATTAAAGGCAGGAATAGTCAAAAACGTCCCCTTAAAACTTGTTGAAAGAAATCCGACCCGAACTGGAGTGCGTGCCCTGACGGGCCTCGTGACTGCAACGGTCCGCCTGATGCCGTCGCAACCACAGAGGGACATTTCCATCAAAAGACTCCTAGACGGTCCGTCACGGCCTTGTGACGGTCCGTCCTGCCATTTCGTCGTGACGGTCCAGAGATCTATTTTCAGTAACCCAATTTTCAGACAGATTTTTCTAAGTGGTTTTGAAACGACACCATCCACGACGGTCCTCGTGCCCTGGAAACGGTCCGTCTTGGCCTCCTCACCTCTGCCAGTTTTTTCCATATAAAATAGGTTGCTCAACGATCCTAACAGGTCGTTCAAAGATAACTATGTATCTATTAATATGGTGACCTTTGGGAGTGATATCTCAACACTATAAATAGAGATTCACTCACCATTTAATATACATATGAGACTAAAATATACTTGAGTAGAACAAAAATTCCTCTTCTTCTATCTACTTTTCTTGTCTTCTTCTTATTATTATAATATTCTGAGCTGTCTTTATAATACGTTATCAGCACGAGACTCTAGCCAATTGAAATTGAGTTTTATTTTTTCTTTAAATATTTATTTTTTTCTAAGATCAGAAATTACAATAATATTATGCTTAACTTTTTAAATTTGAAATTAACATTTACTTTGTAAATATTTCATTTTTGTATTTTAGTTTTGATTCTAAAGCCTTATTTGTCCTAATTAATTTTTAATATATTGAACGTTAAGATTTCAAATTATAATATATATATATATAATAATATATAAATATATATATATAGATATATATATATATATATATATATATATATATATAATCTATCTCATAGTTGAATTATTGGCTTTTTCGAATATTTCTATCTATTTAATTTTGATAATTTAGTTTTTCACATGTAAGTGAAAAATATTAAATCTCTCTTTCAAACACCGTAAATATAAAAAAAAAACAAAAAAATTAACTTTATGTGATTTAATTTAATTTTGAGTTTAATAAATCTAATTGATTAGATTTTTTTGATAAGAAATAAATCAAACCGATCAATATACATTCTTATTAGAACTTTCCAAAATATTTATTTATTTTTGTGGATTTAACAAATTTTTAAAGAATAATAAATAATATGATAACTTTATCACACCATCTTTTGAATATGATATATTTCAGTGTTTCAATATATGACGATAGGACCGAACGATTTCTTGACTTTCTAAACTAAATAATTAAAAATGGACATTGATTTTTAGTATAATAAATAGAAGTGTATGAAGGGAGCCATAATTTAAGTTGTAAATATTTATTTTAATTTTAATAAAATAATTTATAGTAATACAAATATCTAAACTTATTTTAAATCATCTATTTGAAAATAGGAAAATTCTTTTAGCTAAATATTTTGGTTAGTATAGTAAAATAACATATTTCACACTATGTTTTTTTTATCTTTTTGAATAATTTTAATTTTTCTACTTTAATATATTTTAATTAAAAATAGAAAAAGATCAATTTATTTTAAAATAAAAAAATATTAGACTTTTTAAATTTTTAAATAAATTCTGATCAATTTTTTCTGATTATTTAGAATTATCCACGAAATTACTCCTTTATTTTTTTGAGAAGTGCTAAATGGTAAGAAATTAAAACTATAATAATTTTTTTTGTTTTAAAATAAATTAATATTCTTTCCATTTTTTAGTAAAAAATATAATAAAAAAAAACTATTTTTAAAAAATTAATTTTTTTTTATTCTGTTCAATTATTTTTTCCTACTTTTTTTCATCTGTATGACCAATAAAGCATGTTCACTTAAATTGGAATGAGGGGATCTTTCCCAAAAAATCTGAGATCCATGTATTACTTCATAGAATTTAATGAGATATTAATTAACAATGTGGTACCAGCTAGCCGACCCTTTATAAATGTAGTAACCTAGTTTCGACGCCACTTTATATGAGAAAGTCATCTTCTTTGGCTAAAATATCTTGTACGACGATCTAGACTCACCTTATATCAAGGGTTCAGCTGATATTGTTTATAAAATATCAACATTATTTAAAAAAAATCTGACGTACGCCACTGTCTACTGTTATTTTGTCTTGTGTGTTATTCATTCTTTTTCTTTTCGTTGGACTTATGACACATATTAGGAATTGTCTCTTATGTGTAAATTTTTATAAAATAGAAGTGTTTTGATGATCGTAGAACTTTCAAGAGGATATTTAATAGGTTTAGTAGGGATATAAGTAAATTAAGTTGGTTTGAGTTTTTCAAAATGTTCAATTGAATTATTTATATCACATCTAAATTTATAAATTTAACTAAATCAATAAAATTTGAATGTGAACTTCGAGTTTTTTCAAATTATTTTGAGTTTTTTGGATTTTTTCATGTTTTCTCGATAAAGTATTGATACAAATCTATAATTAATTTGTCTTTCAACTACTTCTTTCGTTCTATCTAAATATGTGTTTTTTAGAAAAATAACATAAATATGATATAAGTGATAAAATTCAGAACAATTGCTCAATCTCACACACCATTGATGAGCTCTTTGGGAAGAAGAAGAAGAAGAGAAATCTTATTTCAATACAATGAAGAAAATGCTTAACCAACTGAATACAATGGAACAGTGATATATATACACTGTTCATTCTTAACCAACTTAACAACTTTGCCTAAAATTCCCTTACTTACTACCAAACCCCCTAACTAACTTTTATTTACATTATCAAGTATCTCTATTCATTACTCCCCCGCAGATGGTAGTGTAAAATACATTCAGCACGCCAAGCTTTGCCCTACCTAAACATTCAACGTTGTAATCTAGGCATCCCCTTAGTTAGAATATCTGCAAGTTTGTTTCCTTAGAGCCCATATGTTCTTGTCTTCATAACACCTCCTTTAATTAATTTCTGTCTTATAAAATGGCAATCGCTTTCAATAGCTTTGGTTCGCTCATGAACACTGTGTTCGCTGCTATTTGCCAAGCTTCATTACTGAATCCACTTACCCCACAACTGGTTATTCTCCACCTCTTTCCCAGTTCCCCTTTAATAAAGCAATTATCCTTACTGTTCTGAAACTGCATTCCCATATTCTGTACTCATCCTCTGCTGAACTTCTAGAAACTACATTTGCTTTTTAATAACATGAAACAATAAGTCTCCACCTGTTTTAACTATGAATCCTGATACGATCTTATTGTATTTGGACATGATGCCCAGTCCTTTCATCAACAATATACACTTAGTTGTTTGAGCTTTTGCTGCTTAACAAATTTCACAAGTCCCTGGTTTCTCATTTTTTTAATGTATCTCATCACTCTCAAAAGGGCTGCTTCCCAATGTGACTTCTTGGATTTTGTAAGAATTAACTGAGTGTTTTGAACTGAGTCAGCAATATCCACCTTGTCATTGGGCAAATATAACATCTTTCCGTCCTTCCCACCACCTTTGATACAATTCTTCTAATCTTTCAAAAGGTTTCAATCATTTTGCTCTCCTGTGACCAATCTAATTCTTGAGTTTGTCAGTTTTCATATTGGCTTCAAGAGGAGTCCAAGCCTACTTAGCACCTCCTATCCTAAATCTAATGATCTCCAAACAATACTTTCTCTGATTCCATCATATAAAAACCTTTTGCTGATCTGCTAAATTCCATCCGAGAAAAAAAATTGAATTCAACCAAGACCTGATCTTGAATGCTTGTGCAACAACAGCTTTTGTATGTTCTATAATAAAAGACCCAAACTGCTTCCTGTTAACTAACAGATCATCACATAACACTTAGGATCACACACCACTACATGTCTAAACATGTCCCTTTTTTAATGACCAATGAATGGTCTAAACTGCTTCTAGAATAAAACTAGACTCTAACAATGCCGTCCACTTAGCTCAAGTTCCAATGCTGCTGCTTGTTTTAAGTCCATAAAAGGATTTGACAAGTCCCCCTTGCATACAAGTTCCCGACTTCCCCCGACGTCAAAACCCCTCTGGTAATGCAATGGTCTACTTCATCAGTGAAGATCACCTTGCAAGACATGCATTTATAACTACAACTGATGGATTAAACACTTCATTGTGCTCTAAAGAAAGAACAATCCAAACAATGCTTTTTAAACCACGAGAGAAAAGGTTTCAGGAAAATCACAAGCCCTTCTGTTTGAGTGTAGCCTTTTTGCAACCATATCTAGCTTTAAAAACCTCTCACATAAACCATTAGCCTTTTAGCTTGACTTTATATATTCCACTTACATCCAATTGGCTTTGAACCCTAGGAAAGAGGCACCAAATCCCAAGTGTGATTATCATGGAGAGCCTGTAGTTCAACTTGCATGGCTTCCAACCATCTATTATCAAGAATAGCCTCCTTATAAGAGGTTGGGTTAATAACTGCAGAAAAAGCTTGCAAATATGTTTGATAAGTGGGAGATAGATGATCATAGGAAATGGAAGCAACAATAGGATACAAAACATTTCCAGCAGAAGGATTGGAAACATAGCAGCCAAAGTGGTTGTTTGGAGAGTCTAGAAGACCTTCTAAGAGGTTGAGAAATAACAGAAGGAACTGAAACCGGAACAAGAGTAATATGAAGTAAACTTGGAGAAGAACTATGAGTTAAATCAATAGGTTGGATAGAAACATCAGTAAAGTATTCATCATGTAAAGAAGGTGCAGGATAATGAGATAATATATAAGAAGGAGGGTCAGACACTTTGGGAAAATGTTGGAATGGGAATTGGTTCCCTCATCGCAACACCACATTCTATTTAATGAAAAACCTCTATTGTTGCAGATCATAACAACATAACCCCTTGGTACATTGGAGTAACCATAAACACTGTCCTTTAATTGCTCTTAGAGCAAATTTATCAGTTCGAGGTAGTCCACTACAAAACAAAGACACCAAATTTCGGTAGATGAGTAATGCAACGGCTTCTTCCAAAAAATAATTCATAAGGGTTACCTCCCTTCAGTTAGGTGAAGGAAATCTGTTGATTATATAAGCTGCAGTAAGGATACAATGACCCCAAAACTGAATAGGAATATGTCCTTGGAACCTTAATGCTCTAGAAACCTCAAGAAGGTGCCTGTGCTTCCTCTCAGCAACCCCATTTTGTTGAGGTGTGTGAGCACATGTCTGATAATGAATAATCCCCAAATCTTTAAATAGATCTTGCAGAGAATTATTAATAAGCTCCCCTCCATTATCTGTCCTCACACCTTTAATAGATGTATGGAATTGAGTATCACTCATTTTAAAGAATCGTCTAAGAGTCTGCAATACATCACTCTTGAATTTCAGTAGGAATACCCATACAGTTCTGGAGAAGTCATCAACAATAGTAAGGAAAAACTTATTTCCATCAAGGTTGGAGTATTAAGGGACCCCATACATCCAAATGCACAAGTAAACCTCTTCATTAGATCTAGTACTACTATTAGTGAAAAGGAAGTCTAGTATGTTTTTTGCCAGAGGACATAATTTCACAATCTTCAAACCTGTTTTAACAATCATCAACTGTGTATCCTACAAATTCCTTTATGATCCTATTAAAGCATGTGCAAGTCCTTTGTATGCCACAACATAATGTTTTTTCTTGTATAGACATCAAAGATTTTAATAGTGTCATGAACTCTCCAAAGTTAGAAAAAACTTTGTTGTTGAAACCAGAAAAATAAGGTCAATATCCTTCTCTTTACAATCCATCCCCTTCAGTTTCCAGTTGTAAGGTCCTAGAATAACCGAATCCAGGATAGAATGACACAAAACAGTTGAGTTCTTTTTTGTACCGTTGAATATGACATAAGAATATAATGAACTCCGGCACAAAACAAACATCATGTACTTCTTTTGTTTCTGTGATTTTACAAGCACCAGTATTATTACCACAATCACACTCCATTTGATAAATGTACTTTTGTATTCGGATTCGTCTTAACAGTAAATGCACATTAATGTAATAAATCCAAATTAAGAGATAATGTGATTTTTTGGCTTCACTCTATTATGATCCATTTCAACACCTGTAGTTGTAGACCATAGGATTTGGTGACCATACCTGCCTTTGCATTTGCATTAGCCGTAGAAACATCCCCATCAGAGCATATTCATGATATGTTCCATGCTGAGCTGTTAGTTGCAGTTGAAGGTGGCTCTTTGCAATTTTCAGTAACTAAAGAATACATGCCCTTTACCTCCCCCCCCTAAGCACTAAGCACTTTCAGCTTGACATTGTAAGCATTATTATTATTTCCATTCCAAATTTCCTCTCCCTTCTTTTTAAATTTCCAATCAGGTTGGATATCCAAGAAAGTCCTGAAACAATTACCATTACCCTCCACATGACCTTGCTATGCAGTAATCACATTTAGCTCCCATTTTTCTTCCCTAGTAATATAGTTGTAGGCTATGATTGTGATTAAGAATCCTTATTTGTATTTTTTGTGGAACCGTTCCCCTTTGATTTTTTTATGAACCGTCCCTTCCCTGCCATGTAGAGTTGCCAGATCTATTCCTTCATCACCATTTAAAGAGGAGGAATTGCCATAGATCTCTGACTTCTCGTTCACCAAGCATGGCACATGCCCTTTTGAATGTTAGGAGTGGGTTTAATCATTAAGATTTGACTGCGCCGAAATTGAGCATAGTTCTCATTTAACCAACCCATTAAGAAATGCATTAGCTTTTGGTCTTTTCCAAATGCATAGAAAAATCTTTTTGAATTAGAGCATTGGGGGGACCAAGAATAATGGTATAATGCTTGCAAATGCATCTCCCATAAATTCCGGGGTAGCTTAGAAAAGTATGTAGGAATACAATCGTTACCTTGTACAGTCATAGCTATAGCATTATGCAATTGATAAATCCAAGATGCATTTACCTTGTCAAAACGCTCCCGGATATCCTCCCAGACTACTCTTGCGCTAGTTGCATAAACTATGCATGTGTGTAATTCCTGCGTCACAGAACTCATGATCCATCCTTGAACAACTGCGTTACATCGGTCCCATTGATGCCCTAACTCAGCCCCGAAATCCTCCTTTTTCCAGCTGCCATTGACAATTCTTAGCTTGTTTTTCCCAAGCAATTGAATTCTCATAGCCCTGCTCCATACAGAGCAATTATCGGATCCTGTTAGCTGCATCAAAATAATATAAACATCAGTGGTGTCGGAAGGGTGCAGAAACAGTGCGTGATTATGATCAAACTTATTCGTCGCCATTGATGAAGCTAGACGAAGCTTGAGTTCACACAATTAACTGCAATAAACCTCACAATTATAGGTGTAAGGCTCTGATACCATGATAAAATTCAGAACAATTGCTCAATCTCACACACCATTGATGAGCTCTTTGGGAAGAAGAAGAAGAGGAGAAATCTTATTTCAATACAATGAAGAAAATGCTTAACCAACTGAATACAATGGAACAGTGGTATATATACACTGTTCATTCTTACCCAACTTAACAACTTTGCCTAAATTCCTTAACTACCCCTAACTAACTTTATTTACATTATCAAGTAATCCCTATTTCACTAATAAGGTGATGACATCAAAATATTCAACAAATTGCAAATAAATAAGTCATATGAAAATAATTATGAATTTAAAATACTAAATCATGGTAAAATAAGTTCAAATATCAAGAAAAATTATTAAGTTATGTATTTCATAGTCTGAACCATGTAAAACTATATAACAAAATTATTGTCATTCTTAATTTTTTATTGTTGAATTGATTTGACTTTTTTATGTTAGCATTATTAGTATTGATTTTATTTTATTAGAGTTATTAATACTGGACTATAATTTATATTGGACTATTAAAATTTAAGTCAAACTTGAAATAATATGTTAAAAGGATAAAATCTATTAGAAAATATAAGAAATATTTATAAATTTAAGTATAATCGAATTTATTTTTTCAATGTCAACAATCAATTAAATATTTTTCTCATTTTGCGGTTTGGTGCCTTTTTTATTTGATTTTATTTACCCCTAAAAGTTCACAATGCTAACTAGGCTAATTCTTTGAGTAACTATGATTGAAGTAAATTTAGATGGTAAATTAACAACAACAACAACAAAAAAATTTACGTCAAAAATCTCTTGTTCGATAGAATAAAAAGTCACGAACTTTTTCAACGGTAAAATTTTCTTAATATCTTGCTCTAAAACTTAGCGCAACTTCAATATAAATTTAATTACGATCAACAATCACCCTAGTAATATCACGTAAACGATTCCTATGAATTTTTCATGTACCTTTGCCATCTTCACGATCGCGCTACCACAAAATGCAAAGAGATTTTGGAGGAGAGGCAACAAGTGCTGCAAGCGAGCAGAAAATACTCATTCTTTATGGAGCACTTGATTGCCTGAAAAACTAAAAAAATTCAAATTTTTTTTTTAACTAAATTACCTTAAGAAAATATGCAGTTATAAAAAGCAAAATAGTTAAATCATACATATAACTTTTTCAAATTTCTAAAATGTTAGCCCTATTAATAGTTGTGGGTTCTAGCATGTAACTTGTTTTAAATTTCTCTTTATTTATAATTTATCTTTTTCATAAGGTTACTTTTTGATTTGTCATACTGAATGAAGTTTTTAACGATAGACATGACTACATATAGACATGACTACAATTTAAAAGAATGTAATAAGGATATTATCTTTTGATCATATTAACCTATCACAAATTAAAATTGCTACTAAATAGTACTAGTCCCTATTTAGTTATCTGTTTTAGAAATGTTATACATATTAAGATATTAATAATTAGTATAGTGAAGTTATAATTTTATCCTTATTAATTATGATTTCAAAAATGAATTAAATTTGAAATTTTTCAAGAAGTTTAAATGAAGGTATAATAAAAAAAATTGTTCTTTCTTAATTTGTTAAAATGGACAAGTAAATAGGGATAACAAAAAGAGAAAATATGGACAAGTAAATAGGGACAGAAATTATGAGTGACAAATGAGCGGATCGAGTTGAATATGAATCGATAAAAAAAGAACTAAATAAAAATGAGTAAGTTACCCGACTCGACTCATATTCTAAATGGGTAAAATGAATTTACCCAATGAATAATATGGATAACCATATTACCTATATTTATCTTTAAGATCTGTAAATTTTTTTAAAAAAAAGTTTCACTTGACTCGACCCTACCACCCCCCCCCCCCCCCCCCAAAAAAAAATGTAACTAAATTATCACACCCCTCTACCCCCCAGCCCCTACCCCCCCTACCCCCCCCCCCCCCCCCTCCCCAAAAAATACAAAATTTTTAATTTTTCAATATTAATACTTTTATTTTTTAAAAAAATAATTACACCCCATCCCCTTACCCCCCTACCACCCACCCCACCCCCGACCCAATTCCTATCACTAGGCCCTATCCCAAATTAAATGGAAAAATAAAATTCATGTTTTTTATATATTTTTTGTTTTAAAAAAACTTTTCTTACTATTCAACCCTTTATCACTTTTTTTTATTTGCTTTTATTCTTTTAACATTCCATTTTTAAATGAATAATATGGATATTATTTATTTTTTACCCATTTTGAAATGATTTGAGTACCCAATCATTTAATATGGATAATATGAATAAATACCTATTTTTCCACCCTATTCAAAATGAAAAGAAAAACGATAATTATTACGTGGTGCAACTTAAAAATACATATGAAACCAGATGATATTAAAATATAGTAATAAATTAATTCCTTAAAAGTTTGAAAGGAGAACATATGATAGTGAAAATAATAGACAATAGAAATATTCAGTATATAATAACGTTAATTCCATGTGTGTTGTAAAATTAAAACAAAATAAGATAAGAAATATAGAAGATGAAAGCAATAGAAATAGGAAGACAAGATGTGAGAACTTTTTTTATTATTCCAAGTCTTCAAGTGTGTACAATATGAACATGTCTCTATTTATAGTGTAGTATAGAGGTATACAAAAGGCTAGTCATAAACATGACATTAACATGAATATAATGGGGAGGTTATGAAAGTGAAAGGTTACAATAATAATGGTTATAAAAATGAATGTTATGGAGGTTATGTTTATCTTTATAATGGAGGAGGTTATGTTGTAACTATTTGGTGTAGTGGACATCCACATTTTATTGTTTTATAACACTCCCCCTTGGATGTCAATAGATAATATGCCTCGTTAAAATTTACTTGAAAAAAAATCCTGTGGGCAAAAATCCTAGTGAAGGAAAAAGAGTACACATATCTTCTAATACGCTTTAAATGTTGTCTCATTAAAAAATCTTACCAGGAAAATCCAATCGGGACAAAATGATGGTTAAGGAAAAGAGTACAACACGTATTTTTCTCCCCCTAATAAAAACTTCACTTGATATCTTGAAAAAATGCATTCCAATCTTGTATCATAACTTCTCAAATATTGATGTTGACAATCTTTAGTGAATAAGTTTACAAGATTATCACTTGATGGATCTTTGTACGTCTATCTCATCATTTTGTTGAAGATCATGTGTGAAAAAGACTTTTGGTTAAATATATTGTGTCTGATCTCCTTTGATTATATCCTCCATTCAATTGAGCTATATATATCATTTTCATATATGGTGGCTAAAATATCATTTGTCAAAGGAAAATCACATATTTTCTAAATATGATAGATTATGATTCCAACCAAACACACCCCTGACTTACTTCATCGATCAATATGATTTGAAGAAGTGGTTATCAATGTTTGTTGAATGTCAATATATTGTTGTGACTCCATATGTAAGCAAATAGTTCATTTGCGATCGAGCTTTATGTAGATCAAATAAATATTTTGCATCTACATAATCAAATCATTTCTGACTCATGAGAGATTGATCAATTTCATTGAAGCTCGTATTTTCTTCTCAAAGAAAGTCATACATCTTCTAGCATTTGCATAACCAACAATCTGTAAGTGCACCAATTGCACCTATACATAATATTTTAAATAATTTTCATGAGGTTGAAGAAATCCTTTATTTGTGTTAAGCAAGCTCAAAATCATTGAGTACTCAATAGAATTGCTTTAAGACATTTTAAATCCTTCAGGATTTTCATATAACCTTCATCGTCTAGTTAGACGTAATAATCAATCATTTTGTATATTCAAGTATCTCATTTATTGCCAGACTGAAACAAGTCTATTGCATCCACCACTAGAGAATATATCTCCATTTAATAATGTCAGGATTTTTGCGAAAACTCTCCATGCCTCGAGGCACAAATCGTACTTCATATCTTACGGTTATACTTTCGCATAATGATTCATTTGTACCCCACTGACATATATTTTGATCTATGAACTATAAGTTCAAAAACATCACTTTTCGAAGTGAAACAAAATATACTTGAATAGTGCATTTTATTTGGCTAATCATTTGTCTGTCCACACAATATGACAGATTCAAATTTAAAATTCTCGTAACCATTTATAATATTAAGTGCTACTTCATATCAAATATACCGTCGACGGTCATTTTGATATTGATTCTAATACGCCATAACTTATCGAGATCTCTTTATTTTTCATCATTTTCAGGTACCTGAACCTTTGTCAAGGTTTTATGAAGTGTTATGTTATAGTGTTTATTCAAAGCACTTGTCCCATTATCAGGACCATTTTGATAATTACTCCTCTCCTTCCTCAAGGAGCTTTACGATTGGAATCGATTGGTCTATCACGCTTCTGGCGTACCATATACTTTGTCCTCCAAGGACTATTTATTCAAGCATTTGCAGCTTAATCAAAATATTGGGTCAGCAAATATATCTGGCAAATTATTTGCAACATTTTGTTTATGAATTATCTCTTGAACTTCAAGTTCATGGGTTTAACGAGGATCAAGGATCTAGATAATTCATCCCACATAAAAATCTCAGCTGCTAAACATATCTCCCCCTAATGTTATGACTTTATAGTTTGGGATTGTGCTTTTAATTTAATAATTCGAGCAAACAACCTTACAAAAATCAATTTGTAAGTTGACACAAATGCATATGTGACCATACCATAGATGCATCTATTAAATCATAATTGTAAATGGTCCGCATGACAAGTGAACGGGCTCATATTCACCTTTTTATATTTTTCAAATAATTTTAGGGAATACAATCCCAACCTTAGATGGTACAATGATCATTTTATCACGAGAACAAACTACAAAAGAGAATTTTTGAAAAATCTTTTTTTCTTTAACATATAGCCATGTGAATTCTCAATTTATTTTGCATCACATATGAATCGAAATGGCCAACCGATTATGCTAACTGATATTTATTCTAGTAAACTTCTATTTTACTTTTGCATGTGATCCATCATCATGTCCATGTTTGTCTACAACAAACAAGAGGAAAAAAATGGGTGATCTTATACAATATTTATAACCCACTTTTGGTGTAATAATTTGAAGATATTAAATCTTTCCATTATTTATAATCTCAATATATTATTTTTTCTTTTCAATTCTTCCGAAACTTAAAAAGTTTCTTTTGAGACTCACTACAACCTCAATATTATGAGCAATTTCATTCCTCCGGATTTGTGTACTACCACAAACTTCACAACGACATTTTTATGGTGACCATCTCCTTCAAAGAGAATAATATTATTATTGTCATGGTTAAAATTATCACATGCAAGACTTATTTCTTGACATCCAATGGCAAATTTTTTTGGTCATAACCACAACCTTTATAGGAAAGAACTATTTTTCTGTTTTTGTCTTTCAATAGACATATTTAACAATCAACAATATTTGTGTAGTACAAAATGACCATTATTCAAAATAATTCTTTTCATCATCTCAAACCTCCCGTAAGGAGAGATGTGGACATATTCAACCAAGTAGGGATATGTCTTATCCATAAGAACATGAGTTACATTTCTTTAAGAAATGGACAAAACATTTGAAGATGGCTTTATAAAGTTTTTATAGAAACTCATTGTCATCTGTCACATTTATCCAAATTCACGTGACTCACTCAAACATCACTTTTTAAGAGATCAAATGTACTATCATTTTGTATTCTTTTATTTTGATGGAGGATTTGAAAAACATTCAAATTGGATAGCACCAACTCAATATGACCAATAACTTTTCATACCACTTTAATGACAAAAACCTACCTTCACACTTGAAGAACTATCTTAACAACCCAAAATATTCTTTCTTTTAATTACCATCATTGTTTATTAACATTTTACCATGCTTATATTCATGCATTTAACCACTTGTCATTTTCAAACATATTATGTCTTGCTACCACATTCACATAAAAGAATGAAACAAATCAATGGACAAATTTTATGACTTTTGTCAAGAGCATATCAATTTGCACATCGTCTTTATATAATGTTGGGATTTGAACCCAACGTCTTGCCCATAAGAAGACATTTTACGTCATTATTTGTTGGGACCCAACTCAACATTTTATTATCATGATGCACCGGGACTCTCACCCGATGTATTGCCTCTTGGTGCGATAGGACTTGAATCCTTCGTCTTACCCTTAATCAATGACATGATAAACCAAATATACCAGGATTCACCATTGAACCTTAAAAAAAATATTGTCACATTGTGGTTAACATGCACAAATAAATATAGAACAAAAGAAACACAATAAAAATATTCTCAACAAAGTATGTATCAATATCTTAAACTTGTCAAAACCAAGAGTTACATATAACATTATATTATATTATGTTTGGTTCATAATTATTAAGGTAGTGAATTATCGTTATAAATCAAAGAATCAATTGCAAAAATAATAACTCCAATTACACTAAATTAAAACTGCTCACAACCACATATCCTTTTTCAATTTCTATGTGAAACCAAAATATTTCACACGCAAAATAAAATAATTTAAAAGCTTATGTAATAATCAAAATAGTGAGTATAATCATAAATAAAATATAAAACAAGTTTCACAAACAAAAGAAAGTATATATAGTCATAGATGGAAAAAATGCACATTAACAATAATATGGATCATTCACCTTGTTCACAAGTAAAATATAAAATATATTCGAGAATACTTACCGTGTTTCCGAGAGAAAATAAAACACCAATTTTTTAGGTTTACTATTTGTTGACTTTGCTTCAAGCTCAATGGGTAGAACGTTCCGTCGTTGACCGTGTTGTGAAACCTAAAAGAAAATAAGACAAGACATATAGAAGATAAAAGTAATAGAAATAGGAAGACAAGATATGAGAGCTTTCTTATTCTCCAGCTTCAAGTGTATACAATATAAACATTCTTCTATTATAGTGTAGTATAGAGACCTACCAAAAAGGCTAGTCATTAAACATGACATTAACATGAATATAATTGGAGGTCTGAAAGTGAAGTACAATAGTAATTGTTTAACGTTGGAGGTATGTTATCTTCGTAATGGACGAGGTTATGTTATAACTATTTGATGCAGTGGACATCCACATTTTATTATTTTATAATATTTTTTGATCAATTCTTACAATATGGAGATAATTTTTCGTACCAATCAAAAGAAAAAGTCTTTCAAAAGGAAGCAAAATATTTATATCACGATTTCGTCTAATAGTTAAATTATCAAAAGGACCAAAAAAAACATAACATAGTACTCCTAAAACTTATGTAAACGTACCGACCAACTAATTTATCAATCTAGTCCAAGTGTAAACTGTGTGTATATTTTTAGGTGTATATGTAGTGTATATATATGTATATTATATATAGTGATCATGTATATTATATGTATATACCTATGTCATAGCTGTAGCCTGCATAGAGATAGTTATTGATAGGGGTATACATGGATTATTTGTATATTTTAGTTGTATATGTAGTATATATATATATATATATAATATATATATATATATATAAATATATATATATATATATAGAATAATATGTATATTACCATATTATGTGAATGGATGAGTATATGTATATTATATGTATATACCTATGTCATAGCTGCAGCCTGAAGAGAGATAGTTATTGGTAGGGGTATACATGACCGGTTGGTTCAAATTTTTCAAATATCAAACCAATAATTTGTGCAGATTTTTAAATACATAAACCAAATCAAACCAATAAAATTCAAAATTTTCAACTTAGAATTTTTTCCAAATTTTTTTTCAAAGTTTTTACTCAAATTATGATTAAAAAGCCAAAAAGTAAAAAATAATTATCAATACCATAAATATAGGAAATTAATCGTATACTAAAATATAAAAAATTTTGGGAATTCATGGGAAAAAACAATATAAAAAGTAAAATTATGATTGGAAAATCAATAAATAAACAATAATTATCAATCCCATAAATTTAGCAGGCATTTGAAGCCTAGGAATAGAAAGGGAAATAAATAAAATATTACTATCTCCTCTGTTTCTATTACTGTTAATTTTAAACAAGTCAAGGAAAGAAAAAAAATTACATTCACTTCTTTAACTTCCCACAATATTAACAAATTATCTTGAGTAAATTTATTTTGAAATCATAATTAATAAAGTAAAATTGTAACTTTCACTATGTTAATTATTATAATTTTAATATGTGAGTCATTTCTAAACTTTAATTAGCACCATAATATTTTTTGATTTTAAAAATACTGTACTAATAATTGAGTGATTGTAAATCGTTTGTCCTAAGTTATAGAAAGAAGTGATATTGATAATAGAGAGGAAGGACGTGTCAATTTCATGTCACAGTCCCAAGTTATGTCGTGTTATATTAGGGAAAAGTGAACAGAAACAAAAAAATGTGTTAAAGTTGTGAGGTGAAATAGAGAACAAGTAGACCAACATAAACAAAAAAACCCATTGGAAACAACGTAGGTTGCCACGTGAAAGGGGTCGACCTTTTGGGTACACCCTAATCTTCAGATTGTGACTATCTTAATTTTGAGTCTATCCCTCATTATAATTGACAACTAGTATATATTTATAATTAAATAACTACATATTTATCGTATATATTGATTTATTTTGATGAAATAAGTTATTCCGACGTGAAGATGGAAAGCAGTATGTCAAATATGCAAACAATGAAAAGTGCTCACACGTACAATTAGGCCGGCCTTCTTTATGGCATATATATATATAAGGTTAAATTTCGTTATACGGAATAAATCTATTTTATTTTAATTTTATTTAATAACATGAAAAAAAGATCTATCAAATTTGATTCTACGCTCTACTAAATGAAAGAATTGATTGAACGGTAGGTATGCCTATATTTAAAATGATCGAAAAATGTTCTCCTTCATGATTATCAACTCAAAGTATGACATATATTTTTTAATACTCAAACACTTCAAGAAGATTTATATAAATTTCTTCAAGTGTTATGCCACTTTGCCTCAATTGAAAATTGAAACAAAGAGAGATGAAGAGAAGTCGTCCCTAGTGATCGATCAAAAGTATTGTTCGATTTTCTTGGAGGAAAAGAACATGTTGCAGTACACCGATCGACCTTTATAAATTTATTTTTAATTCATAAATGATCTTTGATATCATTTTCTCATTTTTGTATAGGTGTAAAAACAATATGAATTGCTTTTTCGATATGGGTTTTTTGGAAACTTGAGCCTCAGCTTTTTTATTATATAATATGTAATATGAATATAATAATAAATATCAAGGCAATAAAGGACAAATCCACTACAATCCAAGTATCCAGATATACTGAAAACAAATGGACAAGGATAAAACCAAATAGAGTAGCATAAATATCCATTCGCAATATTCGTATGTATTCTATGTCCTATCTATACCACTAGGCACTATATATGTACTATCCTATCTAATCTTTTAGATATACATAATAAAAAGATGTCGTGAAGTCTTTTTTATTCAATCAACCGATAAACTAAGTACAAGAATGTTTTAATTTATATTTGTTGAACTATTTTATATCTCATTAAAAAAATAATTTGTGTTTTATTTTAATATTTTATCAAAGTATGTAATTATTTTATCTCAAAAATTAAATTATAGGAAAAATATATTTTTATTATTTAATTATAGACATTCAAATATTCCCTCAAACAGCCGGCTGAATTCACTACTTACTTTATCTAGTTGATATACATAAATAATCATTTTCTTCTTTAAATTATTATATCTCACTTGCAATGCAAAATTCCGATTTTCGTAACGAGAACAATTTTGATAACATAAAAAATATGTATACACAAAAAGGCTAAGGTCTTGATCTACATTGGAAATGCTACTAGAAACTTCTTGAATATGCCTTAAATTTCCATAGTTCTCTGTTGAAGCCAAGTAGAGAAGAATTGTAGAGTATTAGTATCAGCTCTATAATGCTTCTGTGTAAATTCAAGTAGAGTTGGCCATGTGAAATCTGGATATATTCTAGGATTATTGGAGTCCACCAATTCTGCTGGTGGCCTCACCACCTTATCCTTCTTAGGACAAAGAAAAAAAGCAAGAGATTTTCTAGGTGTTTTGTTATTTACTATAGCTCTGTGCAAACAACTTTTATACCTTCCATTTGAAAGCGCCTGCAAAAGGTTAAAATAAATAAATGTCACATTGAATTTAACTATGTTATAATTAAGAAATAAATTACGTATATAAGGTAAAATAAATTTTATTTGACTTTTGAAATTAAAATTATCATATAAATTCAAATCTATAAAATACTTATTTTTTATACTTTTTAACCTTAATCACAAGATTATTTGTCTAAGATGCCTTACATGTCTCACTTAAATAATATCAACTATTTGAGATTTTGGTACCTTATTACACATGTTATAATATTTGTACGACTGTAACAATCTTTCATTATAGACAAAACGAAAATTTTAAAAATAATTATTTTCAAATATTGAAATGGACTAATAATGACATAGTGTCAAGCAAATTGATTGGAGGAAAGAGTAAATACTTTTGATTTTGTAAATGTCAATTCAATTAGGTAAAATGACTAGTCATTAGAAGGCATATATGTTAAGAAATGTCTTTTCTTTCTTACCATAAATGTGTCACCTATGTTAACGACAAAAACATTATTATTTGGACTGATAGAGCGCCACTGGTTGTCCATGAAAACTTGTAGCCCTGAGACGTTGTCTTGATGGAGGATGGTTAATGATGTTGGGTCACAATGTGGTCCAGTTCCTAACGCAAGATCTGGTTTTAGACATGTTGGATAATAGTTGAGTCTCATAATCGATTCATTTTCTTCAAAGAATTGTTTGAAATGGTTTTTGCTCACGCCTAGGCTCTCGCCCAAGAGTTCCATGATCCCAGAAGAGAGAGTGCTCATCGCATTACAATACTCTTGGTAAAACTTCCTATCATAATGAAAAATAATAATAATAAACATTCATCGTATTGATTAATAAAGAAGATTAAAAAAGATCCGCATACAAAAAGAAGTATGCATCTTATGTAAAAGTTTAACGAGACTCTTAACAAATTTTAGTGAGATGATCACATAGCAAATATGTTATCAATAATGCAGACAGAGGTCCTGAGTCCGAAAGAAACATACTTTTATACGTCTAATCATATTTTCAACATGTCATTTGTCAGCTCTGATATCAGAGTGACATATATAAGAGGCGTACCGAATCGAAGATATAATTACGTAACTAACCCTAAATGATTTATTAAACTTTTAGATAAAGTAAGGACCTAATTAAATAAAACAAAATGGTGACGTCCTCTTACCCAATATGGCTAAAGTCTCGCCCCATTGTTTTTAGAAAATATTGATCAAGCATGTGGGACGAGCCTTGTAGGGTAGAATATGGAAAAGAAAGTGTCTCTTTCCAAGGCAACTTAGATGAAAATCTCTCAGTAAAGCTACTAGCATAACCACAATGATCTCCTCTCTTCCTTTGAATCTTTTGCTTATCGGGAAGTGGTAATTCAAAGAACATGTCCATGTAGCGATGTGCAAGTGAGATAAGATTAGTATCAACACCATGGTTTGCCACGAGAAAGAAACCGTGCTTCTTGCATGCTTCATCAACCAGACTAGATTCGCGCTTAGCTGCAATCGGATCACCAGAAAGGAATGACCCTAAATCAATAAGTGGAACATCAAGTTCACCAACAAAACCACTAGGCTTCTCGTCGTCCGGCCATATAAATTGTCTAGGAATGTTCGATTCATTTTTAAGTACCGATGAATCAAAAATCAGTGACTTTTTCTCATCTGACGATGTTTGTATCGTAGGCATCACCATACAATCAATGGCCATTGTCATGTAATAGCGAAAATTAAAGAGAGAGAGAAAAAAACGGAAGCCGTTAGGAGTGGGGAGAAAGGTAACAAAATATTGGATTCTTATAGGTGTCTTTAGCACGAGAAATAAATTATCACTTTGCAAACAAGGGGCTTGGTGAAACTTAAAATTTCATTGCAAGTCCATAAGTTATTTGTCTTTTTCAAATTTGACAGTAAACCTCTTTCCCAATGGTCTTTGGCGTTTCTATCACGAGGACCTAACTCTGCCTCTGTAATATTCATCTTACTTCCGCGTTTCTTTTTTAATTTATGTAATGTATTTTTAGACTGATGAATTTTTAATAAATTTTAATTTATAATTAAAATTAACTTTTTTAAATTTCAAACACATTAATATGATAAAACTTTAGTATATTAAATTATTTGTAATAACATACATTGAAGAGTTCAAAGTTTGATTACTATTATTTAATTAAGAGAAAAAAAATTTAAAAGCTTTCTCATTTATTTGTATAATTTTTAATTTTTTTAAAAAAATACACTGAAAACAAATTTTTTAATTTACAATAACTATACTAGTGTAAAAAATATATTGAAAGGAGGGAGTATATTCAATTGCGCCGCAGTTCTATACCTCCTCGTGAAGAATAGTAAGAAATATGTTTCTTTCTCCATTCAACTTTTTTTTCTAAACAAATCAAAGAAGATTTATTTTAATATTACTTTTATTATTAAATAATTAATAAAGTATAAATTTTCAAAACATATCAAAATTATTATTTTTTTATTTCATAGTACTGAAAATATAAATTTCATATTTAACTATCACTGAAAAATAAACTCTCTATTTTATTACATTCTCTTAGTGTGCATAATACTGATCGTTTGTCTCTTTTTTACTTTTTTAAAAAACAAATCATATAACACTTCACAAAACAAAACATTTCACCTTAGTAAAAGTAAAATAGATTACTAATATGAGTATTAGACTGGAGTTGAAATTTAAAGTATCATTGTCCCGAAAAAAAATATATATTTTTCTTACCTAATTCCGTCACTTCCTCCCAGGACCCAGCTTAGCCTCCTTCACCAAAAAATTCCTTTTTTTAAAAAAAGAAAATATATATTTTGTTTAAGAAAATCTTACTTAGATGAGATGAAATATTATTTTTCTATTTTTAAAAAGAAAATAATATCTAAAAAAATTCGGAAGGAATGGGTGGTTTGTGGGGTGGTAGAATCGGATAAAAAATGTTTTAAATTTTACTTTATTAAAAATCAGTTTCTTATTCGGAGGAATATTGATATTTTAATCTTTAATTAATATTAATATTTTATTTAAATTTTATCAAGATAAAATATTTATCCATGCAGTATGCATATTTTAATCTGTAATATAACAGGTATCAGGCCCAATTTAAAAAATTTTTTATCAAAGAAAGAAAACAAGATTTTCTTAAATAAAATAGAGATTGTATTATGCACACACAAACATATATTTCTCGAATGAATGAGTTATAGTTTGAATATAATACTTTAAATATGAAATTCAAAATAATAAAAAAAAAAACTATAAAAAAAATTAAAAAATTTAATTTACATTCTCTAAATTTAACAAAATAAACAACATAGATTAGACCGAGAGAATTTCTATGTGACGTACTTGAAAAAACAATTAAATACATTATTCCACTCTCAATTGGCACTGAATTTCTAGTTATACAATATTTTAATATTCTTGTATTTCAACTTACATGATATACGAGTGTCCGTGATAGATACGAGTCTCCGTACTAGCACATGTTTAATATTTATTATTTTCTTGTCTCATTTTATATAACAAATAAAATTTATTAAATTTTAATATTATTTTAAATTATTAATTATTATAATTTATAATACTTACTTTCATGTTTCAATATATGTAGTAAAATAAAATTTTAAGAGTCAATATATTGTTAATTATTGAAATTTATAATACATCTTCAAGTTAAATAATACATGTCACTTTTTTGTCCCATATTATGTGATACTGATTATATTAATTTAATGAATCAATCAAAATTTTGTAAGCAATTGTACTTTTCATATTGTTTTCACAAATATTTCGAATTGTCAATTGTCATAATTTATAGTATTTTATAATATATCTGATATATATATAAAGTTTTGTAACTATCATGATTTATAATTTGCACAATATTGAAAATATATAAAATAAATTTAAAACAAAAAAATAGATAAAAATAATAAAATTGTGGAACCACACGGATTATGCAGACATGTGATGGTTACTAGTGCGTGGTTATCCACGCTTATAGTTATCAAAACTTATAGGGATAATACATAAATATACCTTTTAATTTGGCTTCAAATCATATTTATGTCCTTCAACTTTGGATGTACACAAATAGACACTTCAACTTATATAAAGTTGAACAAATAGACACACATGTCCTATATGTCATCCTACATGTCATTTTTCGTCCTACGTGGTGTCCTACGTGTATTGTGTCATATAGGACTCATGTGTTTATTTATTTAAAAGTTGAATAATTAAAGTGTCTGTTTGTACATTATGAAAGTTGGAGGTCAAAATTAAAATTTGAATCCAAGTTTAGGGTCCAATATGTGTATTATTCCAAACTTATATGATATTCTTTGATTTTTAAATAAAATTAAGAAGTAAATCATTTATTAAAGTTGTTGTCTAAATTTCCTATTTGCTATTTATGGGGGCTATAATTCATTTAGTAATTTGCACCCAAATGTATGCATGCATTCTTTAATGACTTATACTTTATTATTGTTATAAAATCAAGATTATAAGAAGAAGACAAGAGAAGTAAATGTAGGAGAAGACTTTCTTCTTATTCAAGTATATGTAAGTTTTGTCTGTATATCATATAATAGTGAGGAATTAATCCATTTATAAAGTGAGAAATCACTTCAAAAGTCATAATATAAGTATCATAAACATAGAATACATTCTATCCAAAAAAGGTTCATGAATCTAGTTTAATATGATGGTGTTCATGTACTAACTTTATGACTATTCACGTATTCAATGGATTTATAACACCCCCTGGAGTCCAAGATATTGTGTCTCGTTAAAAACCTACTAAAAAATCTCGTGGGAAAACATTCTTTCTAGTGCAGGAAAAGAGAACAGATTGTGATACGCATTATTTGCTGCTCATTAAAAACCTTTCTAGTAAAAACCAGGGGACAAAATCTAGACTAGAAAAAAGAGTACAGGTGTATTTTTACTCCCCCTGATAAAAACCACGGATCAGCTGGTTAAGTTCCGGTATGCAATTTTGTGAACCATATTTCTCAAGAGTTGAGGCCGGTGTACGGTGGTAAGGTAAAAGATGGTTAAATAACGTGGATATCACTCTGAACGAATTTGTGCACATCAATATCACCATTCTTGGGAGATCATGTGTGAAGAATAATTTTGGTGAACTGTGTTTGGTTTCTATACTCCTTTTATAACTTTAATTGAGGTATGAATTGCTATCATTGTCTTCAAGAGTATTTTGGGTTTCTTGACCGTCACACTTCAAACCACATTTTCTTTGATAAATGTATACTGATCTAACCATACACATTCTCTACTTGCTTCATGATGGCTATTATCTCAACAGGATTTGAAGAGAAGATCGGGACCAATGATGTTCGTAGATCGCCATGATATAGCCAGTACTCCGTTATTGTGAAACATATCGTTGTTTGTGATCGAAGTTTTATGTGGGTCAGATAAGAAGTTCATTTGCAGGACCAACAAGATCTGCCACTATCTTTGTTAGTATTAAAAAGACCCATATCACTAGTTACCCTTAGATTTGCAAAATGTTTAACTTCCATTCCAATTGCCTCTGCTGTAGGGGAGAACTAATCTTCCTAAAAAAAACAGGAAAATGCTATGTCAGGCTCGTATCATTAGCAAGATACAATAAGTACCCCAATTGCAATAAGATAAGGTACTTATGGACGACCAAGAGGCTTCTTCATTCTCTTATGAGATAGAATGATCTTACTCACTTCAAGTGATCGGACAACCATTGGAGTACTTAATGGATGTGTTTTGTCATGTAAAATCGTTTCAAGATTTTCTCAATATAGGCATGAATTGATGGATAAGATCCCAGTCTACTAAATATTTTTATTGTAGTCAAAGAGAATTTTGGTCTATTTCATCTCAAATTCTTTCTTTAGAATCAATTGCCTTTTTGAACCTCTTCTGGAGCAATGAGATAAGTGTCATCAACATAAAACAACAAGAATAACAAAACCCCAATGTTGTTTTCTTAATGACTCTACAAGACAAATTGACATCGTGTATATAACCTTATTATCAAGTAATCATTGAGGCGATTATACCACATGCGCCCTGATTGTTTACGTCATATAATGACTTTTGTAATCTGATGAATACATTTTCCAAGATTACGAACTACATGTTTCAGGAATTTTATGTTCCTTCCGGAACTTTCATATAAATTCATATCAGTGAACATGTAGTAAAGGAAGCCATGTAACCACACCCGTTTAGATGAATTTTCAAGATTTCATGCCTTACAGCTAAATCGTATGATTATCGAAAAGTTATTGCATCCATAAACAGGTGAATATGTTTTCATCATAGTCGACCACCGGATCGTTGAGAGAATCCTTGTGCAAACAAGGCGTGCCTTGTATCTTACAATCTCATTTTTTTTCGTACACCGACTCATTTATATCCAATGGTTTAACATATTAAGGCGTTTTGGACTACTGGTCCAAAAACCTTACGCTTAGCAAGTGAATTTACTTCCATTGAATTGTTTTTGACATTTTGGCCAATTACATCTTTTTGTCGACATTCTTCGAAGATAGAGGTTTTTTTCAAAGAGCCCATTTTCTTGCATAATGATTAAGTGCAACATCATATGCGAAAAATTATCATATGATTTTTGATCGATTCTACACTTATCGCATCCACCTGTAGAATTTATAGAGAGTTCTTCATTTACTTGAGTCTAGGATTCACTGATCTTTCAGGATAATAGCAGGATAATCAGAGCTTGAATTTCTTCGTGAGATTCTGTTCTGTCCTAGTGTCATTTTTTGTACTTCTTTCTAGGATTTTTATTCTTTTGAACCAATGGTATACCACCTTCAGGCGTATTTGTGATTCAGAAGCCATGACACTTGTAGATGGTCCTTGGGACTCGATTAGGAAGGACATTTAACTGACAGGACTATGGTGACTATAGTTCTCCTTTTTGAACAGTATAATATGCGTAGGTATTTGATTTGCTATTTTGCAAATCGAGGAATCGTCTGGACCTCTGTTCAAATTACAGGGGAGTGGATCAAAAATGAGATAATGATGAAAACTTTCGCATGCATTCACTTTTAGTTTATTTTTCTTCTCCTCCTAATGCGGAAAAATTTGTTCATCAATCGACAATCCTGCAAATCTTGCAGGGAATAAATCTTCCGTCAAGCTCAAGGTAGCGAATTATGGAGGGTGAATCAAAACAACATATATGCCTAACCTTCTTTGAGGGTCCATCTGTCGCTGAGGTGGTGCTACAGGCAATATACAGCACATCCAAAAAATTCGGGAAGATGAAGCAATATTGGTTCATGGCCCAAATTTACCAATGTGATAGGGAGATTTATTATAATGAGTGGTCTGAGACGAACAAGGTGATGGTTGCATGTAAGATAGGCATGACCCAAAACAGTATAGGCAACTCACTTTTCATAAGTAGAGGTCGTGATATCAAATGTTAGCACTTCAAAATGACTCATTAAGCAGGTCATTTTTGAGTATGAACATGAGCTACAGGGATGTTCAAATTTTATCCCTACAGATACGCAATAAGATCCAAAGCTTGGGGATAATCTGGGGGAAGGGACGCTGCTCTTAATCATAATCATGGTGCCACTAATTTTGCAAATGCCAGGTCTGTGAGATGCCAAGAGGCACACATGGATCTCTGAAGATGCATCTATTAGAACCATACAAATATCTAAACGAACCACTAGAGGTGGAATAGGTCCACAAATACCCCCTGAGTCGTTCATAAAATATTGAGGGTATTCGGGGATTCAATGTTAACCGTCATTGGTGATGCCTAGTAATCAATTTGCACTTGACAACAAGCAGCACACTGAAAACTCATCATTGTAATGAAATCTTCAGGTTCTTGAATAAATGTGCTTGAGTTTCAATGATTCGTCTCATCATTATTGATCCCAGATGACATATTCGGGTCCATGTCAAAGCACAAAAGTCTTTAAGTCAGTAAACTTCTGAGTTTACGATAGTAGAGTGTACTTCAATCATACTTATTTGCCATAATCAGGCAGAAGATAAAGTTGATAAAACTTCTCAAACACATATATGGTTTAAGACAATCTTGGTAATACCAAGGTATCCACATTCATGTCCATTTATTGCTTAACATGATTATCCTTTCGGCGACAACTGCATCATATCTTTAAAACTTACAGGATTTCTTGGGGATTTAGAAGAGAACAAAGCACTTCTAGGACAGTGTTGTCCCCTTAGCATATATATGTTAGCAACCGGGAGTCGTCTATTAAGTTTGAATACCAGAATTGTAGTACCTTGCTTTTCTTCTAAAGCAAGTGGAGAAGTATTTCTCAATGACACAAATATCTTTATGATTAATCATTGAGTATCCCTATACTCTTCAAGATGAAAGATATAAAAGAAAATAAACATTATAATATATTACTAAACAAACAAACAACAAAAAAAAAAAAAAAAAAAAAAACAAAAAAAAAAAAAAACAAAAAAAACAAAACCAAATAAAAAAAAAAAGAAAAATAAAAAAAACAACAAATAAATAAACAAAAAAAAAAAAACAACAAAAATAAAAAAAAAAAAACAAAAAAAAAAAAAAAAAAAAAAACAAAAAAAAAAAAAAAAAAAAAAAAAAAAAAAAAAAAAAAAAAAAAAAAAAAAACAAAAACACATTACACAAGCTTTTAGTTATTTACAAATCTAGGAAACATATTCATACTTAGTTCATTATAAACGACGAAAATGAAAATATATTGAACATTTATCACAGAACCATCACATATCAGGTGATTATACCTCCTTCCTCCGAGCATTCAAAGAAAATCCGATACATCTAGATGCATGGTTCAACATTATCTTGTGATAAAAGTTGGTTTCTGAGCTTATTTTTACACATTTTCAGGGAAGTTGATATAGCCAACCAGGTTTGCCTTGGCGTACGACAGGTACGTGACCAATATCCTTTTCCTCCACACGATAACATTTGTGGTCTGAATTTTCTTTTGCACTAGTCATTGTTGTTCATTCTTTCTTTTACACTGCTGGAGTTGAAGGTATTATTCTAGTGCAAGGACGATCACCACGATGAAATCTCTTCTCCGATCACACCCGGCCACGACTGGGGCCACGATCTTTTATACGCCTAGATTGGTGAATATTGACGTATTACTTCAGCAAAATGGCATAGAACCGTATGTCGACTTCAGTTTTCATCAGTAAAGTCATTATGTGTTCAGCAAGAAGGAGATGTGAAGTTAATTCCGAATACTTTTTACTCCCATTTACGGTATTGCTGTCTGCAGTGAAGAAGCATACTCGCTGCCAGGGAAAGTGAAAAACGTTTGTTCCAGCATATCATGGTCAGGATATTTATCCACATAATTTTAAATTGTTGAGATAATTTTAAATATGAAGAATCATACTCACTGATAGATTTAAAATCTGAAGTCTCAAGTGGTCAAGTCATAACGTGCCTGTTGGAAGGGAAGGACGACCAACTTCAGGTGGTCATATCATCTTTTAAATTGTTTGACACACAGAGATCCTTAACAGTGAGCTATTCCATTTTCCCCAAAACCCTCAATCAAGGTAAATGGTGGAGAAATATTCACCTCCTTAGCAAGGTTGTGATGATTACGGGTGATGCTGGAGTATTTTTCTTGGATGGTGTCTGCTAGACCCATGCCATCAACGATGTATTTCTGACATCAGGTGCCATGATAGATAGCTTTTCCCGAGATGTCTTAGAGCAAGAAATCAGTTTAGAAAGATTAGGACTATTTAAGAAAATTAAAGTTATACCTTCGAGGCTTTTAGAGTCTTACTTAAAGTAGCAGAGACTCGTAATGATAACGTATTATAATAATCAGATTATAAGAACAGAGACAAGAGAAGTAAAGTCGGAGAAGACTTTTCTTCTTATCAACAGTATATAGGTAAGTTTCATATGTATATCATATAATAGTGAATGAACAATCCTATTTATAAAGTGAGAAATCACTTCAAAAGTCATCATATTAAGTATCATAATAAATAGATACATTCTTATCCATAAAAGTTCATGAAACCTAGTGAATATGAATGGTTGTTCATATACTAACTTTATAGACTATCCACTTATTCAATGGATTTATAACAATTATATTATTTTTAGTTCTTCGCCAAAGTTTTTAAAAAATCTCTTTTCAACTATTTATAAGAATAAAATTAAAAAATTAACAATAATATTAGTAACGAATTGTTTTAAATGTAATTCATCCACGCTGTACATGCAATCTTTTCACATTAAAAATGATTTGTTATTTTTTTAGGATTAAAATAATGGATTTTCGTTCATAAAACATACTAAAAGAATTGAAAAAACAACTTGAAATTTAAATAAGCACTGATTAAAATTAAAGCTCCAAATTCTATTAGAAAAATGCAGCTTTTGGGGACTAATAATTGGGTTTGTCAAAAACTAAAAAGTAGTGGGGTTTCACAAAAAGAGAACGAACTTATTGTTGAGTTATAAGAGACATTAGCCAATGGTTTCACACCTATAATGTTTTTTTTTTTGGTTATAAAAACCATTACTTCTGTCATTCAAATAATATTCTTATTAAAACGTTTATTCATTTTACGACTATAATATCATTTAACTTTACTTATTTTGTTTTTAAATATACTTGACACAAAAATATATTATTTCTCTCTTACTAGGGTGTCATGTTACATTTTTAACTTATTATTAATATATTTTTTTTCTAATTCTTTTACAGAATTGGAGGAACTCATTAAAAAATCGGAGGAGCTCATATTACAGTTCTTAATGTAATTTTTTTACTGGATATAATATGTGGGTTTGTCTATTTTTTTTAAACTTTTTTTATCTATATATAATAGAAGAAGTAAAAAGTGTAATATGTCAGCACCACAAATATTTAAAAATTTTAATTTTTCAAAATGTATTTTAAATATGCTCTAAAATACAATTTAAAAAAACAGGAATTTTAATATAGTTATTTATAGAAAATAAAACTTCTTTTGTTAAAAAAACTGCAACGACATAAAATGGATGATTCTTAAATGCCTATACTTTCAATTTTAAAGGAAAAAAAAGAAATTGAACTATTTTTTTTTAATAAAAACAGTAATGGCTATTACAAGAAAAAAATGAAAGTTCTTTAAATGCTTCAAATTTCAATTTTTAAGGTTAAAAAATAAAAACTGAAAATTAAATTATTTTATAAAAAAATTGTAATGTTTATTTATCTTTATCACAATATTCTTGGGGAATGCTCCAACAAAATGAAATATAGAAATATCCTTAGGAGAAGAAAACGTGCACCATAAAAAAAACCTATGTGACAGACATCCTAATGGCACGACCCACGGGGTCCCGCGTGGCCCCCCCACTTATCCTACGATGTGAGCGAACCACAATCTAAACCCCAACAGTCAACCATAAATAACATAATTACAATGCGGAAGACTTTAAAAACTCATTGACGAAATCAATTAAATAAAAAAAAAACTTCTAAAATTTAATACTTATCATCCCCAAAAATCTGGAAGTCATCACCACAAGGACATCTATCTCAAAATTACTAATCAGAGTATATCTCAGAAGCTAAAATAAGTAAAAAGCTAGTCCATGCCGGAACTTCAAGGCATCAGACATGAAGAGAGATCCAGTCCAGCTAAGAAGCGTTTAGCTCACCTGAGATCCGACGTGATGAAGACTGGCTAGAGTTTGCGGTTGAGTTGAAGACCGATGGTTACGTTTGCTGCACTCCACATTAGCAAAGAAAAACCAGTACAAGTAGGGGTCAGTACCCAAAACACGTGTACTGAGGACGGTATCACGGCCAACTCCAAAATAGAAAACAGTATATACAGTTAAATATCATAAAAATCAAATACAATACTCAACATGTAGCAACAACACGATACTGTAATCATTAATAAGGTACGGCCAAGTACACCCATGAGGACTCAAGCCTAAATACCCATACTCATGCTGGAAAAAAGGTTCATTAATTTGAGAATAATCATATTTTAAGAGTCATTCTCTTTCTATCCTGGTGTCGGGAACGTGACACTCCGATCTCATCATACTATCCTGTGTCGGAACGTGGGGACACCCGATCCATATTCTATCCTGCGGTGCCAGATAGAACGTGACACTCCGATCCTCATTATCTTATCCTGGTTGTCGGGAAAGTGCACCCGTCGATATTCTATCCTGGTGTCGGAATAGTGACACCCGCATCATCTTTTACTACCCTGGGGCAGGAAGTGACACTCCGATTCCATTACTATCCTGGTGCCTGAAACGTGACACCCGATCTCTATACTATCTGTGTAGGAACGTGACACCCGATCCTCTAATCTCATTAGCTTTTAGTTCATCAAGCATTCTTTATACCAAGGCATCATCATTAACAAAAGTAAATTAGGATTTAAGATCAAACAGCCTCATTCATGCTAGTTTCATCACAATAATATAAACACATCTGCATACCAACAATTAAGCATATGAAGGGCTTACAATACTAACCCATACATATCATCACTATTAAGAGTTTACTATGAAATCACTAAACCATAACCTACTCCACCCGAGAATTCGTGATCAAGCAAACTATTCCTCAAAGTCTTTGCTTTCCCTCGTTCTTTTTTCTCTCGTTCGTTCTCTACATTCTCTATCTGTTCTTTCTATTTCTTATTCAAAAACCCTTTCTTTTACCCTAATAATATATATTAAAGTATAAAAGATGGTAAAAGTAAACCCACCTATTATTCCAAGGTTGTCTCTTTTAAACCCCAAGTATATTAAATTATTAACATTAAAAACACTAACTTTATAATATAAGCAGGATAGTCCAAAAAACGCCTTAAAATATTTAACAGAAATCTGACACATTCAGGGTTCACGCAGCCTTGTGATGGCCTGTCGTGCTGCGACGGTCCCGTACTACTGCTTCCGCCACAAGGTTCAGAGAATCCCAATTCATTAAAGAGTCTGCTGACGGCCCGTCATGACTGAGACGGTTCGTCCTGCCAACCCGTCGCGTGACGGTCAGAGAGTCGCTCTCAGTACCCAAAATTCAAATTTAAGTGTTTTGAAACGAGACTCCCCGACGGTCCGTCGTGCCCATGATGGTTCCGTCGTATGTGCTCAAAACGAATAAGCAGGTCGTTACAGTACCGATACCAATTTTACACATAGTTCGTCCTCGAACGATCATGAGAAGAAAAACAAGGGCAAAAGGTAGTACCTGAATCTGTCAACCGGTGTGGGTATCTTTCTTTGCATATAAGCCTCCTTCTCCCAAGTGACTCCTCACTGGTCGATTCTTCCATGAACTTTGGATTGGATTGCAATCTCCCTTGATATCAAATTGTGAATTCTTTATCTAGAATGGCAACAGGCTCCTCCTCATAAGTCAAATTTTCATCAAAGCAGAAAATGATCCCATGAAGATGTAGTTTCCATCCCATGGTATCTTTTCAACCATAGACAATGAAATAACGGGTTGCACTCCGGAGAGTCCGGAGGCAAGGCTAATCATAAGTCACTTCCCACTCGTTAAGTACTCAAATGCGTCCAATAGACCTCGGGCTTGGTTACCTCTACCAAAACAGAATCACACCCTTCATGGGTGAAACCTTCAGCAAAACTTGTTCACCCTCATGAAATCCAAGTCTCTAACCTTCGATCTGCATATTCCTGTTGCCTACTTTGCGCCCCGCTTAAAGCCTTTCTTGACATGACTTCACTTTCTTAAGTGATTCCTTAAAAGTCAGACCCCCGGGTCTAACCTCAAATGCATCACAACACAACCAATGGGAACCCTACATCTCATCCCATACAATGTCGAACGGGCCATATCCAATACTGAAGTGATAGCTATTATTGGATGAGAACTCTGTAGGGTAAAGAGTTATCCCAATGAACACAAATTTCTTTATCAAACATGCACGAGAATATCTTCCAACACCTGAATGTTTGTTTAGCTCAGGATGCGGGCCCATCGGTCTAGAGGGTGAAATGCAGAGGTACTAAGGTCCAACCTGAGTACCTAATTCAAGCAGCAATTGTTCTCCAAAAACTTATAAGTAAACTTGCGTACTTCTATCTGATTATGAGTGGAAAGTGGAACTCCATTGGCAAAACCGAACATTTCTGAAGATGTAGAGTCTGGCTAACTCTCTGCATTGTAAGTCAACCTTAACCGGAATGAAGTGAGCAGATTAGTGTCCAAACCTACCCCACAAATCGATAGAATCAACTTGCCAATGTCTTTGGAAGACCCACCACGAAGTCCACTGCAAATTCTCTCCTTCCCTTCAGGAATGGGCATTCTCTGAAGGTCCTCAGGACCTCTGGTGTTCATACTTTACTTGCTGGACAATTGGACATTGCAACAAAATCCGCAAGTCGCGCTTCATCTACCACCAAAAGTGTTGTTTAGGTCACGGTAATCTTGGGCACCAGGATGTATAGAATATCCGGGAAACTATGAGCCTCGTAAGAAATAGTGTGGAGCAAATCATCTACACGGGGAACACATACCCTCCCTAATTCTCAAAACACCTTCCTCATCCATTATTGCTTCTTTAGCCTCTCCTCGCAACACCATTACCCAATTCGGCTTAGTTTCTCATCATCAAACTGTTTTTCCGTGATTCTTGTCAAGAAAGAAGATCTCGCTCCACACTGGCCAAAAAAATCCTCCCTTCTCATTTACTTTCTAACCTCCTAAGGTCATTAGCCGAGTCTGAACCTCTCTAGCCCAAATGGGCGTCTAGAAACGTGTAAGTGGGCTAAACACCATGCCCCTGCCCTTTCATACTCAAGGCGTTGCCACAACATTAGCCGTTCCTGTGGTGATACAAAGATGGTAACATTTCATAATCCTTCAGTACAGTAGTCCATTCCCCTCCTCGGTCTCAATTCAATCCTCTGATAGAAGTAAAGACCTATTGAGGGATACGATGATCCGTTATAGACTTCAACACTGACCATATTAGATAATGTTCCATTGCTTTTAATGCAAACACAACTGCAGCCAATTCCAAATCATGGGTGCGATAGTTACGTGCATGCACCTTTAATTGCTCGAAGCAATAAGCAATTACATTCTTCACTTGCATTAGACTGCCACCCAAACCAGAATAGGAGCATTCACAATAAACAATGAAGTTTCTTACCTCTACTGAAGGTACGGATAGGTGCAAGTAGTCCGCAAGGTCCGTTGAGTTTCTGAAAGCTTCTTCTCACTCGTTCCGACCATACTAATGGAACATTATGCTTAGTCAAGTTCGTCAATTGGGAAGCAGAGAAGAGAATCCTTGACAAATCGACGGTAGTAGGCTGGCTAAACCAACAAAAGTCCTACTTCTGACACATAGTAGGTCTTACCCAATTTCTCCACTGTTTCAATCCTTAAAAGGATCCACCACACCTCCCTCCTTGGAAACCACGTGCCCAAGAAGGACCACTGAATCTAGCCAAAACTCACAACTTGGGAGAATTTGGGCCATAAAGCTTTTTCTCACTCAACATTCCAATTTACAATCGCAACGACCTCGCTCTCATGTTCTTTCTTGCTCTTTTGAGTAACCAGTATATTCATCAATTACATACAAATGGACAAAAAATCCAGATAGGGGTAAAAATCCCATTCCATCAAGCTCATGAAGAGCAGCAGGGCATATTACGTAAGCCCAAAAGACCAACAAACATTACTAAGAACTCATACTGCCCCATACCTGGTACGAAAAGCAGTCTTGGGCAAAATCCGTTGCCGTATTTTCAATTGATGATCACCGATCTAAAATCAATTTTTGAGAAGGTGCAAGCACACTTGTTAATGATCGAACAAATCATCAATGCGGGGTACGAAGAAAGAGGGTACTTGTTCTTAACAGTTACTTTGTTCAATTGTCGTAGTCTATGTACATCCGAAAAACTCCTATCCTTCTTTTCACAAATAACACCGGAGCACACAGGGGACGATTGGCTAATGGGGGGGGGGGGTGGGTGTGGGGTGTGGGGGGGGGGGGGTGGTGGGGGGCAGGGGGGGGCGGGGGGGGGGGGGCGGCGAGGTGTATGGGTGTGTCGGTGTGGGGGGGCGGGGTGGAGGGCGGGGGGGGTGGGGGCGGGGGGTCTGTTGGTGGGGGGGGAGGGGGGTGCGGGGCGGGGGGTGGGGGTGGGGGGTGAGGGGTGGGGGGGGGGAGCGGGGGGGCGGGGTTGGGGGGGGGGTGAGGTGGCTGGGGCAAGGGGGCGTGCGTGTGCGGGGGGCGCCCCCCCCACGGGGGGCGGGGGTGGGGAGGGAGGGGGGGGGGGGGCCGTGCGAGTGGGTGAGGGGGAGACGGTGGTGGGTCGGGGGGGGGGGTGGGGGTGGGGGGGGGTGGGGGCGGTGTGGCGGGGGGGGGCGGGGAGGGTGGGGGGGGATGGGTGCGGGGGGGGGGCCTGCAGGGGCGGTGTGTGTGGGGGACTCAGGTGTGTGGTGAGGGCGGGTTAGTGGGGGTGGGGGGGTAGAGGGGGGGGGGGTGGGGAGGTGGGGGTGTTGGGGGGTCGGGGGAGCGCGGGGGGGGGGCGTGGGGAGAACGGGTGGTGTGGGGGGGGGGGGGGGGGGGGGCGCTGGGGGTTGGTGCCTGTGAGGGGGCGGTGGCTGGGGGGGGGGCGGGGGGGGGGGGGTGGCGCTGGGGGGGATGGGTGGGAGGGGCTGGGTGGGCGGGGGGGGGGGGGGGGGGTGCGGGAGGGGTTGGGTTGTGGGGGGGAGGGCGGCGGGGGGGGGGGACGGGGGGGGGCGGGGTGGGCGGTGAATGGGGGGTGTGGGGGGGATGCGGTGGGTGGGGGGTGAGGGCCGGGGGGGCGAGGGACGCGGGGGCGGGGGGGGGGGGGGGGGTCGTTTGGGGGTCGGGGGGGGGGGGGGGGTGGGGGGTAGGTAGTGGGGGAGGGTGCGGGTGCGGGGAGGGGGGTTGGGGTGGGGGGGGGCGCGGGGGGGTGGGGGGTGGGGGGGGGGGGGGGGCGGGGTGGTGTGGGCGGGGGGGGGAGCGGGGGGTGTGGCGGGGTGGGGGGCGTGTTGTGGGGCTGGGCGCTGTGAGGGGGCGCGTGGGGGGGGGGGCGGTGGGGTGGGGGGGGAGCGTGGTGGGGGGGTTGGGGGACGGGGGGTAGGGTGGGGGGGGAGGGGGGGGGGCGGTGGTGTTGGGGGGGGGGGGGTGGGCCCTGGAGGGGGGGCGCGGCGGGGTGGGGGGGGTTAGGTGGGGTGTGTGGGGGTGGCGTGGGTGGGTGGGAGGGTGGGGGGGGGGGGGGGTGGTTGGGGGCGGTTGGGGGGGCAGTTGGGCGGGGGGGTGGGGGGTGCGGTGGGTGTGGGCGGGGGGGGCTGGCGGGTGGGAGCAAATCAAAGTCAATCTTTACTTCCTAAAAACTCAAAAACGTCGTTCTAAAAAAATAAAAGAAAAAAAACAAATATTCGCTAACCAAAAAATATTCAAACCAAAAAAACCACAAATATTCCTTGCTGCACGTCAGAGACCCACACAATTCCAAGAACGGTACCCAAATTAGCATCACTAACAAAAAACAAATCTATCCAATATAAACTTAAGCACGACAAAATAAATCAAAATCAAGCACACAAAACAACCAAAAAAACAACAAATCTTAAATAAAAAAAATAACAATATCAACAAAACACATCAAAAAACCAACGAGAAAAAAAAAACGAAATCATGAAGTCCCGTATGCGAAAAAAACGACCAACAAACCTAATACTACAAATCAAGCAGTAACAAATTGACCCCAAAAAAACAATAGACTGGGTAAAAAACCAACAAAACGCAAAATAAACAACCAAAACATAAAAAAGTCAGTAAAAAAGAAAAAAAAACTCAGAAAAAAAAACAAAAAAAAAAAAAAAAAAAACAAAAAAACAAAGAAAACGAAAAAAAAAAAAAAAAACAGACAAAGAAAAAAAAAAAAGAAGAAAAAAAAAAAAAAAAAAGAAAAAAAGAAAAACGAAAAAAAAAAAAAACACACAAAACAAAAAACAAAACACAACACACAAAAAAAAAAAACAACAACAACTAACAACCAAAAAACAAAACCCAAAAACAAAAAACAACAAACACACAAACAACAACGAAAACCAAAAAACAAAAAAACAACCACAGCAACAAAAAAACAAAAAAAAGGAAAAAAAAAAAAAGAAACAAAAAAAAAAAAAAGAACAAGACAAAGAAACACAAAAAAAAAAAATAAAAAACAAAAAAAAACACAACACAAAAGAAAAAAACAAAAAAAAAAACAAAACAACAATCACACAAACAAAACAACAAACAAAACAACCGCAATAAGAACAAAAAACCACAGAAAAAAAAAAAAAAAAGAAACAAACAAAAACAAAAAAAAGAAAAAAAAAAAAAAAAAAGAAAAAGAAAACACAAAAAACAGAAAAAACAAACAAAAAAACAAAAAGAAAAAAAAAAAACAAAAACCCCGCCAAAACACACCACGACAAAAAACCAAAACAAAAAAAAAAAAAAAAATAAAAAAAAAAAAAAAAAAAAAAAAAAAAACAAAAATAGGGCAGGGGGGGGGGGGGGGTGGGGGGGGTTTTGTTTGTGTGGTTTGGGTGGTTTTGTGGGTGGTTTTTTTTTTTTTTTTGTTGTTGCTTTTTGTTTCTTGTGACAAAAACCACTTTCAAAAACCCAAAAAAAAAACAAAAACAAAAAACCCAACAAAAACCCAAAAAAAAAAAACCACAAAACAAACAACAACAACTCTCCCTCCCCCCCCACAACAAAAAAAAACCAAAAAACCCAACCCAAAAACACCAAAAAACAACACACACCAAAACCAAAAAACCCACCTTTTTTTTTTTTTTTTGTTGTTTTTTTTTTTTTTTTTTTTTTTGTTTTGTTTTTTTAAAACACTCTTGAAGTTGGGGCATTTAATCCCTTAAATCTGCTGGAGCCATTTCTATAAGGAGGGATGAAATGGGGTGAGTACCCGGCTCAAGATCAATGCAAAAAGTCAATATCTTCTATCTGGTGGCATACCAGAAGTCTGCAGGAAAAACGTCCAGAAAATCACGGGACTATCGGAACCGAACTCCCCGAAGGTAATTGGGTAGTATTCATCCCGGAGGGGCCCGCAGTGTTGCCAGAAAGACAGCACCATTTAATAACCATTCTCTTAGCACGAAGAAGGAGATGATACAAACTGGAAGTGGAGGAAAGTGTAGTCACCCTCCACACTAACGGATCGTCCAGGCTTGGCCAACGTTAACAGTTTTAGCATTACAAATCTAAGATTGCAAAAAAATTTGGAGAAAGCCAACTCATACCCAGAATTACATCGGAAATCAACCATCTCTAAAGGATATAACCAATCTACCCTGGAGTAGTTGCTCCCCACGAAAGTTTAACACGTCCGCAAAGACCTATACACCTTTTCAACTATCACGACTCCACCCACGGAGTTAGAAACACGAAATAGGATGTCAAGCAAATTCACATGTAAATTAAGACCGGTGGTGGTAGGCAAAGGAGAGGAAGATACATGTGAAAATGTGGAGCAAGGCTCAAAATAAACAGAAGCCATGCAAATCACAAACCAAAAAGATTACCGGTGATAAGAGCATCTTGAATGTCTCGCTTCCGACCGCCCAGGAAAGCGTAACAGTGGGCCCTATCACATGTCTGCCTATTGCCTCTACCATGTTGCGCTGCTTTGCGTGTTCCCATTTGCCCGTCACCCCGGCTGTTTGGTGACCACCATTAACCTCGGCCACTACGCCTCCAGATGGCGGCCTTCTCCATGACCACCTCTAACTCGGAATATTGAGGTCTGTTAACTCTGTATTGGACAAGTAAACTCTTGATGTGCCCAGTCTCCCCCACATCATAACACTCTTGGATTCAAGCATAGGTCTCTGTGAAAATGACGAAGTCTGGGGATAACTCCAAACTAGAGGAGAAAGGTTGAACGGTCTGCGGTGGACCCCTAACTAACATATGCAGTGAAGACTGAATAGGTCGGGCGGATAACCTCCTGAACCCTGCCCTATGGAGTAAGAACCAGTACAACTCCCCTCCCTTACGGGAAAACTTTTAGATTGATTGCCATGGGAAGTCATCTGGCTTACACTCCATCCACCTCTATCACGAAGTCTACCACCCTCTTGAAAGGATTTCGCTGTAGCCGCTACTGCACGGCTGAAATGAAATCCGCAAATTGACCTCAACCCTTCACAAAAGGAGAATCGGCTCTTGTGGACTGGAACAAAGCTGGGTGGCATATCTGGATAATGCAGGAACTTAGCCTCATACGCAGTCACCGAAATCTTGGCCTTGCTCTAGGCTCAAAGAACTCATCTCTCCTCCTATCCCTCAAGGTTCAGGGGGAGATACTTTCCAATAAATAAGCTGAGAGAATACGCCCAAGTCATAGGTGGTCTTTGTTACGGGTTGACACTCAACATTTGTGACCGCCCACACTTTTGGCATTTCCCTGAAAAGATATAGGTTACCAAACTCAAACGCCAAAGCGTTCCACTATGCCCATTTTATGTAGTAAACTCATGACAATAACCAGAAAATCGTTGAGGAATCACTCAGATTCAGCACCCTGAAGATCGGAGGTTCAATTTCAAGAACTTACTGAAAGTTCATGTTTACGCTTGTCATTATGGGCATGTAGTCAAAAGAGGAGGAACGTGCCTATTTCCAACTGAGGCGTCCAGGCGGGGAGGCACTCAGCAAAGCGGGCCGGCGACTTTAGGGCGGACATGAGGGTGGTTGGTGCAGAAAAACATAATGGGAGGTGTATGGCCTTGATAAGAATTACACGCTACAGATAAGGCAAGACTGATTCATCTCTCTGGGGTAGGTTGGGGTGGGGAAATTCCTCATTCTGCACTTGCTCATTTTCCCTTCCCACCCATCTCTTACTACTTCCCTCAGTCGGTGGAGGGAGTCACCGCACTAGTACTAGATGGGGCTAGGGGCTGTCCTCTCTTAGAGGACGTCCGCCCCGCGACTCTACAACGGCCATCTTGCCTACTACTCCTCTTCGACTACCAGCCCCAGGGATGGGTCAGACGCATCTTGTCTTGACGGTGCTGGTGTGGGCGCAGTTGTTGCCTCTAGTTCTAACATCTGCGAGATAGAGTGAATATGGTCAGACCAATTTGTATCACCTAGATACCAATTGGATCCAGTTAATAGCACGAAAGAATAAAGAAAGGAAATTTTACTAAAGTCCCATAGGCTATCAAAGAAAAGTAAAGGGTCCCCCCTACCGTTCCTTACGACTCTACTAGACCTGTTCTTGGGGATGAGACCAAGAAAACTAATTTGATTACAAGTTTGTCACGACCCAAAGGGTCGCGAGTGGCACCACACTTATCCTATTATGTGAGCGAAAATCAACCAATTCTAACCCCATACAGTTCAACCATAAATAACATAATACGATGCGGAAGACTTAAAACTACTTGACGAAATCAATTAAATAACTGCTAAAATTTAATACTTATCATCCCCAAAAACTGGAAAGTCATCACCACAGGACATCTATCCTCAAAATTACTAATCACGAAGCTAAAATAAAGTAAAACGCAGTCCATGACGGAACTTCAAGGCCTATCAAGAATTAAAGAAGATGATTACAGTCCAGGCTAGAAGCGTTCTTAGCCCACCTGCGATCCGACGTGATGAAGACTGGATAGAGTTGCGTGAGTTTGAAGACGATGGGTTACGTTTGCTGCACTCACAATTAGCAAAGAAAACAATTACAGTAGGGGTCAGTACAAAACACACGAGTACTGAGTGGTATCACGGCCAACTCAAAATAGAAAACAGTATATACCAGTTAAGATCATAAATTACTACAATACTAACATGTAGCAACAACTAGTACTGAATCATTATAAGGGTACGCCAAGGTACACCCATGAGGACTCAAGGCCTCACTATCATACTCATCTTGGGAAAAAATAGGTTTAATTATTTGAGAATATTATAATATTTTAAGATTCATTCTTTTCTATCCTGGTGTCAGAAGTGACACTCCCCGATTCATCATTATACTATCCTGGTGGTGTCGGGAAAGTGACACCCGATCCATATCTTCCTGGGGGCAGGAACGTGACACTCCGCTCATCATTATTATATCCTGGTGCGGAACGTGACCCACCCGATCCCATATTCTATCCTGGTGTCGGAACGTGACACCCGATCCTTATGACTACCATGGGTTGTGCCGGGGAAACGATGACACTCCGATCCATATACTATCCTTGGTTGCCGAAGTGACACCCGATCCTATATTACATCCTGGTGTCGGGAACGTGACACCCGATCCTCTAAATCTCATTACTTTAGTTAATCAAGCATTATTTTATACCAACGGGCATATTCATTAACAAAGTAAATTTAGGGATTTAAGATTCAACAGCCTCATCAAGCTAGTTCATCACAATTAATATAAAACACATCATGCATACACACAATTAAGCATATAGAAAGGGTTTACAATACTTACCCCCCATAAAATATCATCCGCTATAAGAGTTTACTATGAAATAGCATAAACCCATAACCTACATCCACCGAAGAATTTACGTGATCATGGCAAGCTCATCTACAAAGTTCTTTGCTTCCTCTTCGTTCTCTCTTTATCTCGTTCGTTTCTCCTTCTATTCTCGTTTTCTATTTTTCTATTCAAAAAACCCTTTTCTTGTACCCTAATAATCATCTAACTAAAGTATAAAGATGGTAAAAAGAACCACTATTTATTCCAAGGTTGTCTCTTTAACCCTTCAAGTAATTAAATTATTCACAGTAAACCACTACTTTATAAATATAAGTCGGGAAAGTCCAAAACCGCCCATTAAAATATTTAACCGGAAATCCGACCCAGCAGGTTCACGCAGCCCCACCCTGTGACGGCCGTCGTGTGCCTGCGAACGGTCGTCCTGTGCTTCCGCCACAAGGTTCAGAGACTCCAATCCATTAAAGAGGTCTGTGACGTCCCGTCATGCCTGAGGACTGTTGGTCCGTCCTGCCACCCCGTGCGTGAAGTTCAGAGAGTACGCTCTCAGTACCCAAATTCTAAATTCTAAGTGTTTTGAAACGAGACCCCTCGACGGTCCGTCGTGCCCATGACGGTCCGTCGTGTGATCCGTCGACTCAGCCAGTTTTTCCAGAAATAAAATCTGCTGCTCAAAACGACTAAACAGGTCGTTACATGATAGGAGATAGATAATGTATTTTTTATGTCAAGTATAGTTTGAGGAAAAAAGGTAAAGTTGGGTGATGTTGTAGTCCTAAAACAAACATAAGTGATATTGCTAGGTAATTTCCCAAACATGGTTAACTATCTAAAGAAATTACTCTTAAAATGTCCCTAACTTTAGTATTAATTATTAATTTTATTTATGAGTTATTGATATCTTTAATTTACTTTACTAACTAAATTTCAATGTACCTTTAATCTTATAATGTGAGTAAAATACTTTCCTAAATTTCCAACAAGGGTATTTTCAACACATGAGTCGACTTTTATTAAGAGCTTTATGCTCCTAAACGATTTAAAACTATTTAAGATATCATATAGCAATTTAAGAGTAATCAGGGCTATATGTTAATTTATATCTTAATTTAATTAGTTAAATAAACATATATCTTTTAGGACTATTTATAATTTAAGAACAAAACTAATGATTTACATCAAATTTAAAAATAATTCTCTTTTATTTTTATGCTTTAAAATTTTTACATAAAACTTATGGGGAAGTATTATACTTTAGCGTCGAAAGCAAATATGGGAGTGGATATGAATGAATATTAGAGTGGAATTGTGACGGCCGTGGCCACTTCAAGTACAAATCTCAACACATGCATTGGTAACTCACTTGGCAAACATGCACACACACATTATCTATCACCTCGGTACTACGTTAAAAAAAATAATTTAGTTTGATTTAATATAAAATTTTATAAAATAAAAAATATTTTTTTATTAATAATTTTAAATTAAAAATATGTCATATGAATTATAATATTTTTAATATTATAATTTTATTCTTGATTTCATATATGTCAAATAAAAAGTTAAAATTAAAATATTATTAAAAAAATATAATTATTCCTTTTTAAATAAACTAAAATGGAAGTGTGTCATTAATTTTTTTATTAACAAACGGAGAGAGTACTAAGTATTAAGAAATAGACATTTCACTAACCATCATGATTCATATAAAGCCAAGGATCAAGTAAAATTGTATGTGATCGTTTGTTACGAAGTTTAACAAATAATGTTGGAGTTTGTATTAATGTTGAGTAATCCAGAAATTAATAATGAGATGAGTAATGTAAGTGTTTAATTTATTATTTTCACCTCATATCTTATATTTGGATTAAAACTTTATAAAAAATTTCTCTTTCAAATTATATTTTTAAATTATTATGTAATTAGTTTGAGGTAAATAATTGTCGGACAATATTATTATTTATGACATTTTAACTACATATGCAAAGATCAATTTTGTTATCATGTTTGCCTTTTTTTTTCCACTTAAATTATTTGAGGATAAATAATTGTCATCTTAGTAAATTGATCACATACAAAATATCGATATTCAATTTATAAAAGATAAATTTTTGTTATCATGGTTTGCCTTTTTTTTCCACTTAAATTATTTGAGGATAAATAATTGTTCAGCTTAGTAAATTGAGCAACATCAAAATATCGATATCAAGGTCACTAAAGGAAACTATCAAGGTTTAAAAAGTGCAAAGACAAGACCATAGTACATGTGAAGAAACCAGTTAACGTTTACAGATAAAATCGCAAGTTGTAGTTTTAATATGTATGCAATTTTATAAATTGTTCAAAACACAAATAATTTAAAATATCAAACAAATACACACACGTTCAATTAAGATCACAAACGTCATTTGGTGATATATTTGTCTTTTTAATTATTTAATGTTAAACAACTCACATTTCAAATATTATATTAATTTATATTGGATTTATTTGATAACAAACAACTCTCTCTAAATAATTAGTAAGATAATAAATAAATTTTCTAGTACAAATATAAAACATAAAATCAAGAAAATAAATAAAATAATTAAAATGATTTTAGAGATTTTTTTTGTCTTTACATACATTTATCCTACTATGTATTACTAATACCTCCAAAATGAAAGTATTACTATAATACATCCTATAATATCATGTAGGAGATATAACTAATTAATAAAATAATTATATACAGGTCAAAATTCTTATCAAACATAGTACTAAATAATATACATATACATAATATATAGACTATTTATTTTAATTCGGCCTATCAGACAACCCCTATATCTATATGTTATGAAAGTTTGTTTGCTTTTCGGAGAAGAAATCTTCACAGAGTTTTCACTAAGGATGTATATATTTGGTACGTAGGAAAATGTTTTCGGAAAACAAGTAGATATTTGACTTATTTTTTTATATTTGATTGGTGAGTAGAAAATATTTTTCTCGAAAAATATTTTAGTTTGGCTTTTTAGTGAAAAAATGTTTTTTTGAGAAATATCTTTTTTATTTGTTTACTAGAGTAGAAATTTTTGAGTTGACTTTTTTAAAACAAAACAAACTTAAAATTTTTTTCAGGGGTGGGAGGGCTCGGTAGGTTTGAAAAAATTAAAAGTGATTGAAATTTTTTTAAAAACAATATTAATTTTTGTTTTGAGGGGAGAGGGCTTATAGGCTAGTGCGGTGGGGGGGAGAGGGGGCCGCTAGTCTGGGTGAACAAAAGGATAAAATTTTAAAGTTGACAAATATTGTTTTAAAAACAACTTACATTATTTCTTTGGGGGGGTGGGGTCTGTAAATATAGGGGTGAGGGGGTGGGGTTGAGGGGAATCGAGGCGTAGGGGGGTGAAACAATGACTTTTTTGAAATTTGCCAACTCTTTTTAACCATAATTTACACTTACATTTTTCTAATGGGTGGAGTAGACTCGGGTTTGAAGGGCAGGTGTAGTTCCACAAAAGAACCTTCAAAATGCTGAAAATATTGTAAAAACTACAACTAAACATATAAAAAGGTAGGGTGTCAGGTTTAGGAAAGGACTGGTACTGGTCGGCGTGGGAAAAAGTGCGTAGGGGCGGTGTGGTTGAAATAAGAATTTTTGGACAATGTTAGCGTGGGGTCTATAAATTTTGATGCAAGTTAGTTTTTCTTTCTTGAAGTTTTGAGGAAAAGGACATTTATTTGAAAAATATTTTTCTAAAGTATTTAACCCAATCTAACATGAAAAAATTGGAAAACATTTTTCCTCCGTGCCAAACACACCCTAAAACATTAGAGAGAAATTAGACATGAAAGAGAGAGAATGTGTTGTACATAACTTATCTCTCGTTTTTTTTTTTTGAATAATATTAAATTTCTCCTACTTGTTTATCAAACAGAAAGCACCGATTGTAACAATTATACCCCTTGTTATGAAAGTGGTTCTATCTACTCTTACTTGTAAACAAGACTCACATCATACCCTTAATCCGCTAACGAATGAAAAAAAATAATTTTAATACTAAATTTTTATTTTTTTTCTAAAAATATAACGTCCTATGATAAATTAATCTTCCGCTCACCATTTTTTTTTGACTTTTTGTTCGAAATGACTAATTTAAATTATTTATTTTATAATCAAAGTTTAGTTTATTGTTTCAACGTAAATATTCTGTAAAACTTATTGTGATGACCAAATTTTTTCTTCGAATATAACGAAAATTAAATTACAATACACACAAAAAAAAATAATTTAAAATTTTTTTTCTTAAACTAAGGAAGGAAAACAAAAACAAATAAGAATAAAAAACCAAACTATTATAATACAGATCCACAAATAATTTATGGGTATGAAAGAAGTTAAAATATACCTGAACTTTGATTAGAAATCATATATACCCCTAAATACTTTTTTAAAAAAATAGAAGTAGGAAATAGAAATTTACCGACGGTAATGTTTTTTACTTCCGTTCCATAAAGGATATATGTGAGCCATTTTGTAACGCACAGTGGGGTATAATGTGAACCTTTTGTATAAACGTAAGGGCATATAATGAAGGTCACTTTTATAACGAGGGATATAATGAGCCGCCAAATGACAAGTGAGGGGTATATGCAAGACTCTTTTCCCTTATTGATCGTCATATGAAATTCATATTCATATTTCTCGATATGAAATTTTCCTCATGTTTCCTATTATCTAATTTATGTGATGTGTGCATGCATACTCGGAGAGTTTCATTGTTATATAACATTGAAATTTGAAGTAAATTATGGTATGTGATGCTAATTTAAAGACATCAGTCTTGAAATCGGACTCTTCAGCATGTAATACTCTAGTGTCACCCAAAAAGGAATATTGATTCCCAAATCAACATCATACACACAACATATCATCTAGTAGTGGGTGGACGTGATCACAATGTCATGAAGACAAAAATTGGGGCAAATGAATGGGTTTATTCAAAAAAGGAAAAAGAGCATGATATACCTCATAATTTTGTTATTTATAATTGATAAATTTAATATTATAAAAGTGACTTATATATATCCATACTTATAAATAAATGACTCACATACATCCTTTTTCTCTAACGAAAATGAAAAAAAATTAATTTTAATCTAATTTATTATTTTTTTTCTAAAAAATATAATCCCATATGAGTATATTTAATCCTTGTTAAACATAATTTTTTTTTACTTTTTTTTTTTATGCAATGAATAAAATTGTTCGAATATTACTGTGGGGGAGATCCAATTTATTTAAATTTATGTCACTAGTCTTCCTCTCTTGTTGGGGAAAACCCTCCTGCCAAGAAAAAAAAAAGAGGGTTATCAACATCAAGCACAGGTGAGACGGCCGCCCTTACGATGACACAATTTTTTTTTCACTCTTCACTACAACATCAATTACCAATATAGACAAAAAATAGTTTAAATGAAATTTTATTTTTTCTCTTTAACAAGGAGTAAAAGAAAAAAATAATAAGACATAAGAACCTCAAATAATTATCATCAAGAGTCAAAAAAATAATTTATGTATGAAAAAAAGTAAAATAATTGAACTTTCATAGAACGATCATATATTATCCCTAAATATTTTTAAAAAAAAAACTTAAAAGTACAAACTAAAATTTAAAACGAATTTTTTAACTTTTGTTAAATGAAGGGTATATGTGAGCTCATTTTGTAACTGCAGGGATATATGTTAATCGTTTATATAACAGTAAGGGCATATATGAATCACTTTCATAACGAGGAATAAATCTGCTCCAAAATGACAAAGTCAAAAAGTATATCAGACCTTTTTCCCTTAAAAATGTGTCTCTTTATCCATGAAAGGATACTCCCTCTAACCTCTATTCTATTATTATTAGTAAGAATTTATAGTTGTGTCATTAAAAAACACAATGAAAAATTTAAAGGCAAATTATATAAAGCAACAGTTAGAATAAAATTAGACCTGCTAGAAATTTTCATTTTAGTAGGAGAGATAAAATTAGAAATAAAGATTTTCAAAATAAGATAGTAATTGCCTTGTGTGGGGTTTACAAGATAGCTAAAGCATGATCAAGAAGAGTTCACACATCTGATAAAAGAATGCCCGATGTCCAGACAGGGGAGGTATACAGAAAGAAGTATGGAGAAGAGGTAACTAGACAATTCAATTTATGACTTTATATAGGTAGTTAAGAATCTACAAATTATCCTCTTCAAATTTTACTTGTAGGATCAAATATTATATGTTCTCTTTGGTGTTTTCACTTTTAATTTTACTCTTAAACAAGTGATTTTTAAATAAATCAAAAAATATTTATTTATTCTTCAAAATTACTGTTATTAAATTAATATTGTTCTAGTTTCTAAGAAATCTGTAAAATTTATTTATAGTTTTGTATACATTCATCAAATGGGTTTTCAGTAAATAACAAACTTAATTAATACTTTCTCTGGTCTTGTTTTAATTATTGCTTTAGCTCAGAAGAAATTATCTCAAAACGATTGTCATTTAATTTTAGGAATTTAAAATTAGAATTTGTAATTGTTTTCAATTATACTCTTAATATTAAAAGCTAATCTTTTTAATATTACTTCATTTTTAAAAAGTATTTAAAAAATAAGGGTAATTTACTCAATTATTATTATTTTAATTTTTTTCTTACTGAACGTAAAAATGATTAAAACCATAGCTAAAATGAGACGATAAAGAGTATTATTAAGTGACTTTTAAAATACTATGTCAAATCTTTAAAAATCACTTAAAAGGAATGAAAAGCTTACTTTTCATTCTTCTCTCTTTTATGTGTAGCATCATGATGTATTTATGGGTCACCAAGAAAAGTTTGGTCTTATTAATATGGGGGAGCAAAGACAATCTTATTTGATTTTGCTCTTGGACTCATTGTGATAAGATTAGTTTGGTTATTAGATGGGAATAGGAAGGTGGGTCAAAATCTAATATGGATTGATCGAAAGTGTTGAGATAAATACAGATAAAATATTTGATTCGATTCATGGTTTATATGAATAAAAGATTGTTAAATCTAATGAATGACATGTACAATCATATTATTCATTTCTTTTTTATTATATAAAGAAACGAGTAGTACTTTCATATTACGTGATTTAGTTATTTTTAGTTCTTTTTCTCATTTTAGGGTGTATTTGGTATGATAAAAAATATTTTCATGTTTTCTAGAAAAAAATTCTAGATGAGATCTTAAGTCGAGGTTGTGAGGTCAAAACTTCGGTTTTGATTCAGGATTGGATTTATGGGTTGTTTGGTTATTGGGGTATAGTAAGTGGAGGTATTGGTACTGCAGCTTGAGTCGTTCGACTTTAGGCGGCATGTAGAATTTAGTTAGCAGCTATTATTTGTGCAGGGTTTAGAGATGACAATACAATGGGAATATAAACTCAACTAGTGAAGATGACACGTGTTGTAAATTTTAATATATATTTTTACAAATAATAATACCGTACGAATAAAATGTAATATATTGAATAATATATAACTCTAAATGATTTGATTAGTCATATGTACTGTTAAAAAATATACCTCAATTTCTAATATTTAAAATATTATGTTTGCATAAAGCAATCAAAACGAAATATATATAAAAGAAATAATCATATATAATAAGAAATAAAAACAACAACTGATTAGATAAGAAACAAAACTTTCCAATTAAAAAAATTAAAAGAGATAAAATGGTACAAATATAAAACCGAAATAAAACACAAACTTATATATAGGAAAACAATAAAAGTTTTCCAATTAAAATTCAAATAAATTAATAGGGTAAAATATGTAATTTTCACTATTAATACTGTATAAACTACTACCACATAACTGATTTGCCCTTCTAACCCTGCATAACTTTATACATCGATTTCCTCATAAGTTTAGATTGGTAGTAATTATGTAGAACTAAAAAAATGCAACCAAACATAATATAAGTTATGTTGACTTTTTTCTATCTAAACAAAAATTTCTACCAAACATTGCATAACTTAATACATTGTTTTATACATGAATAAAAGACAAGTTATACCATAACCAAACGGCCCCTTAATGTTTGAACTTGTTTTGGGTGGTAACGTTTAAGGAAACTTTGGATTTTTTTAACTTCTTGTATGGTGAAAGAAAAATTAGAGCTGATATACCTCTTAACTTTGTCATTTAGAGCTGATATATCCTTTGTTATGAAAGTGACTCATATATACCCCTACTTATAAACAAATAGCTCACATATACTCTTTTCTTTGACGGAAATGAAAAAAAATATAATTTTAATTTAACTTTTTATCATTTTCTTCTACAAAATATAATCCCATATGAGTAAATTTAATCTTCGTCAAACATATTTTATTGACTTTTTTTTTGTTTCAATGACTAATTTAGAATTATTATTTTGATAATCAAATTTATTTATGTTTCAATAATATTCTTATAAAACTTATTGTAATAACCTAATTTTTTTCTTCAAATACAAAAATCAAATTACAATATAGACAACAAAAATAATTAAATTTTTTTTCTTTAAACTAAGGAATGAAAGAAAAAAATAAAATAAGGGTAAATACATAAAACCCCCCTAAATTTGGCAGCAAAATTCACTTTAATACTTAAACTACACGGGCGTTTAAATACCCCCCCCCAAAAATAACCCACCCCCCCCCCCCCCCCTTATCATCTTTGAAGTGATTTTTTTTTCACCCTGAGACTGTAACACTACTCTCATCTGCCACATCATAACCACGTAGGTACCACGTCATTAATTTTTAGTTCTTTCTTACTTATTCACTATTTTCTATTAAACACTTTTAATATTAATTATATAAATTAATTAATTTATAAATGCGTACCCCCACGCCCTCTCTTTCATCTTCCTTGTTATTCATCATTTCAACCTTCAATACTTACTTTTCTTCTACACTATTCAATTTTTTTAAATAACTAGAATGAAATTATTCACTATAATATTCATATTATCTTCTTCGAGTCCACCCTACGTATTTACCCTTTTGGATGAAGAATTTTTTTTTTTAAAGCCAATGCTATATTGTCAACTCAAATAAGAAATGAAGATTACATAAGAAAGTTGATAAAAAATATAAATTCTATGATAAATCTTTGAACAGATTAGAATCAAAATTGTTCAATTCAAATTAAGAAAGTTAACATTTTACAAATCAACACCAATAATATAGGAGTCGAAATCAATGTCAATAAATAACTTTGATATTGAATTTTCGGATAGTAAAATATGAAAAATAGTTATTTTTTTTTGAAGTGAGGAAGATAGAAGAGGATGTTGTTTCAATGGAGACAAAATTTCTGGGACAAGAACAACAACATAAAAGAAAAAAATTAAAAGGGAACCCACTAATTCGATAAAAAAAAAAAAAAATACCTTACTCTAAGTAATTTTTTAAAGATTTTCATATATGAGTAAACAGTATTAATATTAATTATATCTTGACCAATAAAAAAGGCATGTGTATGCCTTCAAAAGATTCACTTTTTTTCCTTTTTTCCACCGCGCTACAAGGAGAGTACCCTCTCCCTGCCACGTCATCCCTAAGGTGGTGTTTAAAATCACTTGAAAAATATTAACTGGGGTATTAAATGCCGTATAAGTTTTAAATGGTTAGAAGTTTGGTGTCCAAGTTAAGGGTTTTTTCTGTAATTTTCATCATAAGAAGAAAAACTCATATAATTTGATAAGAAGCAAAATTAATTTATGTGTGAAAAAAATTAAATATAACATTGAAACTTTGATAAAAACGAAGAATCATATATATCCCTACATAATTTTTTAAAAAAAATTAAAGTAATAAATATAAATTTAAAACTAATTTTTAATTTCTTAAATGAAGGTATCTGTAAGCCATTGTGTAACGACAGGGTTATATGGTGACCGTTTTATACGAAAGGGCATATATGATCCCTTTCATAACGGAGAGTTAATCCACAGCTCCAAATAACAAAGTTAAAGAATATATCAGACCCTTTTCCCAATTATTTAAGTCAATCAATTATGAAAAAATTGACCAAACACACTCTAAACTTTTTATACGTTCCTACACCTTACATACCTTAAGGGAGAGAAAGAGTCCAAAATAGACTTTTATCTTTGAGTTAAACTTAAAGTTATTCTTATTAGTTTTTTTTTTTTAGAAGCAATTCATTAATATTTCTCTTTCAATTGGTAAAATGGTCCTAAATATATTCTTCAACTTTGTCATTTAGAGCTGATATACCCTCTTTAAAGTGACTCATATTATCCCTACTTGTACCCATAGCTCACATATACCCTTTTGCTCTAACGAAAAGAAAAAATAATAATTCTAAAATCTAAATTTTATTATTTTTTTCTAAAATATAATTCCATATGAGTAAATTTAAATCCTCGTCAAACTATTTTTGAATTTTTTTGTCAAATGACTAATTTTATATTATTATTTTGATAAATCAAATTTATTTCTGTTTCATCACTAATATTCTTGTAAAACTTATTGTAGATGCCAAATTTTTTCTTCGAATACGAAATTAATACAATACACAAAAGAATGGTTTAATTTTTTTTCTTTAAATTAGGCATGAAAGAAAAAACCAAAATAAAACATAAGAAACTCAAATATTATAATAAAAGAAGTCAAAAAATATTTATGTATGAAAAAAATTAATATACCTTGAACGTTGTAGAAGAATCATATATACCCCTAAATATTTTAAAAAAAAAATTAGAAGTAACAAATATAAATTTAAAACTAATTTTTTTACTTCGTTAATTAAGGTTTACATGTGAGCCATTTTGGGTAACGGCATGGGTAATATGTGAGCCGGTTTATAACGTTAAGGGCATATATGAGGTCACTTTAAACGAGGTTATATCATCTATCTAAATTACACAGTTGGGGGTATATCAGCTCTTTTTCCCTTGACAAAGTGAGTGTATTTTGGTCTCGTTTTTGAGCTTTCGTCTATTTTAAATGTTGCTTTTGTCCACAATTTAGCGTGTGGAATGTTTTTCCTTTATATTTAATAGAAACAATATTTCATGATAAAATAAGAAGAAAAAAGTGTTCTATTAAGAAAATTGAATTTAGCTGTGAACTTCGCCACTAATTTGCTTATAGCTAACTGAAATCGACCATTAGAAAGGAGTAACGATAAACTTTGTTGTTTAGCTATAAAATTTATCTATCATTGCTAAATTATTTTTTTGATCCAAACACCAATGTAGCTAATAAAGTAAAGAATTTTCCACTATTTTTTTTATATGTTGCACATAAACACTGACGTAATAAACCTTTCGATCTCAAAAAATAAAAACAAATTTGGGGGCCAACCAAAACTACATCAATACTATAACATAAATAACTATTATGACAAAACATAAAAATGACTGAGTCTAAACTCATATATATATAAAAGATTATCTTAAACCTTTCGCCCCTTTTAAGGAAAGTACAATTGATACGTACTCACTTGTTATTCATACTTTATGATAGATAATATAAACTTATTAACATATAATCAAGTTTAAAATAATTAAATGATCAACCTATTTAAAATGAATTGAATCGGACAAATAATACACATTATACCTATTTTGCCACCCTTAACAATAGTTTCAAAATTGGGTGCATCATGGCCGACAAAAAAGTTTACTACACAGTAAATGAATAATACTCATGTGTTAAATATATTAAATGAAATTGTAAATAAAATAATTGAAGATAGGAAAAATGGGGATAAAATTATGAGGCGAAGAATTGAACTTTTTACTATTTAAAAGAGAATTTAGATAGTCAATCAACAAAGCTATTAAATTTTTTAATTGAATAGTAGGTCTAAAAGAGGAATACATCCTACCATGACATTTAAATGAAATTGTGGAGGAAATCAAATATAAGGGTATCCAAGGAGTGTAAGCAGTCATCATAGAATTATTGAATCCAATATGTTAATTAGACACAGAAAAGAGAAGAGGAAGTGGTCATTTCCAACTTTTAAGTCAAGGTCACGATACTTTTGTAACACCTCTACTGTGCACGATCCAATTATAGAAACTTTCTTTCCTTATCTGGAGGGCCAGCTCAATAAGATGTGGTTTAGTTCCTTCTAAAAAAGCAGATTTTTTTTTTATGAAAAAATTACATATATAACTTGAATAACAATAATAAATCAATAATTTTACAATGTAAAGGAGGGTAAAAAGATATTGTGTAGATTTTGAAGAAGAAATGAAACACTGCACATTTTCAGAATAATATCAACTTTAACTTATCCCAGCAAAGTCATTAAACTTTATTTTTATCAATAAAATCACTCATCTTAAAGTTTTGTATCAATAAAATCACTCAACATAGACTTTCACATCAATAAAATCATTTAACTAGATTTTTCATTAAAAAGGTAAAATTGATATGACAAAATAAATTATTATATCATGATCATATATAGGGGTGGTCAACGGTTGGATTGGATTAGATTTGCATGAGTTGAATACGGTTTGAGAAAAAATGGTTTGAATCACAATCCATCCAAATATAATATGAGCAAATATGGATTTGGTCAAATATGATTTATGCAAAGTGGTTCTAACGTATTTAAACAAATTTGTTTTTCAAAAAAACATAAATGTACCCCTCCATACATATCTCGGGGGTGCCCCCCTCCCCCCTCTTCTCCTCTCCGCCCCCTCTTCATAACCCTACCCCCAAAAAAATTTTAGTTTCCAAAAACAAAAAAAAAATCTGTAATTTTTTTTAAAAAAATTTTATCCCCTCCCCCGTGCACACCCTTGCCCCCTCCCCCCCACCTTCCACCAATCTATCCCTATTTTTATATATTTTTCAAAAACAAAAAAAAATCTGTTTTTGCAAAAAAAATAAAAATTACCCTCTCCCCTCGAGCACCACCACCCCCTACCTTCCACCAACCTACCTCTATTTTGTTTATTTTTCAAAAACAAAAAAAAAAATCTTTTTTGTAAAAAAAAAAAAAAAATTACCCCCCCCCCCCACCACCACTTCCCCCTCCGCCTTCCACCAACCTACGCCTAATTTTTTTTTAATTTTAAAAAGTAAAAAAAATCTATTTTTGCAAGAAAAAACATTTTGACCCCCTTCACTCACCTTCCACCAACCTATCCCTAATTTTTTCTTATTTTTCAAAAAAATAAAATCTGTTTTTTTTTCAAAAAAAATAAAAATAAAAATTTACCACTCTCCAGTCTTCCACCAATCTACTCATAATTGTTTTTTCAAATAAAAAAAAAATATTTTTCAATTAAATTTGAAAGTGAAAGTTAAAATAAGTGATCTAATATGGATCAAATAGATACCCATATTTAACTCATGTTGACCATATTTATTGAAACTCTTAAAATAGTTTGAAACCCATATTTAATCAATTAAAATATGAGCGTTCCAAGCCATTAAATATGAACAAAATAGACTCTTATTATTAATATGGGCTGAAATTATCACCCTACTTATGTATCTCAAAATTACTATTTCATTATAGAATAAAATAATAAAGATAAATAACAATACTTTCTTTCATAATTTTTTTATTTTTTCTTCGTTATCATCATGTGTGCTTATTATCAACTCGCAATATGACTTTTGCAAGGTTATTGGCTCTAATTATAAGGTTAAAAGCACAACCTCCAGATTATGCAATAAAAACAATTCGTCTCGTTAATGATGGTGAGTTTACATCTCAGACATTTAATAATTATTGTTTATCTACTGGAATAACAGTTGAACATTCTGTTGCACATGTTCATACTCAAAATGGTTTAGTAGAGTCATTGATTAAACGTCTTCAATTGATAGATAGACCCTTGTTGATGAGAACAAAGTTGTCTGTTTCGGTTTGTGGGCATACTATTTTGCATGCAGCAGCACTTGTGCGCATAAGGCCAACCAGTTATCATGATATCTCTCCATTACAATTGGTTTTTGGTCAGGAGCCAAACATTTCCATCTTAAAATCTTTGGTTGTGCGGTATATGTTTCAATTGCTCCACCACAATGCACAAAGATGGGTCCCCAAGAATGTTGGGGATATATGTTGGGTATGAATCTCGTTCTATTATAAAATATTTGAAACCTAGAACTGGAAATTTATTTATGGCAAGGTTTGCTGCTTGTCATTTTGATGAATCAGTTTACCCACTATTAGGGGGAGACAAAGCCTTGGAACAATGAGATAGATTTGGATTCACTTCACTGTCTCGTTTAAATCTCGAACAAATCAATATGATCAAGAGTTCAAAAGAAAATTTATTTGCAGAAATATTCAAATCAAACCTGGCCCGGATGCTTTACTAACCTCCCACGGGTTACTAATCCATATATTCCAGCTGCTATGCTCAAGTTCGAGTTGATGTCCCCTATAGGAAAAAATGTTAAGAGGCAAAGAGTCGTGTGACCACCTTTAAAACGTGGTAGACCAATTGGTTTCCAAGGATAAAATTCTCGAAAAAAGGAATAAATGATCAAGATGATGATCGTAAATTGCCTCAATGAAGATCTTCGAGACAAATTTTTGTCTTAGACTACTTCAACTTGAACAGTTGACAAATGGAAATTTATTCATCATCACATATACTTGAAAAGGTGTTAAAGATATTTTACAGGATAATCACCTCTCATGGAGTACCCAATGATTGTGAGATCTCTTGATATAAATAAAGATTATTCCGACCTCAAGAAAAAGATGAAGAGGTTCTTGGTGATTAAACATACCATATCTTAGTGCTATTGGGCCACTAATTTACCTTGCCAACAATACCCAACCCCTGCCAGATATTTTATTTCGTAGTAAGTTTATTTGATTGGCGAATTCAACTAATGTCCAACAGAAGACATTATAAAGATGTTAAACATATATTCAATATCTTCAGGAACATTTGATATGGATGTTGTATTGATGCATCCAAGTCAAAATTGATCGGTTATGCATTTGCAGGTATTTGTCTTATCCGCAAAAGCCGCTCCTCAGACAGACTATTTATTCACTTGTGGAGGTACACACTGTATCATGACGTTCGATAAAGCAAACAATAGTTTCTACTTCGTTAATCATGCAGAGATAATAGCCATATTCCATGAACGCCATTCCTGCCCCAGTGTGCGCGCTCCTCGCCGGCCTCGCTCTGTGTATGTTTGAGATCAATGACTCAACACATGCTCTCTACCCTCCTCATGCGGTCTGTAGGCTCTCTGCCGTCTCTTCTCCCCTACAGACTGTCCACACACGTCTGTACAATATTGTATAAGATAATGTGCTTGGCATAGTCATTAAAGGGCGGATATAAATCAAAGGAGAATCGAACAAAGCATATTTCACATCCAGTTCTTTTTTTACCATGATCTTTAAAAACAAACTGGTGAGATAAATGCGCAACAGATTTGTTCGGTGATAATCTTGTTGCACATGTTATTTCTAAGGATTGCCAACGTCAACATTTGAAAGCTAAGATATAAGATTGGGGTGCCTCTTCTCCAAGATATAAATAAGGTTTTTTATCAGGGGGAGCAATAACGCGTTGTACTGTTTTTCCCGTTAGCAGGCTTTGTCCGCATTGGATTTTCCTTGTAAGATTTTTAATGGCAGCACTCAAAGCGGTACCAAGTGTTGTACGCATTTTCATTCCTACGCTTTTTTTTTCCTCTGAATTTTCTTAACATGTTTTTAACGAGGCACATTACTGGACCATCCAAGGGGGAGTGTTGATAAATCATTTAATGTGGATGTCATTGTAACTCACTTCTTCAAAGATCATCTTGTAACCTCTTGAAGGTTATGTATGCAATAATAAATAACAGCTTTGAATTCATATAACCTTGAATAGACATTTTATACTAAAGATGTCGATAATTATTTATTAAAGAATCATCGAAAGAGTACAGAAGAAAAATACGAAAGCATTCTCCAGATTCTTGTCGTAATCTATGTTAATGTCTTAATAATTTCAATATTGCTATATTTTTACAACACATAAGTAAATAAAACAATTATTCATATAAAAATAAATACTTCAATCATCTAAAATCTAGAGTACTTCATTCTCAATTTTAACACAATGCCCATATTAAATAATTTAATGTAATTATATAAAATTATTTCTAATTTAACGATACATAATTTTTTTAACAAGGCACTTAACTGTCTAATTACTTTTCCTTTCCTACTCATGTTTATTATCAAAATAGGAGCAAGTTAATGCCAATCTGATCATGTGATCTGAGAAAAATTAGCACAGACAAGAAAATGTTCAACATATGTACTTCACTTGGCTTATTGTGCAAACTGTTAGGGAAAAAAAATCATACAAACAGAAAGGTGATATATAATCTTGACTCTTGATAGTATCATCCACTATCTTAGCTGTCGGACTTGGATTCTTCAAAAATGCACTATTTGTAATCCAATATGTATTCGATGATTTTTTAAAAAAATCCAAGCAACGTAGGTCTTTACTAGTACAAAAACTGGATTTCGTCTCCTTCAAATTTTAGCTTACGAAAATGAGTAAAAAATAACATTATCAAATAGCTCAAATCTTTTTTGAATAAATAAAGATTTTAATCACAACTTCAAAATGACATTCAATCATTAATTTTTCAAGAAATCACGAAATCTTTTATCAGTTTTGAGGCTTTTAAAAATCCCAACGATGAAATTTTAAATTTTTTCACCTTCAATTCACCTGACAATATTCAAATCTGCAATGAGATATACTAATATTTTCTAAACATAAAAAATTAAAATCATAATCACATAATAAAGAATTCATACTATTGCTTCTTCTTTGTTTTTCTAAGGATTTCAAATTGTATACAAAATGAATTAAATAAAGTAATATCGAAAAATATGAGCTAATTAACTTTGTTATTAGCTTATTCTATTTGCCATTTGAAAAGAGAAAGAGAAGATTAAATCAAGAGAACATGACTGGTGCTTGAAGGTCTTTAATTTTAGGATTACGTTAGTATTAAGCCAAGAAAAAAAAGTAGATTCTTCCCTAATTAAGAAAGGGGAGCTATCCCATAAATCACAATTCAAGTATATTCCTATAACATTATTAAACGAGTTTTAATTTCTATTATACATTAAAATGATAATATCATCATAAATACAATAAGACGTGATTCTTTTTTTAGGGAAAACTATCTTATTAGACATACATTATTAAGAGATACATGCGAATTCAATTGGATATATTGTACCTAGAATAAATTTTTACCTAATTTTAATTCAAAATACGTGTATCTAAATGTATCGAAATCTGATAAGATTCATGTTAGCGCCAAGACATTACATAGGTGATGTATATAGATAGGTGTATTGAAAATGTTAAAGTGATATGCTTTCCAAAATAGGAATAGTCGTTAAAATTGATGAATAGAGTGAGAAAAAAAAAAGAAATAAACAGTTATGATGGAAGAATGATTTGACTAGACTCAAAAGACACAAAAGTACTTCACAAATGGTTCACTTGTACTTATGTAAGTTGTACACATAGTTTCCCACATGTGATGGTCGGGAGCCACCATTGACAATTGAACAAATTAAAAGAGAAAATTATATGAATATGATCCAAATGGTACGTACCAACAATAAGCAGGCCCTAGCAATAATACTACTCTATGAGAAGCTGTTACTTCAAAGCTTAGATGAACCATCATATATGTAGGGGCCTTAATTCATTATATTGACTTCATTTTTGGTCCATACACATATATATGGATGACATTTCATACGCTTACACATGAAATTAGATAGAAAGTTGTGAATGTTAATAAATATATATAATCCTATCTATATATATATAATCTCATACTATATACTATATATATATCATCTATATATTCTATATATATATCTCTCTCTCTCTGAGTCTCTTCATATATATATCTCTATGTTTTGCCCGGTTCTTGGCCATTTCGATATACTCGGGGGAACCAGTAGTTTAAAACAAATCAGAGTTGTTTAAGGGAAGACAATGGCAGCACTCTTCAGACGCAGAAACATCTTCGAACACTCATACCTCTCAAATTTTATTAGCTAAATATCATCGTTGAAGTAGTCTAGTGCCACGACTCAATTTACCTACAATAACACTAAACATAAATCAATTACATTATATACTAAAAGAAACATATTTAAACATTTGTGGTAGCCATATTACGTCATTAATATATAAAATAAAATCAATAATGCGAAAATAATAGGATAGGCATATGCACAAAAAAGTGCAATAAGTATAAAGTAATAAATACATGAGTACTCTATACTATCCAGACAAGTAAATTAACTTGTGTATATTATATAGTAATTTATGCATAAAGATAAAATATTACTTTACTTTACTACATATATAGAAGAGGCTACAGCACACAACTGGCTGTCAATATGTGTGATCTTCCTCATATTTAGCTGCTTAGCTTAGTGGTTGCAGCATGACATTTCACCTTATAAGGTCCTAAGATCAAACCAAGCAACATTTCACTTTTATTATGTTTCATCATATAATTAAATCTAGTGTTAATTAAAAAGGAAACTGAATGGGGTCCCACCGAACAGCCAAAATTGAGTAAATTGGCTAACTTAAAAATAGGAATAAAGAAGCAATGTTGCCTAGCTAGGTTTGATCTTAAAACCCTGTGCATGAAATCGCCGGCTGCGACCAGTAACTAAGGCTCTTAAAAATATGAGGAAGCACCATGTTGACCGTCAGCGGTATATAATATATATATATATATATATAATATATATATTACCTAACAAAATATGCAAATACAATCATTTATACAGGATAATTGGTAATTGCCATCATATATAGTAAAATTTAAGGAATCCCACATAGTGTATTCAATAATTACATTCTGTCCCGATAAATTTAGATTTACCAAAAACTCTTAAATTGTTGTTCTGTTGATACTTTAGACTCGAGTGATACTGGTAATTTAAACTGTTGAGAAAAAAATGGGGAAAAATGGTACAAGATTAAATGTTTTTTACTAAAACAACTTATTTAAGTAACAGATCTTAATCACCATAAAATCATCACGTAATTGGATATTAATTTCAAATTTTGAAAATCAAAGATTATATCATCTATTATTGAAGTCTATTTATCTTTCCATCTGGGTTTCTTAAATAATTGAATTGTTTGATCATTTCTAAGAATCCTGTGAAATCCTTAAAGTTACATTACGTCAATTTGAAATAAAATATCTAATGTTTTCTCTTTAGTTATAATTAATTGGGGGTTTCTTCTCGCTTTATTTTATTATGTTAGGCTTGGTTGAAATATCTGTCTTTTGTTTTTGAACATGCCTCTATTCATCCAATATTGTTCAATACAAACAAATAGATGATAACTACTCTACACTCCTACCAATTAAAAAAGTCTATACATGCTACAACCAAGCTACAAAACACAACACGAGAAACAATCTTACTCTAGTGAATAAAAAGACAATACAACTAACTTCTCTAATTACAAGACTCAGGGGTATTAATTTGAAGCAAGTAAGTCTTTGGAGCTGGAGATGCTTCTGTCGTCTGGTTTATAATGCAGTACAGTTTCGTTGCATATTCAGTCGTTTCGTTAGATAGCTCCTCCCCCTGGAATCTGATCACATTCTTGTCCTTTAGGAAATTTTGTTAAATTGACAGCACACGCTTTATGGATGTGTGGTATCTTTTTAAATCTTGTACTTCATTGGCTGCAATTTGAAAATAAAACAACAAATTATAACGATATTGAAATATAAATACTAAATAAAACAACTAATAAACTTACTGATACATGTTTCAGTTTTTCAGAAATTCATACTACCTACATGAAAAAACATGTGGATCATGTCTCCTCTCTACTGTATCAGTGAATTAACTACAACATTATAACATGTGATACATATCTAATAATGCATGTATCAAAACTCTACAACAATATACCCAACAACACTCTGATTCTCTATGTTCATCCAGTACAGTTGATGACGCACTTTATTAAATTTAGTGAAATGATAACATTATAGGATCAAGTTTCAAACATGTATCATTACATACCAACTAAACACTAATACCTTACTGATACATGATTATCAGTTTTCAGTGATTCATACGACAATGCAAAACCGTGATACATATCTACTACATGTATCAATGCATTACTAAACACTATACACAACTGATTCTAATTATCATCAGCTCCAGTTCGATGACGCATTATACTAACCTTATTGAATATACTTTATAAACAATTTTCCAAACTTCATGATACATATAAAATATTATGAATACAAACCCAACAATTCATGTATCCGTTGATATTTTTAAAGGTCCCAGATTTACTCTTTCAACTGCTGAGTGCTGCAGATATAAACCGGTTAGTGCTATAAATGTGGAATGGTTTGTGCTTTAGTCGTTCTTTTTGCAAATTAACAAATGTCTTCCCTTTACCCAAAAACTTCTCACATCCATCATCTAAAGGTGAGATCTATTGACATTTAGCGACTTCAACAACGAGTGAGAGCTGCATTATGAATAACCAACTACAGAAACTTCAACAACGTGATGGAAACCCAGAAATAAGAGAGTAATCCCCGAAAAATTCTCTTTTACTTCATAAAGTTTGTCCCCGCAAACTAGGCCTAGTAAGTTAACATGGAATTAAAACAGTAAAAGCAAACCGGTGAGGTAATCCAAACATGACGCCGTCACAACAGACCCTTCCAAGTTTAGCACGCTAGTTTGTACAGATCTGTAAAGAATGAATTTTAATCAATCCAAATTCATCTTAACGTGAAACAACAAAGGAAATGTTACCTTTACAAAAGCAGCCGAAGAGACTATTATGAGCTGCTTACAGCCAGAGTCTTTGTTTGAATCATCTGACGATTCATAAGACTCATGCAAAAAGAACTGAGAACTTGATGGAGAACAAACCAAACTGTAGAAGTTAAGAGAAGTTGTCCTGCTTCCTGAAATTTTAACTTTTTTTAATGTTCAATTTTTTTTGAATTTTTGAAATTCAAAATTTGGGTCTTTGTATTAAATTAATGAAATTTATAATATTCAAAAATCAAAAAGCGATTTAAAGGTTTGAGTGTTTAAATGGATAAAATTCAATTCAAAACTGGCTTTCAAGAGGTTTGAGTGTTTTAATGGCGAAAATCGACATTAAAACAATGGGGTACATGTGTCTTCTGGGAGAGACGACTGTCATGTATCTAAAACTTACACTAAAATTAAAAAGAAGAAATTATGTACTATTTAAAAAGTAGGGAAAATTAGAGATATAACAATTATAGTGTGTAGTTTAGAGTATTTTTCCTCATATATAATATCCAAACATATATAAAATAATTCGCACTCTCTCTCCTCTCTAATGGGCTCTATGCCCTCTCACATCGCGCTTCGCTCTCTTTTCTTCTTTTCTAATCTTGTTCACCTTACTCCTTTCATAACATGGAGCTATGAATCGTAATTAAATAAACTATAGTTATTTCACCTCATTATGTTTCAAGTCTTTGCTATTTTTGAATGTTCCTCTTTTTGAAAATAAAAATAAAAATTGGACCTAGGAACAAATTTATTTATTAGAAGTAGGAAAAACTACATAATTGCACATATTTCACTACTATATATTTTGTTGTTATCTATAGTTTCAAAATTGAGGGACATGGCCCACGAGCGCGGGTGCAAGTAAAGCGATACGCTTCGTGGGCCACACACCTGTGCGCCCACGGGGGACGAAGGAACACTAGATTCGGGCGCATGCGGGTGGCTGTCCGGGGGGAGGAAATTCAGGAACAAGGAGAGCGAAACAAGCAAGATGGGGAGGGAGGCGAGCGATATTCATTATGTATGTCAAAAACATGCAAATCACACTAGATTCATGTATCTTTATGTATGGTGTGATTTACATGTATTTAGAATACAAATACATAGAGAGTGGTGAGTGAAATAAGGAAAGATCAGGCGAATGAGATTTGGTATGTATTCTAGATACCTACGTCTCCACTTGGATACGATGTATCTACAATCCACATAATTTTGATCTCATGTATCCTGCAATACATGTATTTAGACGTATTTGAACTATATGGACGCATCAAAATTTGATAAATACTTAATATTCGTTAAATAATTAAAAGAATGATGTGGTTAAGCAAATTTATACTACATAATTAGTCATCATACATATAATTTGTTATATTTATTACTCGCGGCTAATATTAACAATTAATTATGTGGGTTAACTTCGAGTTTGTATAATTAGTCATGCTCGTATAAATTGCCACATTCGTAGATACACAAGCAACAATTCCTCGTTTGATTAATTTGCGTTTATATGTGATGGCTTGTATTTGTATATATCGATGATTACCTTTGGTTATTCAGTTTTATCATCATATACATTTAATCTTTTTGTGTTTAACTTTTTAAAGTTTGTATAAACGTGTAGTTTTCAAATTTTTGTATAGTATAATTCATATAATGTAATTTGTATAAATGTTTAAAGTTCATATGTGTATGTTTGTATCAATTCGTTATTTCGAGTTTTATCGTATTTGTATAATTTCAGACTTTATATTACTCAATTAAACAAAAACATATGAATTATACAAACGTACCTACGAATTATTCAAACGAGATGCGAATTATACAAATCATTGCTTTATATTACTCACCTCTCTTCTCTCTCTCCCAATTCCGCTCGCTAGATATACAAATACATATGTATGTCGGTTACATATATAATATTATCTTATCGATATACATACAGTTCACCTCTCTTACTCTCTACCCTCTCTCACTCATCTCTCTCCTCCCTTTTCCAATCTCGCTCGCCGTTCTCCTCCCTATAATATGTAGTTAGAAATCGTTATTAATTACTCTATAATTATATAGCGCAATTAAGCTATTTTTTAAGTGACAATATGTGAATGTTTCCTTAAATATTTAGCACCAAAATTTATAGGATTTAAGGAAAAATTAGCTATCTAGTCAAAATTTCAAACATAATTGTTAAAAACAACAACACTTTAAAATAATTATTAAAGATGTCATTATAGCAATATTTTAAAAAATATAGAGAAAATATATAAAATCCCCCCTGAACTTGACAGCAAAACTTACTTTAGTACTTTAATTTTACGAATAATTATTTACCCCCCTAATCTCTTTCAAGTGAATTTAATATCATCCTAAAATTACACACGCTCCAAGTCATTAATACGTTAGGGCCACATCAGTGCCACATAGAACATTATTTAGATTTTGATTTTTAAATTTTTTTGTTACTTTTTGTTTATTCACAAATTTAGTAACAATTTTTTTTTAGAAAAAAATCAAAGCTTGTTCCTCAACTGTCACATTCCCCATTGGTTAAAAAAAAACTCAATCACAATTGCAATTGAACAAACTCAGTCATATTAATTAAAAATCTCAAAGATATTCGCACAATCTCTCAAAAACATTCAATTTTGAAGACATTATCAGAACAATAAATAATGGATGAGAATTAAATTTGAGAAGAAGATATTGTAGATTTTTCATTAACAAAAGTTTCAAGTTCATCAAATTCAAACTCTTCCATAAATAATAATTTAGAAGAAAAAATAAATTATTGATTTTTCTATTTTTTGGGTGTTCATCACACCCTTTACTAAATTCAAAGAAAATGGGGGTGGGGTGGAGGTGAATGGGGTGTTTCAATGAAATGAAAGAAGCTGGAAAGTTATTCGAAGAAGAAGAAGAAAAAGGCGAGACAAGTGGTAATTGAGGCGGCTAGTCCGAAGGAAAGTATAAGGAGTCGCGAGATGGGGGTCAAAAGAGGACATATAGGTCAGGAAGGGGGGTTTCTGCAAAGAAAAAGAGGGGGTGGTGGGGGTGGGGGTCAAAAAGAGAAAATTGTAACGACCTGTTTAGTCTCACATTTGAGCAGTAGACGTAGAGTTATTCTGGTAATAACGTCTGGTGTCGACGGATCCCACGGACGGAACGTCTATGGGCGCGACGGACCGTCGAGGGTTGTGTATCGTTCCAAAAACACTTAGATCCTGAAAAATGGACACGGACTGAGATCGACTCTTGAACGTCACGACGGAATGAAGGACGGACCGTCGTTGGCCAAGAGAACCGTCAAAACTTTCCACAGAATAACCTTGTGACACTTTGTTGACGGACAGGCAGAGTTACGGACCGTCACAGTTCGATGACGGACCGTCACAGTCGGACGGGACGTCACAGTCGTGACGGACCGTCACAGGCCTGCGTAACCCTGACTGGGTCGGATTCTTGTTAAAAGTTTTTAAGGGGCGTTTTGGACTATTCATGCTATAATTATAAAGTTAGGGCTAATGTTAATAATGCAATTACGGGGGGGTTTTAAAGGAGTAACCTGAAAATTAAAAGTGGGTTAATTTTATCATCTTTATACGTAATTATAAGACATTAGGGGGTAAAAGAAAAAGGGTTTGAATAAGAAAAATAGAAAAGAACAGAGAGAAAAAAGAAGAGACGAACGAGCCGGGGGGAGAGAGAGAAGAACGAAGAGACAACAAGGATTGGAGGAAGGAGATGATCGAGCCGAATTCTTCGGGGGAGGTAGGTTAGGTTTATGCGATTTCATTTAGTAAAATTTAAGAGCGAATGATATGTATTGGGTAGTATTGTAAAGTCTTCTAAATGCTTATGTTATGCGTGATGAATGTGATATGTAATTGTAGGGGTTGCGAAGATGAGGCTGTGAATCTTAAACATTAAATCCACTGTTAATGGATGTGATGAGGTATAAAAGAAGGCTTTGATGAACTAAAGAATGAGGGTAATGGAGCGGGTGTCACGACGACAGTATTAGTAGGGGATCGGAGTGTCACGTTCCGACACCCGGATAGTTAGAGGATCAGGAATCCGTGTTGGGTTCATTCGTGGTTACGACACCAGGATGTAGGGGATAGGAGTGTTCACGGTCCGACAACAGGTATAGTAGGGATCGGAGTGTCACGTTCCGACACCAGGATAGGATAGTAGTTAGGGGATTTGATGCTTGAAGTTCTGGCATGGACTAGCAGTATTCTATGTTAGACTTCTAGATACTATTTAGATGTGTAATTTGAGGATAGATGTTCTTTGTGGTGAGACTTCTCGATTTGGGAATAATAGAAGTATTATTAAATTTAGAAGTTATTTCTTGGTTATCTAATGAGTTTAAGTCTCCGCATTATATTTGTTTAGTATGAGGTGAAATATTAGTAAAAAATTGGGATTAGATTGGTTGGTTCGATCACATAGGAGAATAAATTGTGGGGCAATCGCGGCTCGTTTTGGGTCGTGACCAAATATGTGCGTTCAAGTGGGGTGGTTGAGGGTGGGAGAGGATGGTGGGGTGTAAAGAAGATGAAAGGGATAATGGTATTAAGAACTCGGGGGTGGTGGGTGTAAAGAAGATGAATGAAAGAAAGATTATTGGCTAAAAAAAAATGGGGGGGGGGGGCAGTTAATCTTTTCACTAGCAGTGATTTTTTGTACTTGTCACGTCAGCTATTCGGGTGTATTTAAATTCACTTGAAAGATGTTAAGGGGGTATTTAAACCACTGTATAGTTTAAGTGTTAAAGTGAGTTTTGCTGCCAAGTTTAGGGGGGATTTTATGCATTTAGCCAAAAATATAATGTATCCTCCTAAAATATATTATATTGTCACTCCTCATCAATTCCACTTTCTCTCTATTCATTAATTTTATTCCCCATCTTGTTCATTCATATTCTTTCTTATTATTGTTATTATAAAAAAAAAAAAAATCGACATATTCTCATTTAATTGGATAACTTTCATTTTTTGATTTGTATTTAATAGGTTGATATCAGAATTTTTAGTTTTGATTTATATTTTCTTTGACTGTTTATGTAATATTGTGTCCAAATTTATTCAACTTCAGAATTATGTATTTAGTAAATTTTCTTTTGAGTCTGATTTTTTAAGTAGATCTCTACATTTGGTTTGATTTTGTATTTTGGTGTTTAATTTTTTAATTTTGAGTAATATTTAATTTCATACTTAATTTTGTTCTATTGTACTGGAATTGGATTTTATATGTCAATTGATTTTCAGAATATTATATTTATTTAAATAAAATTAAGAGACTACTATAAAATGAATATATTCTTATTTACATTGTATTCAATTAGTAGATGTTATATTTTTTATATTTTAATACATTTAGCCATAGTATATTTATTAAGAATATATTGTATCATGGACAATTCAAATAATTCATTTGTATGCTATGTTTTTTTTAACTTCAGTTATCAACTATATTTGTGTTCAAATAAATGTCTTTTGTCTGTTGTATATCATTATTTGTATTTGTGTAATTTTATTTTTTTAGCTTTGATTAAACAAAAAATATATTCTAAATGATTTTATAATTTAAAAAGGTTGATATTTCGAAAATTGTATTCAAAAATTATTTCCTGATGTGATAAATTCCATTATCACTTTTATTGTAACTTCAATTTAAGAAAAGTGTTTTTTATTAACTGATTTGTATTTCTAAAATTATATATTTAAAAGTTTATCTATAAGTTGTTATCTAAATTGCCGAACAAAATTCGATTCCAACAAAATTTATACTCTAATATTCAAATATAAAATAATCATAATTCCAATATTAGAATTAGGGATAACATCATAAAAAATATATTCAAATAAATTATATATTCGACTATCCAATGCAAAATAATACATTCACATTTTCTATCCAAAGTAATTATGTATTCCGATTATTAATATTACAATATCACAACAAATAAAATTGTTTTTGAATAAATTCAAAAATATAGTTCCTATGCGGACATCCACCACTAATTTTGATGGATTCTTTGAGAAAATACGGAGATCGATCATGCCTTGAAAAATAAAGGTGATTTTGATTGTATATTTCAAGAATTCTTGACAATTATCGGATTTGTGAGTTTAGTTTTGCAGGAGGAGGAACACCGATTGAGAATTGCTTCACTTCTGTATTTCAAAATTGCTTCCCAATTCTAACAACAATTTTGAATTTTTCTCGAAAAATGATGATGAGCAGATACAATTTTAAATTTTGACGATAATGCACATAATTTTGATCGTTATGCAATTTTATATTTTTTAGGAGAGAAGGATGAATTTTTTTTTCTACAATTGATCCATGACTCTTGACAAATATAAATGAAAATTCTTACAGGTTATTTGTCCATAATAATGATCAATCGACTTGACTTCTACGAAGAATGAGAATTATCAATGGAGAATCGAAAATCGATAAGGATCTGAATAACAATAGATTATTTCAAAAAAAAAAAATTATCCAACGAAAAGTGAGAAAAATCAACGAAAAATTAAGTTCAATTTCAATGGAGTTATTCGAAAATGGATATTGAAAATATATAGAACAATGATGAAAGGTGTTTAAAAGAACAAGAGAGAGATGACACTTCAAATTTTTTGAATTGTAACTAATTAGTAATTAGAGAGTTAAGTGACTTTTACCTTTTTTAAAATATCTTCTCCCATAATTTTCTCCATTCTATTGTTAAAATTTTTTATTCTTTCTAATTAAATAAATACAAAAGTCAATCTTATAGGTTATAGTAAATCAAAATATTGTCATTTTAGATAAATATTTAAGTGTTGACAAGAAATCTTATTAAATACTAAAATATTGTTATTTTGAAAATTTTCGTTACGTAAATTCTCCTCGAAAGTAAGAATAAGATATGTCTTACAATCCCAAAGAGTCTTGCCCAATACAAAAATTAATCTACTCAATTCAAATTAAAACAAAGGGATAATTATTAAAAGACCCTTCGTCAATTTAATTACCAAAATATGGTCAATCTTCTTTACCTTGGTTGTCATCGTCGTCTTCAGTTTTGGCTGCTTCTTTTTTTTTTTTCAATATTTTTCTTCCCATTCTAGTTTTTCTTCTTCTTCCGATTTTTTCTTCTTTAAAAAATTTGATGTACCGTAAATCTAAATCGTTTCGAGTGAATGGTATATCATAAGTCTTAAAACATTGAGAGGATTTTATATCTAAATTATTGGACCGTTCATATGTGATTTGGAGTTAATCGAAGTTGAATAGTTGGCGTATATTTCATATATACTAACTGTATAATTCATGTATAGTTAAGTTATATTTAACTTTTAAAGTGTTAATGCGTCAGTGTATATTTATATATAATAAGCTACATTGTATAGTTCATGTATATTTTCTATGACTTTTGACTAGCTATATTTGTATAACTAGTGTATACTTTCTATAATTCCTGGTCTTCTATATAAAAAATATGAAAGATTTGTTTTTAAACTAATTCTTATTTGAACTTAATAAATATGTTATATTAAGAAAACATTATTTCATTTATAGCGATACATTTTTTTTCACTTGATCACTTTTAATACATTTATAATATCGTTTTAGTACATATTACATAGAACGTTCTATAAAAACACATATTGCATAGAGAGAAAATAGTCCTTAACTATAGGAGTAGGTCTAAAATGGCCCCTTAAGTATACACTTGCGGATATAGTCTTTTAACTATTCAAAAAACTTGTCAGCTTTGGTCCCTTATAGCTTTGGCCCTAATAATATTACATTACCGTTTTAGTCCTTAACTAAAAATTATACTCGATTTAGTCCTGTAAGTATAAAAAACTTTATCAGGTTTGTCTTTTTTTCCATCTGTTAATATAAATAGCTTGGGTCATATTCAACTAAATCCATGTCTCAAGGAAATAAATCTTTTAGCAATTTTTTCTGTGGTTTCTCTCGTTCGCTTCGTTTTCTTCAAAAAATCCGTATGCGAAGAACCTTAACCTTAACGATTCAAAATAAAATTCACACGAAAGAAAATATACGTCATAAATTTTATTCAATAACAGGCACTAAAATGAAGTATATTATTTCTACTAATGAATGGAATATTGCTCCGACTTTATTATAAAAAAAAAAGTTTTATTCCCCATTAAATTCAAAAGTTTGTTCGTCACGATTTATTGAGCGGAATTTGTTTAATTTTTCATAAAATTGAAATTTATAAAACTGATAATTTGTAGTTTTTTAATTATTTTTAACATGTAGATAAATTTGTTATTTATTCATTGTATTTTAAATAAATAATTTGAGTTAAATCAATTTAAAACTCAACACTACTTAAAATATTCAAGTGTGACTCAAGTTATGAAAACAATTATATGACTTTAATTTTTATCTCCATTGAATAAAATTAGGTTTTATATCTTGTTTTCTCAATAATTTTATTTTGAATTGTAAACATTATTGTTTTTTTTTTATAACGGTAGTTTGAAGAAAAAAGGGTAAGGATAGAGAAACAACTTTAAAAATGGGTTAAAGATTTAATTTCACGAATATTTTTGTTAATATAAACTAAGCTATTTGTATCAAAGAAATGGACAAAGACCAAACCTGATAAGTTTTGGAATACTTACAGGATTAAAATCGGTAACTTTAGAGTTAAGGGACTAAAACCGGTAAGTGTATATTTAAGGGGCCAAAATTGATAGGTTTTTGAATAATTAAAGGACTATATATGTTAAGTGTATAGTTAAGGGACCATTTTAGACTTACTCCTATAGTTAATGAACTATTTATGTTATTTTTCTCTCTATATATATTCCATACATAATTCAGGTTTAATATATATTGCAGATTTATTATAGTATTGCTATAAATAATAGTAATACATAAAAAAAATATTACTAAAATCAGTAATTATTTATTAAAAGGTATGGTTCAAGTAATTTTTCTGTCAATTAGCTATTACTAAATTAAACTTGTGTTAATTATTTATCAAGCACTAAAATCTCAAGGTTGTTTAATATGATTTAACTAATACTAAAATAAGAGGCTTACTAATGAGCAATTAACAAGACGAAGATGATATTTTTATGTTATTGATGCGATGAAATTGATCTATGGCCATGGATTTACTAGCAATCGATTTGAGTAATCACTTGAACTCACTTCAATTTTTTTTAATTGGATTATTAGTTGCGGGTTGATATCACTTATTGAGAGTTTTTTTTTTGACAACTCTAATGTTACTCGACTTTCCTTTGATAAAAAGTGTTTTTAGTTGTTGCTTTATCACTAGCTGTTAGGGTAGTTAGTTATCAATTTGTGTTAGTAGTTGTAGTCATTTACTCACAACTTTCCAAGTAGTTATGTATAGTTAGTAGATGTCACATGAGGTAGTTAGTTATAGATCACATGTTTTGTATTTCTGTTTTTGATTAGTTACTACTCATTGATGTGATATATACACATCTAATGTACTACTTTACGTATGCATTTTCCAATACAGAAAAGTCCCTCGTCTTTCTTCATGTGCTACCCGAAGCTCAACCTCATCAATGGAGGAATGAGATAGATTCCAGCTCAACCTTGTAATTGATGACTTCATCGCTTGTATTGAGATTTCATCTGGTATCAGAGCCAAGGTTACTCATACTAGATTTCTTCTGTCGATCAAATTGATAGTCGCTCCTGATAGATTGTTTGTTCTTATCTTCTATTTTTTTCTCTTTTTGTTCTCTGTGTTTGTTTTGATTTGGTTAGTACCTGTTGCTGAGTCGATAGATTTCCATTTGTTGAAATATTCAAATTCAGTTCATGGGTGATATTCAACTGATGTGAATACTAGAACTCCTTAAAGGACCAGATTTTAACAGCCCTTTTATTGCAATCCTCTATGAAAAATGTACTGCTTAACATTGGTTCATATGGTGTGTTTGATTGAACTAGTTCAGAAGGAGAAGAGCAGCTCTTTGAGCATTGTCCGGTTTGTAAGAATCAAACTGATTCATCAATGGTAAATCGGATGATGTTGAAACCAAGTTTTACAAGATCCATCATTTTCAGCAGTGGGAGAGGTGTTGATGATATGGGGACATACTTGGGTTCTAAACTCCCTTCCCCAGAGCTAAGAGATAGTTGCAAGTATGTTAACATGCTAAGGAATATGGGAGGGAATTGGAGGATTAGATATGATCCGACTAATGGCTGGTCAGCTTATATCAGTTGAAGAAGGAGATAATTGATTGATGCAAGGCAGTCTAGAATCACAGGTACTATCACAAAGATGAGAAAGGAAATGGTGGGAAGAAATGAGTGCAATTGATGTGATTCACATGTAGTTGTGTGTGTAATTGGGAGGAAAGATATAAAAGCTGTACAAAGTGAGCAGGACAGAAAAGTTATAAACTTCTTGAGGGCTCTTAAATGAGATGTACACTGCTGTGCGACTGGAACATCATCATGATGTCTACTTTGCTACAATGGCACAGGCATTTGCTATCCTGTCACAGGAAAGAGGAGAGAGAATGAAGCCTTCAAATCACATGGGATTTGGAGTCCACCTTCATTAATGCTCTCGGTTTGTCTCCCCACAAAGTAATTTTTTTTTTTTCCAACAAATTCTATAAAGGAGCGGCATAGGTAGGGGGGAAAATGGAAGTTACAAAACCACTGGTAGTTTTAACAATAGCAATGCTGGAAATTGCAACAACCTATGCCTATAGGGGAAAATTCTAATGATGGTAACAGATCAAATATGTTTTGTGGAGTATTGTAAAGAACTGGAATCTCAAAGATAGAGGCTACAAACTTCTGGTTATCCAACCAACACAAAAAATCCAGAGGGAAGAGGAAGAGGATCTGCCCAAATGTACATACCTCTGAGGGTTATTAGTCACAAGTGTGAAGAGAATTTTGAGCAGGGGGAAAACACAAATAGCCAGTAGTAAACTATCAAAGAGTCAATATGAGCCAATTGACCTCAATTTGCGTGGAAATGAGTCTGAATATTAAAAAACAATGTTTCTGTCAAGTTGGAGCTGCAGTCTGAGGTATACTTGCTTGTCATTCTTCTCTAAGTAAGATAAGGATATGTCATGTAAGTGTGGAAAGCTTACTGCGGCTCTGGGTCATTGACCAGGAGCATATCACCATATGACCTACAATAAACACCATCTCATTTAACCCTTAACCCCTTAACCTTCTCCTCTTAAGAATTACCAAATGGATACAGGTTTTAAAGTGACTGAAATTGGTGATGCTGTGTTGAATTCACCATAAACTCTGTATAACGTATTGTATAGTACCTAGCTTCAAGTTCAATCTAATATCAGTCTATTGTTTAGACAACCACTCGAGGGGATAGCAGTTTTAACAAATTAATTCTCGTTTACTACAGGGCCTGCTCTGAAGAGCCCTATGGCATGGTTAAAGCAAGGAGGTGGGGTTTGTATCTTTTTTGGTCAAGCTGTCCACATTCCATTCTGAAATGATGAAACTGGTCCCCACAGAAGTTTTTTCATAGTTTCTACTTTATGAATACTGTAAGCACCATCACTACCTAATACAATCAATAAAAAGGTTTGGTTCCACTGCTAAGATTTCAAATTCCCGTGGATCAATCTTTCTTTCAACAGACAATTGAATTCTATGGCATGCTAGGCTAGGAATGTACCATTTGTGACAATGAAGAGCATATCTACCATACTTAAAGTTTTCCAAACAAACAAACCTTTCACTTGTGCCACGCGAGCTCCAATGGTAGACCAAACAAGAATGCAATTTCCAGAAAGTGTTACTATGACTAGTTCAATTATTGAGTAGCTGCATGTTGATTGTGGGACCCCTACAATGGTACAACACATGATGGATATCCACTATTCTGGACTATGGTAAGATGATTACAGTAGAGCTAATGGAAACAACTCATTGGTGTAAAAGCAATGCCTAGGTACTATAAAAGCGTTCACTATCCCTAAGGAAAATCAGTCCACCTAGATTAAAAAACTATCGGTCTGAGAATGGATTAGAGTTTTTAAGTACTGATGGCAACATGTTTCTTCCAAGAGAAAGGCATAATACACCAGAAATCTTGTCCATACACACCAAAACAAAATGGGGTGGTAGGTTAGGTAGTAGAGAGGGAAACACAAGTACTCTTGAGGACGGCAAGGGCACTGTTATTGCAATCAAAAGTACCTATGAGGTATGGGGAAGAGTGTGTATTAAACTGACACTTATTTGGTTAATAGATTGGCCACTAAACTACTTCCAGGGAAGTATCCAATGAGTTGTATTGCTATCAAAAAGAAGCCTTTCTACTCACATCTTAAAAATTTTGGATGTCTTGTTTCCAACTTACTTAAAAAACTCATAAGGATAAATTTGAGCCTCTGAACTACACATCATATTTTGTGGATATCCCTTTAACAACAAAAAAGGGTTACAAGGTCTTAAATGGGCTACAAGAGGATTCAGTGCTAGAGATGTCTCTTTTTAGAGAAATTCTTCCTTTTGTCAGTACTCTGCTGGTCTAGTTTTGACTTCTTATGAAATGTCTGTTCATCACTCTCGATAAATTGCCTGCTGTCTGTTTAAAACAAATACTTTTATTTGATGATGAGATGGTGAGTCAACACCACACTGGATGAAGTCATTATGACAAGGTTCCATAGCTGAAAAGATATACCTTGTAACAGAATTACAAAACGCCTTCTTAATGAGCCAAATATACATGTCACGCACCTACTAGACCAAATGCATCTGTTCTTAACACCTACGAAGAAAATAGATCTGGCATCCTCCAAACTACTTAAAAGACTATAGCTGTTTCATTACCTAAGCTACAATCTTCTTCACCTATTATAAAATAATGTCCACATGTTCCAAACATTCACTCAACAATCTTCCACAAATCATCATGATCACATATGCTTCTCTCACTAGTTCTGAAAGTCAGATTGATCCATTAATGTTTCACATATATTAGCACTAACATCTTATTGAAGAAGAGGCAAGCTTGAATCCAGCATGCAGCAGCAATGAAACAAGAGTTGTTTTTTTCATGCACTGCACACTAATAATACTTGGACTAGCTAGCGTTAAGTTGCCAAAAGAAGGAAAAGATGTTATTGGATGTAAATGGGGGTATAAGATTAAACAGAAGGGGATGGGAGCATAGGAAAGGTTTTCAAAGCTAGCTGGTGGTCAAAGGATTTACATCAACGAGCAGGAAGACTTAATTGAAACTTCTCACCGGGTTAAAATGACTACCGTCAGAACACTAATCTCAACTTAGCAGTTAAGAAGGGATGGGACTGTATAAATTGGAGGTAAAATAATGCTTTCCTTTACCTGATGATTGGGAATGAAGAGTATTACATGCTTTACATCAGGGATTGGTAGTGGACAGAAATGATTATGGTTGCAAATTGAAGAAGGCCTATATGGTTTGAAGCAAGCCAGTAGCAAGTGGTATGAGAAGCTAGGATAGTCTTTGCTCAAAGGGTTATAATCATTCAGATAGTGATTACTCGACTATTTGACAAGAAAAATGGTTCACTCTTTAGTATTTGGGCTGTAATGTTGATGACAGTTATTGACTGGTACTGATATGAAGGTAGATGAATCTTTGAATCTTTGCATGAGAAATCAGAATAAAAGATTTTGGGAAGGTTGCATTACTTTCTTGGATGTAGGATATGTACAAGACAGGATGGTGTGTCCTTGTTTCACAAAGGAAGTTTACTCTTGATCTTTGAAGGGAGTTTGATCTATCAACTACAAGGATACACTTCACAATTGGATCCTACTGAGAACTAAGACTTACAGAAGGGAAGTTATATCAGATCTACTTACTACAGAAAAACTTATAGTAGGCAAGCTTATTTTCTTGCTAACTACAAGAATGGTTATAGCTCTAGTGATCCAACATCTCGTCATTCATTGCAGTCTACTAGAGAAACTCATTTAAAGCAGCTTACCATGTACTCAGATACCTACAAAAGTGATCATACATTGGGGAGTTTTATCAGTAATAAACCTGTATCACCATCAGTGATACTGTGACTCAGATTGGGCTCTTGTCTTGATTCAAGGAAGCAGGAGTGGTTGATTTGGTTCTCATGGGAGATAGCCCTATCGTTGGAAGTCTAGAAACAGCATACAGGTCCTTATTTCCAGAGACAGAGTACAGGCCATAAGACAAGGTAGTAGGAGAAGTGTGTGGCTGAAAGACTACTGGTGAACGTATCAGTAAACAAGGTCCCTTTGCTATACAAGTATTTTTGATGACAGCCAAGCAGCAGTACACATTGAAAGAATCCAGTGTTTCATGAACGAACAAACAACATAGGAAGTGTTGCCATTTTGTCAGGACAAAGCTCCAAGAAGGTACTGATTAATTACTTCAATATTCTCAACAGATACCGGCTGGGACTGCATGTGTTCACTAAAGGATGACTGTGTTAAACATTCTCAATTGATGAAACAAGTTGTTGTGAATGGCCTCACTTCCAAACTTGAGGGGGGGTGAAAAACTAGCTTATCACAGCTTGTTTAGGTGAGGTAGTTATCAAGTGTTCGTTAGTTAGTTAGGTAGTTAGTCAGTACCAAATTAAAGTAGTAGTTTATAGTTAGTTTATTACATGGGTAGTATATAGACACTGTTTTGTATTCTGTTTTGATTAGTTCCTCTCATTGATGTGTTATATATACACATCTAATTGTACTACTTTAACGTATGCATTGCAATACAGAAAATTCCATCTCTTTATTCTTGCTACCAGAAGCTCAACCTCCATCAATGGAGGAATGAGATTAGCTTCCAGCTTCAACCTTGAATTGCTGGCTTCATCAGCTTGTATTGATGATTTCATCATCCTTATGTCTATATTTCTGTGATCGTGTTCCTTGCTTTTCAAATGATCCACACTGTCTGTATGGTGCAATGTTAGGTTATGACAGTGCTAAACATTTTTGAGAAAATTCAATTACCTCTATTCTTTACAAAAAGGCCAAGATGGATTGAAGAGAACATATTACTCTATTTTATGCAACAAATTAGGCTTCTTTACAACCTTTGTTCATAGAAATACATTTATTTATTTACATAGAAGCTGAGATATTGAACTCGTATTGGCACGTCTTATTTGTTGAATTTGCATGCCCTTATACTCTCTATATTAAAGTATAAGAATATTTCTACCACCAACCAATATCTGGAAGGCCAATATTCAAATCAGTTTCCATGGCTACCCGGCTACATGACGTTTCCTTTTCTTTCAGTTGGGCTGACTCTAATGCTGCCGACCTTACTCGTCCACACTAGCAACAAATATCATCATTTATAACAATTGTCAACAAAAACACATCAATGTAGTGATGGTGCAACAAATTTTTATACATAGCAACTCGTCTTCAATGAGGAGATTCAATCAAATCGTCCCCAACAAGATTACTGGCCATCACGATTATCATAACAGATTGACTATGCTATGTATCATAATTTTCAATCTAGTGATGTTAAACATGTCAAAGTGGAAAGTTCAAACTAAATAGTTGTCAAAAAATGAAAAAGACATTTCTTTTGAAACAGACTAAAGAGAAAAGTAAGACAAACAAATTGAAATAAAGAGAGTTCAAATCGAAAAGGAAGATTAATGGGAGAGTTCACCTTTTGAGATAACCTTGCATTTTCTTCAAGCATTTGTCTCTCCTGCACAAGAGGAAAACAAAAGGGTGTTTGCTAATTCAGTGAAATTAAATTAGCTAGTAAAGTTGCATTGAAGTTGTATCATCATACCCTTTCTTTAAGCCGTTGTATTTCGTCCTTGAATACTTGAGACTAGAAAATGACCAACATAAGAATTGGTTAACCAATGAAGTCAAATCATGTAAACATGTTAAGCTCAATTAGACAATTACATATTATTTATTCACTTTTCTTTTTAATCTATCTCAGAAAAGGATAACACCTATCTATATTTAGTACTCCATCCGTTTAAAATACTGTCCATATTTTCTTTTTAGTTTGTTTCAAAAAGAAATGACCCCTTCCCCTTTTTTTTACAACAATTTATCTTTTTAACTTTTCACATGACATGTTTAAGACCACATGATTAAAGGGCACATTGGTACATTTGACATAACTTCAATTTAGAACCACAAAATTAAAAAGTCTTTTTTTTTCTTTAACTCCGTGACAAATCAAACTAGGTTATCCTTTTTGAAACGAAGGGAGTAACAATTTTAAACTCAAATTTCAATTTTTTTTCTTTTTCTTTTCTAAACTGCGTATCAAGTCAAACTATATGAAGATGAGAGTGATCAATACCTTTCTCGCCCTGATGATCTTCAAGCTTCTCTCTAGCTGGTTGTCGATCTCTTGAAGTTCATTAATTGAACATGATTCAATGCCTTGCCCCAAAAGCTTCCTAAGCATTGAAATTCAATAATTTATGTTTAAAAAGAGACTACACATTCAAACTGGAAAACCTAACTGCTAAGACTGAATACAATACCGTTTGGAAAGTTCAAGGATCTCAATCTTCTTTGCAATGTTTGCTGTTTCTTCCTTCAATTTCTGCAAATAATGAAATAAATTATTGAACAAAACCAACAACATGATGATGAGATGCAACACATGAGGAATATAAACCATAAACTTCATGATATTATTCTACATGTTAACAAATGACTCTACAAAATATTAATGTATATCAATATTTTTAGACAAAAGCCTTAATCACCAATATGAAGGGAAATTCCAGTTCAATAATCATTGTTTGCCAAGAATAGTAAAAATATGACACTTGGTTATAACTCAACCCTAAAAGTGGGATTATAAGAGTAGAAAAGTCCAAGATATTATAAGGAGTTCACGTTCCCATCCCACAAATGATGCGGGACTCCACGATATAAAAGAAAAATCCAAACATCATAAACAATGAATTAGAATGGACATGATTCTAATACTGTGTGAGAAATGAATATTGGGTCTAACTCAACTCTAACACTAGCTCATAGATGAGTATGTTCAAGCATTGTAAGGATCCCAGGGTTCTTGTCTTCACCGATTTGAAATCCATTACATTCATCACTCCCTCTCATACCTAAATCTGGACAGTTAGGTTTTCACTATTCGATCTAGTGGGTGCACATTCATGGACTGAAGATATTTCCACCTTCTGCAATTGTTCTGGATCCTGGCCCTAAATCAAATAAATCTAGCTACGATACCATGTCAAATTGGTTTGGAAAGAAATAGATCTTGAGCTTAACTCAACTCTAAAAACTAGCTCATAGGTGAGTGTTATTTAAATACATATAAAAAGACGAATTACACCTTCTATATCCGAGGCGGTACTCGTAAAACTCCTTGCACACCCGGGTCCCCTTAACTGGAGCATGAACAATATAATATGAGGAACCAAAATCAAAATTTGAGATAGATCCAACTCTGATATTGTGTAAAGAAATGTGAAATCTCAAAAGCAAAATCATGAAGAAAGGATTATCAAAGTCCATTCAAGTAAAACTATCAGTCGATTTTCTAACCAATGAGAGGCTTTTAACCTACACTTACACCCCTTTCATGTCCAAATCAAATCGAAACATCGACAATCAGGAGTCCAAATGGAAATGAACTTAGCTATAATACCAGGTAAATATATGATGTTTGAGTCGAACTCAACCACAAATCCAACTAATGGGGAGAGGATTATCCAAAATAATATAAGAAAATCCACATTCCCATACAACAAATGATGTGGAACTCCAACACGAAAACCACCAACACCCCCTACCCTACCCCCACAATCCAAAAACTCAAAACTGGACATTTAGAGCATGAACAATATAAGATGGAGGTTAATCATCATAAACAATGAATTTGAATATATAGGTCTCACTATGATACTTGAAGAAATGGATCTCGAGACTAAACTCAAACTCAAAAATTAACTAATAGCTTAGAAATTGTTCAAGTTCATATAAGGAGATCAATTACTTAGGTGATACTAGTTGGAGGTTTAAGGTGTGAGTGAAAAATGAGAAAATATATCTTTAGATTACAAAAAAGAAATATTTCCTCCGTTTAAAAAAGAATGACCCTATTTTTTTTTAATTTGTTTCAAAAAGAATAACCACTTTCCTTTTTTAGCAACCCTTTAACTTTAACTTTCCATGTAACAGGTTTAAGATCACAAGATTAAAGGGCATTTTGATACATTTGACATAATTTTAATTTAGAATCACAAGATTTAAAAAGTGTTCTTTCTTTTCATTAACTCCATTTCAAGTTAAATTAGATCATTCTTTTTGAAACGGAGGGAGTATTTTTTAGATTGCATCTCTTTTTCTCACCTTTTCATTCTATATAACTTTAATTTAGTGGTTTTGCCTCAGATTTTAGGGACTGATATACAGGAAATACTCTTCTTATTACCATCATTTATGCATCATTTTTAATAATAAAAGGGAAAATGCATAAATATTCCTCGATCTATGTCCAAAATCTCAGAGACACTCATACTATACTAAAGTCTTGTTACCCTCTTGAACTTATTTTATAAGTAACTTTCTACCCTTTTTGCGACCTATGTGACACTATCTTGTGAGTCCAAAGTGTGCTGACAATTTTTTCAAGTTATGTGATTGAAAGTGCCACGTATACGGTATACCCAAAAAGGGTAGAAAATTATTTGTAAAATAAGTTTAGGAGAGTAATAGGACCTTAGCATAGTATAAATGTGTTGCTGAAATTTTGAGCATAGGTTGGGTATTATGCATTTAATAATATTGTGTCGTATGATTTGGGTTTATCAGTCCTATAATAATTTGTGTTGCCGCTATTCCATAAATGCTTTTTCATTTCATCTTGAGAAGATATAACTCAAATATTAACAACAGTGAAGGGTTACCATTCCTTTAAGGACACACAATAAACAACTTGTGAATTTGAAATAGTTTTCTATTTTTAACTATATTTCTATTTAATTATTTTTCTGTTTATAAAAATAGCCATTGGTTTATATAATTAGTATCCTAAACATAAATACTAATACAACTCTTAACAAAAACACCCAAAATTCAAGATTTGGCCTTTAAGAGGTAATTTCACTAACTCAAGTTCTTTTTTTAAAAAATTATTTAAAGCCACTTTTTTGGTGGGGGTTAGGCATGACAGCAAATTCATTAACGTCAACAAATTTTTAGTGGTGAAATAAAATAACAAAACCCAAATAATTCATCAACTTAAAACAGAAAGTGAAAAGAGAGAGAGAGGGGCCGAGAGACCAAGAGAGACAGAATGAAAGAGTAAGTGGAGAGATTTAGTTTTCTGTTCTTAAGGCCCGTTTGGATGGGCTTAATAAAAGCAGCTTTAAAAAAGTATTTTTTTGAAAGTGTTGGAAACTTATTTTAAAAATAGCAGTTATGAGTTTGGATTAAAAGGGATGAAGTAAAAAAAAGGTGTTGATGTGTTAGCAAAAAAGTGCTGATAAAACAGCTTTTTAAATCAAAATGTCTGTGAAAATACCATTAAAAAGGTGTGTTAACATAATAAATAGTTAATGGAATTTATATTTCAGCCATAATAATTATATTTTGCTATCATCAATATTTCTTTCTCATCACAAAATTAATTTTATAAGATGAAGTATAAACTTATTATAGATTTTAAAAGATATATAATTTAAATTAGATCAAAGAACGATTTTAAGATTTATTTTAGTTTCATCCATAGGTAATAATAATGTCTATCATTCACATATTTCTTTATTATCACAAATTATTTATAAGAGGACTTACGTAATTTTATGGAAAAATAAAAGAGGAATATAATTTTTATTCAACATTATTATCGGCATCAATCGAGAGAAAAGGAAGAAAGTTAATATAAAAAAATCGAAAAAAAAACTTTATTCAAGGTTTATCTTCAATTCAATATTGAAGAAAGAAGAACAGGAAGAAGTTCAGCAGCTATGCCAAACGTGGAAAAGAAAAAAATGGAAGAAAGAGATGTTAGGGTTATGGTGGTAATTTGGAGAATGTATAAATATTAGGGCAAAAAAAAGGTCAAAATGTGGTCAACCTAAAAAAAACCTTATAAGCTAAAAAAAAGCACTCAGCCCCAGAGCTTTAACTTTGCTTTAAAAAGTTTTTTTGAACTGGAAAATAAGGTATTTTGGTACTGGCCAAACAACTAAATAAATTAAAAACCAACTTTTAAGTTAGTTTGACCAGCTTTTAAGCTGAGCCAAACATGCTCTTAATCTATTTCTTTGGAAGAAGGAATTGAAAAGAATATATAGAAAGATGATATCTATCAAAAGAAGACAAAGTGTCATGGCCACATGTATAACAAAGCGTCATGTAAAAAGCCATTTGTTTTCTGTTGTGCCATAACTTCTCTTCTCTTTACCAACTCTCCAAATAAATATTTCCCTTTTCTATCACATTTCTTGATTAAATTTGGCTTTGTAAATGCATTTTAAAATAAGTTCATTTGAAATAATAAAAATTACTTTCAATTTCCCATATATTTCAAAAGAATTTACATATAAAAAAATATACTTTGCTGGATTTTGATGAACAAAACACAATAGTTTGATTGATCGATGAAATTTAACTTATAGAATTAGTGGTGAAATACAAAATTTCCTTGAACCAGTAATTCTTATCATAAGACAAAGACTTAATCAATCACATATTGATCTTAGTTATTTTGTTGTTTTAACACAGTTTTGTGTCAATAGGTCATGCGTGTGCAAGATATTCATGAGAGCTCTACAGACTAGGTCAAAGAGTGGACTCACTCCACTTATCATATATGTGGACTCATCAAATGTATACTACTTTAAATACACCATCCTTAATTGAAGACAACAAATTCATTAAGAGTTAAGAACTCATTCCTCATTTTCAGTAGCAGTTCAAGCACTCTCAGTTAGTGCACAGTGACAATATAAACTTGTTATTACCCATATGAACCTACTTCATAGAATTTTCAATTACATAGCTTGAGTTACCATCTTCATTTACAATCACATTGGCCTTAAACCCATCTCTTTTGATGTTTTAAAATTTAATTTTCTCCCCACATGTTTAGTTAGTGAATTGACTGAATTTTGTTCTAGCTTCACATAATCAATTACAATTATTTCATCTCTCATCAGCTGCTTAACGATATCATACTTTAATTTCATGTATCTACTCTTTCAACTTTGCAATAACAATTACGACTTAACAATCACGGTATATAAACATTGAAGGTAATTCATCCTTTATCAAAGGGATATTCACTAAGAAAGAATATCATGAAGGCAATTCATCCTTTACGAAAAATGGGAGACTCCAGAAGAAAGAACAGATAATTTTTTTTCATACTTTGGACGTGAAGAAGAATAGGAGACCATGGCAACTACCTAGGATTCAACCCCCCTCCTTCACCTGCAAATATTACATCTCCCGTTTGCTCAACAGAGTTCAAGTGAAAGACCACATAGAATGAGGAGCATCCAAGAACTTCATGATTACACAGAAGAAATTACAAAATTTATTTTTTTGTGTTGTCCCTTTGTTGGTAGTGAACCAATGAATTATGATGAAGTTGTTACTGGCAAAAGGTGGAGACAAGTCATGAAGGAGGAGATGTAGTCAATAGAGAAGAACAACACTTGGGAGTTAACAACTTTTTTCAAGGACCATCGAGCAATGAGTTCAATGGGTTAAAAGGACGAAAGAAGAAGAAAATGACCACCGAAAAAAGTAGAGAGATCTCAGCAAGAACTTGTTGGCTAAAGTCTACAAACAAAAGGCTACATATTTGAATTAGCCTTTGAGAAGTCTACGCGTCTATTTCCCTCAGGGACACGATTATGTTTATAATCTCTTAGGGCCACATGGAAGTGGAAGATCGATCAACTAGATGTCTAATCAGCATTCTTGAATGGATATCTTGAAGAAGTCTATGTTGAGCAACTATTAAGCTTTGTGGTTAAAAATCATGAAGATAAGGTATTCAGATTGAAGAAAACCTTATATCGGTTGAATCAAACTCCACGAGCTTGGAATAGTCGCATTGATAAATATTTTCAAGACAATGGGTTTACTCGTTGTCTCCATGAATATACTCTATTAAATTCTATGCTAATAGAGAAATTTTGCATGTTTGTCTTTATGTTGATGATCTTATTCTAACGGGTAACAATTTATCTTTATTTGAAGCTTTCAAGAAATTTATGTCCCTTGAGTTTGAGATGACGGACATAGGGTTCACGTCATATTATTTGGACCTAGAAGTGAAGCAAATGGAGGAAGACAAATTCATATCTCAAGAAAGCGATATAAAGGAGATTTTGAAGAAGTTCAACATGTTTGATTGTAACACTATGAACACCCCAACGGAAAGTGGAACAAATTTGTCAAAGTTTGATTAAGGTTGGCAATGGGACGATATAGGGCGGGGCGGTGCGGATTGAGCTTGACACGCAAAATGATTAATCTGCCCCGTCACGCATAGAAACACTTTTATTTTCAACCCGCCCACGCCGCAAAATTGTCAAAGTTATTTTTCATTAAGTTGTATAATATAATAGGATAGTGACTTAAAATTTTATTTTTTAGAGGTAAATTGAGAAACATGCAAGAAATTATACTATTTTTTATTGAACCAGTTTCATTTGTTATCTTAAATATTTTAGTAGTTTTAATGATATTATCTTAGGAAATAATGCTCTATCACTCAATAACATGTAAAAAAATAAAATTAAGTTTGAACTCATATAAAATCACATATACTTGCGACCCGCCCCGCTCCTTATTAATTTAAAAGAAAAAAACCAGTTCAACCCGTCCCACATAACCTTAAACATGTCCTGCCCCACATACCTTAAACCCACCCGGCCAGCATCCTCCCAGTCCCATTGTCATCCCTAAGTATGATTGTAAAATGTGGACTCCACTCTGTTCAAAAGACTCGTATGATGTTTATAATACATGACATCTACGAGACCAGATATATTTTATGTGGTTGAAGTAGTAAGTCGCTTCATAGAAGCACCTACATCCACTCACTTGAAGGTCACCAAAAGAATTCTATGTTATCTAAACGGTATAATGACCTTTGATACGTGGCAGCGACATCATGATTGGAGTTCAAAGAAACATTCAATTGTTACTCTCTTAACTTGTGAAGCTAAATACGTGGCAGCGACATTATGTACATGTCGAGCTATTTAGTTTAGGAGATTGTTGAAGAAACTCAATTTGCCGCAAGTTGAAGCCACGATGATTTGTGTTGACAACAAATCTGCGCAAGCACTTGCCAAGAATCCAGTGTCTCAAACGAAGCAAGCACATAGACACAAGGTATCACTTTATTCGAGAATGCATTGTCAAAAAAGAGGTAGAGCACAAATATGTGAAATCTCATGATTAAATTGCGGATTTCTTCACAAAGCCTCTCAAGTTTGAAAATTTTCAGAGGGTTGAGATCAAGGCTTGGAACTAAGAATTAAAACAAAATTAAGGGAGAGATTTAAGGAGTCTATATATATATAATATGAGATATATATATAATATATATATATATATATAATATAATATAACATATATATATATATATATATATATATATATATATATATCTATATATACTGCAAATTGGTGAAATTGTTGGTCTACTTATGTTGAATGACTGTTGCAGCTTTGTCTAAATTAAATCACTTTGCTGATAAGTGATAGAAGAAGTATTCTACCTAAGTTTGATTTTCTTATGGTCATTGATGTCAGTGCCTACATCATCATGAACCATTCTACTCTATAAAACAGTCATCAATTCATTAGTTCAAAACACACCAAAGTAATAAACAATAGAGAGTAGAGAGAGTAATATGTAACTATTTTTTAGTTTGTGAGAAAATAGTGTGAAAGTAATATTATTGTGAGTTGTAAGAAATAAGAGTGTTGAGTGGTAGTCTTTTGACGTTGTAAAGTTTTTCATCCATATTATGTATTACTCATTTGGATATCATGTTTATCTCATTCTGATATTTGGTGTTGTTGTTATTCTCTTTCTATTGCTATTTTTTTAAAAAAAAATGATAACTTTGTCTTTCTATTGCTATTTAGTTTGAACATTATTCTGGGTGTGATTATCGATCAGATCCAACATGTCCTAGTCTTTAATCTTAATAATGTGATTGTTGTAGTAGACATGCATTTGAAAGAAGAAATAGCACATGTGTTGAAAAATTGAGGATGTACAAATCACCCTTATATTTTTAATACCCTTTATTTTACCACGGAAAAGGTCTTGAAATATGCAAAAATCCGGATGAAAAAATATTGAGCTACTAAGTTCTCTTATGTATTAGGAGATAAACATGCAAAAATCAATTTGTAACATACATTTCTATTGTGACCTTTCAATCTATAAGTAGCCCTCGCATCAAAGTCTCTTTAACAAATTTATTGGATTGTAGTGTTTGCAATGGATTAAAACAAGGAGGTACGGAGCCTAAAGGGAACAAAATAGTAACAAAAATTCCAAAACGGTATATTAAATTTTATATTAACCAAAAACGAGCAAAATTCTGCATCAAACAGCGATTACTTCCCCGGAAAAAGTGTAAAATCGCTGTCGAGCATTTTGGCCAGCAGATTTTCAAAATGTGAATTTTTTTTAAAAAAAAAAGGAATCGCCTACACTAGCTGCGTAGGTTAGCGATATCAGTTTTTTTAAAAAAATTCACATTTTACAAAATCGCTGCCCGACAGCGATTTTGAGCTTTTTTCCGGGGGAAGTAATCGAGTTGATGCAGCGATGTTGCCGTTTTGGTTAATATAAAATTTTATTATACCGTTTTAAATTTTTTGTTAATAATGTTATATGTTTAGGCTTCCGTACTCGGATTAAACTACTCTCTCCGTCACAAAAAAAAAAATATAAAAGTATGGTTGCCTCCAAAATTTCACTTAGTATCATGCTTCCACTATTAACTTATTGAATCTCCTCCTGAATTAGCTTAGAGTATACTTGATATTGAGTAGAAATAGGAGTCTCTTGAGAAATTGACTTATTTATGTAGGGTAAGTCTCACTCGACCACATTAAGAACTTCATATGCTTTTGTTGGTGCATAAAAATAATTAAAGCCCTAAATGGCTAGATCTATCACAAAGGGTGTTATCAACTAAAGTTCTGTAACAAGAGGACTTCTGGAATTAAAGATAAACTGAAGCAGGCCACAAAGAGGGGCCTGTTCCTCTTCCTGTTGGAATGACAAAGGGCAAAACAAAGGAAAAAATAGAAAAGAGAGGTTCCAAATCTAATTCTAAGCAAATAAAAAAAAGATAAGTGTTTTTCCTTTTTGTCTTTACTTTCTAGTGGATTCTCCTATTAGAAGTGCAACCACAAACTTCTATTAATTTGTCTTCTCTCAAGTGGTTATAATGGATTTGTCTAGAGTTGGTTCACCTTGGGTTCTGGTGTATCAACGATAGTGCGGTACCAGGTATTTTGTCACTTGCTTGTCAGTGGCACTGCGCCTGGGATTGTCCCGTATGTGATGTAAAGAAAAGATGAAACCGAGAAATCAACAATTTACAAGGAACACCAAAGTTTAACATGAATAAATAATCCTTCAAACTGAACTGGTAACAACCACGGGTATAAACAAGAATTCCTAATTGTTTCACTACTACCAAAAGAGGGTTACAAATATTCTTCTAATGGATTACAGAACAAGTGACAAAAGAGAACAAACAATAGAGTGCACCAACAAAAAATAAATAGAAATAGATAGAAACACCACCAAACTCAGCTTCTGGTCCGAGACCTAAAATAGGATCTTCTGACGCGAAATCTATCTCTACCGGTCAAATTAAAACCACCAAGATGTCAGGAAACACTTAGTCCACATTCAGCGCGCTCCCAACGGTTGTGTGTTAATCTAGGAAACACGATTTGAACTTGCTGGTCTGAGAGAAAGACTGCCCAGTCAAAAGAACCATTTTTATTGCTCTTCTTTTCTCTTGTTGCTGAAAGCTCTCTCAAAAATAAACCTCTCTTATGGTCAATGTCTTTTAAACGACAATATCAATGGGCAAATTTATTTATTCTCTCAAAATCCTAATCTATTTATAAGTTGGTTTTTCCTTAGGCAAAGTCAAACCAACTACAAATGGTTACAATTCTAATTTTTTTCCAATAGATTTGGGAACAACCAAATCAAGAGAAGAATTTCAATCCTTTTAAACAGTAGGTAGGCCATGGGTCTTGCTGGAACATGGGCAATAGGTCCCCAATCTAGTATTGTTGCCGCCTGTTCGTCACAATTGCCGCCCCCTGAAGCGAACAGTCCTTCAAGGTTCAGATGAGGAAATTACTTCAAGAGATTGCTAAAGTCTTCCCAAGTAGCATCTTTAATTAGTAAACTGACCCATTTGACAAGACATTAATGCACCTGATGTGCTCCTTTCGATATAGTTCTAGTGCAAAAAATGCCATTAGGAGTAAGTGTCAAAGAAGAAGTTTGGTCCAATAGATCAATAGGTGCCTGATTAACAAGTTTGCCTATACATTTTTGAAGCATCGAGACATAAAACACTGGATGGAATGCACGGTAGTTGTGGGAGATCATAGTTTCTAGAAAGCTACCAATGGTTTAATACTCTGAAATGACCAAAGACCTTAGAACCCCGTACCGTCTCGCTACCCTGCTCAACAAGAATGAGAGACATGGAGGCGAATATGGAGCATGTTATTTAGGGACGCTTAACAACACACATAAACCCAATCACCTATGTCAAAGAATATCTCCATGCGACTTTTATCAGCCTATATTTTCATATTTTCTTGGTCTTGCGGACCAAGTTTGTTTTTCCGATTGAACACATCCAATGGTTTTATTTCTGTTGACGTAGAGTTAGAGAGAAGAGATTAAGTAATAAGCATTAGACGTACTATCAAGAGCAAAACGGAAAACAATTGGAGGAGGCCTGCCGTAAAGTACCTCAAAATAAGTCATCTTGGAGCTGTGTTGATATGAAGTATTATACCAAAAAGTTTTCCCAAGGGAAGAGAGGAATCCATGTGAAGGGAGCATCAATAGCAAAGCAACAAAGATACATCTCGAGGCACTTGTTCAATGACTGTTTAACCGTCGGACTGTGGATGATAAACTAAACTTATGGCCAAAAGAGTACCCTAAAGCTTGTTGATTTTAGTCCAAAATTCATAGATAAATATAGGGTCACGATCAGATACAATTTTGGTAGGAAACCATGTAGTCACACACTCCTTAGTAAAAACATCTGCCATCTCTTGACTTGTAAAATTAGCAGACAGACCCATAAAGTGTACGTATTTGGACAGACGATAATAACAAAAAATTACAGTATGCCCATGAGATGGAGGAAGACCGGTAATAAAGTCTATGGTTATCTCATAAAAAATTGTTGAGGGGAAAATAATTCCGCTGGTTTGAGATTTAAATCCTTCAGACAAACCTGACATTTCGAAATGAAGTTTTTGACATCGGAGCGATACCCACCCAGTAAAAATTGAAAGAGAGCCTATGAAAGGTACATAAGATGCCTGTGTGACCTCCAATTTTAGAAGAATGAAATTCCTCCAGAAGCATTTTATGCAGAGACTGAATGTGGAATAACCAGACGATTGCAGAATAAAAGAAGGCTTTTCTTAAAAGAGAATTGAGGCATGGATGCAAGTCCTGCATTAGTTTTTGCTGGAGAGCCAATGATTAGTTCATCGCCTTTAGCTTATCCATAAATTGCTAGTTTTGTGATGGCCAAGGATAAGGTGAACAATGTAGGAACTCTAGATAAGGCATCCGCAACCGAGTTTAACTCGCCCAGGCGAGAGCAAATCTTAAAATCATAACCAATTAATTTTCTAAGCCAACGTTGTTGTTCCGGGGGTTGGATAACTTGGCTGGTGAGTGATGTCAAGGATTGTTGATCAGTTAAAATGAGAAAGTGACGACTAAGTAGATATTGACGCCATTTTTGTACAGCCTGGGTTATGGCGAACATTTCATGATTGTAAGTTGAAGCAACCTACATCCTAGAAGTAGTTTTTGGCTAAATAAAGCAATAGGATGATTATCTTGGCAAAGAACTGCACGAATTCCAATAATAGAAGCGACGATTTACACAACAAAATCCTTGGAAAAATTATGTAAGGACAACATTGGCACCGAACTAAGAGCATCCTTCAGATGAGTGAAAGCAAGAGTAGCACTGCTAACCACACAAATGAATCCTTTTTTAAAAGATTGGTGAGTGGTGAACCCAATTGAGCATGTCTTTTGACAAAACTACGATAATAGCCTGTGTCGATCCCAAAAATCCACACACCAAGGGCCAAGAAACAATTGCAACAATTTTATTAGGATCGACTTCCAGGTCTTTAACGGATAGAATATGACCCATTGAATCAATGGAAGATTGGTCAACCTGGCACTTTGATTGTTTAACTACAAATGAATTTTGTCGAAGAATATAAAGAGGTGTCTCAAATGATCCTGCCAAGACTCAGTATAAACACGTATATCGTCAAAGAAAACAAGGATAAATTGACCAAGAATGACTTAAAAAGAGAGTTCATAGTGGACTGGAAAGTGAAAGGTGCATTAGAGAGACCGAAAGGCATTAAGGTGAATTCATAATGACCTTCATGATTTCGAAATGCAGTTTTTTCAATATTTGGGGGATAAAGGCAAAATTAATGATATCCTGCCAAGAGATCCAATTTAGAGAAAAAAAAAGCCTTGTTCAATTCATCAAAAGCTCATCAACCGTTGGTATATGAAATATATCCTTAACAGTGACAACATTCAGAGCTCAATAGTCGACACAAAAAAGTTAAGTACCATCCTTCTTACGCTCCAAAAAGACCATGGAAAAATAAGAATTGGAGTTGGGGTAAATTACACTCGACTGGAGCATATCTGAAACAAGCCTTTCGATCTGGGTTTAATGAAAATGGGGATATCTGCACAGGATTTGCACCAGGGAAAAGAGATATGTGGTGGTCCTGATGCCGTGAAGGAGGTAGAGTCTTAAGTGGTTGACAAACATCTGAATATGTGTTCAAGAGGACAGATAAATCAGTTAGATGAGTGGGTGGTATTATGAGAATGGTTGATTGCAAATCTAGGCGGAGGAAGAAAAAGATGGAATTTATCTGAGTTAAACACATATTAATTTGGACCTAATAAAGGCCCTGGTAGCCCACCCAACGATGATGTGTCCTTGCCAAGGTAAACTCAAAAATACGAGTGACATAAACCTTCAAGGTCAGACCCAAAGTAACAAGCCAGGAAACACCAATGACTACATCTGTTCCATACATATCTATAACAAAGAAATTTGTACTTTAGGAAAATCCCTGAATAGTAAGAGAAACACCATGAATAAAACTCAAACATTATAATTGTTGACCATTGTCAACCATAATAGAGAAGTAGTGAGAAGGCTTAACAAGCAACTTAAGAACCTTAACAGCACGAGGTTGGATAAAGTTGTGTGCGCTACCTCCATCAATGATGATTTGAGCAGAAATACCTCTAATAGATCCGAGTGGACGGATAAGAACACCCGATAAAGCTTGGATACTGATGGTTAGCAAGAAAGGGTTTTTAAGTGAAGTTTATAGGGTGAATAGTTTGAGGGTGGTGAAGATGAATCAGAGGGGAAGGCGTCAAAAGGAGAAGTTGACGTGACCATGAACAACAATGGCCCTTTTGGTATTTCTCATCGCAATTAAAGCAGAGGTGGAGGTCCCGCTAACGTTGGAGTTCCGCCTAAGTGAATTCTTTTGAAGAGTAGTAGCCTACACCAGGGGTGGATGCAATTGGTGTCGGGGATGATATTGTAGCTTGTGTGGGAGTTTTAATGTAAATTATGAGAAACTAAATAGCGATTGGGGTTTGTGTGTGAATAAGTGGGCCTCGTCATAAGATTAGATTGGGTTGCTCTTTTTTGTTCTTGTAAAAAAGTTAAGCTAATGGCATCATTTAGGTCACTAGGCCTCAAAGCTAATACATCAGATTTAATATCTGGATGGAGACCACATGTAAAAATACTTTTCATTAATGATGACGACATCCGAAATTTGATCAGCCAATTTTTCGAATTGAGAAAGGTATCACCCACTAATGATTGCATTTGAAGCTTTGACAATGAAGCCTTTGGTGTCTCCATAGAGTTAAATCCAAATCGAGTGACGAAAGGCTTGAGAAAATGTTCCTAACCACATAGTTGACGATCTCAATACATCCACTAATACCATTTTTCGAGCTTCGCCCCTCAAGGAAGAAGGAGCAAAGATTCATACGGTGCTCGCTATAAAAACCATAAGCATCAAAATATTGGTGAGCTTGAAAGATCCAGCTCTCTGCGTTGGTTTCATCAAACTTGGGAAAATCAATTGGATTTGGTTTATCTCAACACAAAGTAGAAAATGAGTGTTGGGGAAATGTCATTAGGTGTTCTGAGGAAAGTGGATTAAAAGAAGGTGCAAGGGAAGAAGTAGAAAAGGGTTGTCAGAGTGGTGGTGGAAGGGTCATGAAAGAGCGACCTAGAACAGAGGAAGATGGGGTATTAAACGCTGGTGGTGATGCTGGTGGTGGCGCCGATGAAGAAGCACGAAGTGAGGCAGGTCGAAACATGAACTCTATAAACTAACATTAATAGATTCAAATGATTTAGAATGAGAAGCTACACCTCATCAAGAGACTTCAAATGTGTGTTGTGTCCACATTCACCTATTGGTAGGAGGGTCTATGAAAGCACGAAATGTAACAAAAAGAATTTTGAGATTAAAGATACAGTAATGGAGGCCAAAGAGAGAGACATTTTCTCTTCTTGTTGGAATGACAAAGTGCAAAACAAAGGAAAAAAAGAAAAAAAAGAGGTTCCAAATCTAATTCTAAGCAAATAAAAGAAAGACATGTTGTTCGGTACACATGAACGTGTTTATTTTGACTACTGACAAAGCTGCATAATGGAGCAAACTTGATTCGAAGATGCCAAAGCTTACTGGAAGAGGAATCAGAAGGCTGACTTAAGTAGGAAAACTACAACCTAGTTGGAGAAAGACAGAAGCATAAGTTATTTAAGTAAACCTAATGTAATTTTTCCTGAGGCGGCAAAGTTATTTAAGGAAAGGTTTGAGGAAGTATATCACCTAATCTAAGTTGAGTTCAAGAAAGATTATGTGTTGCAGCAGCAAGGGTAGAAATTTAATTCAAGTTGTATTCGACAAAGTCTTGATGTGGCAGTAAGTTGAAGAAGAACGTATAAGCGGCTGCAGCGAAGACAAAAAGAAGTCCTAATGCTACAAGGTTTTATTCCATTGACAATTTTCCAGCGACAAAGGGTGAAAACAAAGTCCAAGTTGAGTTCAACAATGTTTATGTATATGCAAGACAAAGTTGAATCAAACAAGGAGTTGAAGATGCGGCGAAGACAAGTTCAAGTTGAGCTAGGATTTCTAGTTGAAATAGGTTTTGGATTCAAATCCAAATCTATAAATAGGGTGATAGTTTCGCTTTAGAAAAATTGTGCACTTATATAGAGAAAAGATCAAAACACGATCAAGAGGCTTGAGAGGGTTTTGAGATTTATTAGGAGTGTTGCAAATTTGTGAGAAAACATTGTAAGATTGTAATTAAGAATTTTGATTACAATCGAGTGTGTATGTAGAATTCGTCTAACAAGTTTGAGAAACTTGACGGACGGTAGAAGATATAAAATCCGGGTTTTTTTATTTTGGGTAGTTAGAAAAATTAGAGTTATTAATTTCTTATCTACAGAACTAGAGGTTATAATCCTCTAAGAAATTAGAGTTTCATCATTCCTTAGCTTACATATTTTTACTATCTTTTGTGAGATTGAAGTTTAATAAAGTGAAGTGTAAATCCTATAGAGTGTGAGTTGATGTTTTTACCCCTTATGAGTTGGGGTTTTTCCCGCGATACCGTGTTTCTTATTTTATTTGCTTCCAAACACGTAACTGCTGTAGATCTGCAAAGGAACCTATAAAATATGATTGTTTTCCTTAAGGGAATTCTAGGTCGAATGCCAAAATTGGTACAAAGCAGGTTTCTCTGGAAGATCTCGATAACTCAAGATAAATTCATTAATGAATTTTGCACTTCTCTCGGACACGGTGAAGATCAATACACCAATAGACCACCACTATTCAATAGGCATTACTAATGCATAGTGGAAGGCTGAGAATGGAGGATTTTGAAAAGCCCCAAACTAATGAATTATGGGATGACATTATTAATGGTTGACCGTTATTCCTATTATGAAGGATGATGAAGAAAGTCATTCAAAGCCCAACGCCAATATTAACGTCTTGTGCCACTGAACATAGGTCTTTCTGTCGGCTCGCAAGAATGCTAAAGCTAAGTAAAATCCTTGTAATGTGGACTGGACCAGCGAGTTTTACTCTCACCTCTAGCTGTACTACAAGCGATAAATTTGGGCACATTAGTCAATGCACATGAAGGAACTCCCCGAGCAAAGAAAAAGAATATGACATTGCTATTGATTGGGGAACATGTTCAGACAACTCAATAGAAGATATTATTTTGATGGCTATGGAGGAATCTGAACCAGAATCTGAATCAGAAATTGAGAGGGAGGTAAATCTTTTTACCTTAAAAATAAACCAAAATGTTTTTCAAAGAAAAAATATATATTCCTTTATTTCTAAACTCTCATTGATAATCTTCAAGAGTGGATGACAATAAGATCTTTCTTGACTTCTTTGAGACCAGTTTTAACTTGATATATTGATCTTGAAAAAACTATTCTGATCTCGAAGAAAGAAAATACCTCTAAAGGACAGATACAACACTTGATTCCTGCACGATTGACTCTCAAATCTAAAATTTTGAAACAAGTGTTTACTAGGAATCAACCAAGAAAAATTAGTTGTGAAACCAATCAGATTTGACAAAACGAATCTAAGAGGTTCAACAATGCACTATCTTCTGAAGTAAAAATCTAGAAGAATACCAACCACACTCTTCGACCTAACTCAGAAATTAATATGAGTTTGGAGAAGGCAAACAAATGGGACCTCATCCTCAATGCCTGTTGGCTCACTCATAATAGAACACAAACACTGAGATGGGAATAAGGATTTTGTAAGAATTCCTAAGAAACCTCTTATTCTGCAACACATTGTGGTATTAAGTGGTCACTCAGTGGTACCTGCCCACTGTTTACGTAACACTCAATGTATCGAACTTCAAAATTGCCTCAAATAGAACCACCATGTTAAGGACTAAATCACATAAGGAACAGTTTGGGCAAAAGATCAATCTAAAAATGTGTTACCAGCTATGGATTAATTAAGAGACTTGATCATCTTTTTTTATCAATACAAGACCACGCAGTCTGAGTTTTCTCACTCTAACATATTGAAATTTGCCAAGAAAATTGAGAGGAACAGACCCATTACCAAATCGCAACCTGTTGCTTCATAATTCATAATTTAAAAACCTAGAAGAAATTCCTCTCCACTTGACGAAAAAAAATGGATGAATAACATTGATCTTGGAAAAAAAGTGGTAGAAAAAAAAGAGGATAAGACTTAAAGAAGCATGTGATGGAAACATGTTCAACCTATGCAGCTATCCTAAATCAGTTATGGCACTACGATGATCAATAATCAAAAACTATAATCAGCCAAGGAAAAACTTTCAAAAGAACCATTTGGGAACTTGGGGATGATAAGGTCACTGCGCTATCCTCAAATGGCTAAATGACATTGCGTCATATTATCCTCATCTTGAATTCTATGCTCATTTTGTACATTAAGAAGTTGTAATGTCTCTATACCCACTTTTTAAGTCATCGATGCCTACTCAATGCAGTGTAACATTGTTAATTTGCAATCTGGGCACGGGAGAGAGAATTAGTAAATTGAACAAAAATCAGCATTATTCAGAGATTTTAAGGGTATGGTGCACTACAATTAATTTCATGATTAAATATAAAGTCAATGACTACTTGCCTATTTAATTCAACTTGTCCCCAAAAGATATTCATGTCTAAATACCTTCTTAAATAAAAGTCTTATAGCCAAAATGATGGTCTATGGTTGAATGATGGGTTGCATAATATGAATTTGGGGGTGGTACACATCTATTTTTGGTGCCTTTTAAAGAATAGGATTGAGAAAGTAGAGGGTGTGATGTTGTTCTTAGGGGGAACCCATTATAATGGGTAAGTGTTGGAGAATCTACCTTGTGAGGGGGAAATTTTGGATATGTCTGCATTGGAAAAGTTTCACTTGTTAGCTCAACAAATCGGAATCCATCATCACAAGTGGCTGATTCTATGTTGAATTTTTGATTACTTATGGGTATCTAATGCTAAATGTTGGATTGAGTTTCATGTTCTGTTTCTCCAATGTTTGTGCAAGTGTTTTTTCATAACACTGGTCTTGATTTTTAAGTGTTTGTGGTAAAGTGAATAGCCTCAATGGTCTGAGTATCATTTGCTTTTATGTTTGTGTTCCACCAGTGGTTGATTTTGGCTTTATTCAGTGTTTATATGTCAAACGGGGGAGTGGTGGGCCATGAATTACCTTTACAAATGCGTTGTTTATCATATCAAAATGGGGAATTTATTTTGGTACACATGAACGTGTTTATTTTGACGACTAACAAAGCTGCCTATGAGGGAAAAGCCAACTTGATTTCGAAGATGCCAAGCTTACTGGAATAGGTATTATGGCAGGCTACTTAAAGTAGGAAAGCTACAACCTAATTGGAGAAGGAAAGAAGCATAAGTTATTTGTTATTTAAGAAAACCTGATGTAATTTTTTCCTGAGGCGGCAAAGTTATTTAAGGAAAGGTTTGAGGAAGTATATCACCTAATCTAAGTTGAGTTCAACAAAGATTACATGTTGAAGCAGCAAGGATAGAAACCTAATTCAAGTTATATTCTACAAAAACTTGATGCGCCAGCAAGTTGAAGAAGAACGTATAAGCGATTGTGGCGAAGACAAAAAGAAGTCATAATGTTACAAGGTTGTGTTTCAGTAACAATTTTCTAGCGACAAAGGGTGGAAAAAAAGTTCAAGTTGAGTTCAACAATGTTTGTGTAGCGGCAAGACAAAGTTGAATCAAACAAGGAGTTGAAGATGTGGCGAAGACCAAGTTCGGTTAACCCTAATGAGTTTTCCATGAGACGTAGGTTTCGTATTTTAAATGGTTTTGGATACAGTCCAAACTATAAAATAGGGCTATAGTTCTTTTCGCTTGGACAAATTGTGCACTTATATAGTTAAAAGATCAAAACACTATCAAGAGGTTTGAGAGATTTTTGAGATTTTATGGTAGTGTTGCAAATTTGGTAGAACTTGTAAGATTGTAACTACAATTGAGTTGGTCTGTAGGATATCGTCTACAAGTTATGAAACTTGACGGACTGAGAGAAAAAACCAACCGAGGGGTTTTTTTGTCTTTGGATAGCTAGATTAGAGTTTAATTAATTTCTTTAGAATTAGGTTTATAATCCTTAGATTCCTGTGCTTTGTAATCTTTTGGTTGAGACTAGAGTTTATAAAGTGGAAAGTTAAATCTATAGAGGTTTTAGTGTCCGTGGTTTATTACCCTTATGAGTTGGGGGTTTTCTTGATAAAATATTATGTTATTATTTTATTTGCTTCACAAAAAGTAACTGCTGTAATCTAAAAAGAAACATATAAAATATACTTGTTCCTTAGACGAATTTGAGGGTCAGAATTTCAACAGATGTTTTTCATGCTCTTTCTTGGTGAGTTCTTCTGCTATTTATAAGGCCTACAGCTTCTGTAATTCTTATCCAGTGGCTAAGGATTTTGGCAGAGTTGATTTCACCTTCGGGGTCTGGAACCACATAGTAATCCACATATTTTGGCACTTGCTTATCCCTGGAACTGCGCCTGGGATTGTCCAGTCTTTCCTGCTGATTCGTTACAAATTCATCCCATAGATCGTTCAATTTGGAGAAATAGATAATAATACTTAAAATTTTCTGGTTAATCGAAAAACTTTGTATACATTTATTTTGTAAATCTCTCTTTAAATGTTTTCCAGACCTTCTAAACAAATACACAATCCTTTTTCTCATTTTTTGAGTTATATAACTCATAATCCACCATTGAACAATTGCATTGCATCAATCTCATTCATGCAATTTAAAGCTATCTTGTAGGCAACTTTCTCTTTTACAAGTGTGATCAATAATTCCTACTTTGTTTCTTTACCAACGATGACATCAACATAGATATCTTCCTCGGAGTATTTTTTTTTAGTTTTAATTAGCAATTGGGAAACAAGAGAGGTACCTGGTGTATCTGAGTGTTGCACATAGAATGACTCTGTTGTAATTAATGCATCAATGTTTAGTCTTCCAAAATTGTCTCTTAGTTTTTCAAGAAGTTGTTTTAGAATTTTTCGTATTACATGATCTGTATTATTGCAAGATTATGATAAATGGAGCCAAATCAAGTACGTCATTGTTGCAGTAAGAATTGATAAAAGAAACTTTCCTGTGCTTTTCTTACAATGCATAAATAAATTGTGATAATTGCATGGCTTTGGCACAAGATTTTGTCATTTGAATTTCACTGGTTACAGCTTCTCAAGCAAAGAACATAGTGCCCAAGCCTTCCTGAATCCATTACTGGTTTGATTACTGGTCCCTGAAAAAAAATCCACAAGTGGAGACGTTTTTACTATGGGTGGAGGCAATATCTTGGAAATCATCCAAAACAAACATGTATATCTCGCTCTACAATGGAGTCCTGAATTAACTTGTTTTAGACAAGAGTAGGTAGAAGAAGCTGAATGACTCCGGATTCTAGACGATATTCCATTTTTGGCCAAACCAATGACCCCTACCTATATGCATACTCTGTGATAGTCCCCCAACACGCTTTTTTGGGCATCGACAGGTCTGGAAGCATTAATGTAATAACGGCAAGTCTCATCACATAATACGAAGAACATAAACTCTGTTAGACCCTGACTCTCTAGTTGAATTTACAATTGACTATGTAAGTCAAAGATAATGTGTCGGGATCCCACTACAAATGCCTACATAGAGAGGGAGTTGAGAGATCATCGACGGGAATGGGACCATGGCCAAGAAACAAGTCATCGTTGCGGTAACTCTATCCTCTAGAATACTGGAGATCTCATCTCTAGGTTCAAGGAGATAAAACAAAGTCATTGATGACTGTTCAACTTGTCAATAAAAAATATTATTTATGGTCCTTCTCATGATGAGACTGTTTAGTAATCAGGATAACATAAAAAAGGACTTTTAAGGTTTCTTAAGTTTTGAACAGGGAATATTAAATGGTGTAAAGCTATGGAATAACACATATATAAATCACTTCTATGAGTGTTAAGTGTACCCAGCTTTAAGGAGAATCCTCATACGCCAAGTTCTTTAAGCATTACTATCCAAGATGTGTTCTGGCTGAAACGAACACACAACAATGAGAATAAGACCAGTTTCCAGGGTTGATTGTGTGACATATGTTTTAGGTATACACACAAGTTCGACATTCAAGATATCAAATCTACCGATTGACCGAGTCTATCCGATTTAATGTTCACACGGAAAGGTTTAAATCAAGGGAACCTACTTATTACCAGATGCGATTAACCTGTACCTACAAGACACCAAGTTTTTTTCATGCATATGTGTGCACAATATCCATCCCCATTTAGTGGGGGATATGTTGGGGTTTACAAGTGGTAATGGGAAAAAACAAGGGAGATAGAAAGTGGGAAATATTTTGGTAGGGAAAATGAAAATTCATTTATCAAAGTGCACATGAAAAGTCAGGTTCTCTAAATCGTCAAAGAAAGACAATTGTTGTCCCTTATAATAAGGAAACACTTCCATTACTTCTTAAAAAGCTAAGAAGCAAGTGCCCCTACATCGCGCTGTCGTGTCGTCACTTCGCTTCGGCCTCGGCTTCGGCTCGAATTTGGATTTGACAAATGATTTGATTGATGAATTTTTTGGACAAAATTGATTAAATCAGTTTTTTTTTTGGTTACATCAATAATTCTGTTTATCCTTTCCTCTGATAAATTTGCTGGTTTTTTAAAAAAAACGATAACATTCTTTCCGAAAGTTGTTACTCTTTTTCGAAAAGTGTTACTTTCCAAAAAGTCGTTATTTTTCTAATCAAACACATTTTTTTCCGCAAGTCTTATTTTTTCACAAGACACAACTTTCTTCCTGGATAAACGGTCTTGATCCGAACGTTCCTTGCTGTAAAAATGGCTGTAAAGGAAGTATTTTTGATTTTTTCAAACCCTGACAAATTTTCGTTCTCTGCATTTATTTCTCTCAAAATAAATTTAAAGTGTTCCGATGACTGAGTCTATTGACTTGTTGTTGTTCTGAAGTTCGTTTTGACGTTAAAACAAAAATTTGAGGTAACCCCCGCTATTTCGTTAACAGGTTTTAAAAAATCCGTTTTTATTTTGGGGAATTAATCCATAAAACTTGGGTATGTGAGAATGTTAACATTTCTTAGGACCACAGTAAGTTTTCTTTCTGTGGACCAGATTACTTCTTGTAGTTTTATTATTTTTCTATTTTACTGCTTTCATTTTATTTCTGTTTCTGTTTCATTGGTTAACCTTATAAAAACAGGTTCTATAGCAAAACACTTTACCAACATCGAAGGTTAGCTCCTCAACCCACATGGGTGTATCTGAAAGAAGAAATAGAACCATTGATTGAAATGGCCAGAACTACTAATGAATGAGAAAAGCTGTCAAAATTTTTTTGGCATAAAGCATGCATACAGCAGTTCACATTCTTAACAGGTTTCCACAAGGCAACTAAAGGACAAGACACCAGTTGAAGCTGGAGTGGAAATTTAAACCTTCTGATTAGTCAATTAAATTTTTGGGTGTACGTTTATTTTGCTCCTGTACGTTGCGTGAGAAAAGAACAAATTGAGGGGGCATGAAAAAAGTCAAAAATGTGGTTCGCTTTCTTGGTATAGTGATGTGACAACAGATATAGAACTCTCGCTGTCCAGAACTACCAAACTGTTGTAGAGTGTTATTTTTGATTAAAACATGGATGGGAGGATACAAAATATACAGAATACTGCTATCATATTTTCCAAATTCAAGAAGAACATGAAAGCTGAATAAGTCTCCAAGGGGGAGAACTCCCAGATTCAGATAATGAAGAACCCTCCTCCAAGAGGAAAAAAATTTTGATGAATTTATCAAAGCATGTAATTTTGGAGCCGCTGTTGAGCCAGAAAAGTATGAAAACCAATAAAACATGATGTTTGTTGCAGAATCCTGGAAGAAGAAATTCGAATGATCGAAAAAATAATACTTGGAGCTTGTGGCTATTCCTAAGAAAGAGAAGTTTGTAAGTCTAAAATGGATTTACAAAATCAAATTCAATCGTACGGAGAGTTCAAAAGCAAAAAGCAAGGTGTTGGTGCTAGAACGCTTCCACCAAAACCAGTTATTGATTTTTTGAACTATCTCTCCAGTTGCTCGTCTTGAGATAATTAGAACTGTAATTGTTGTGTTCACAAAAGAAATAAAGCATATGCCAACTTGTGTTAAACTCAGCTTTCTGAATGGAAACTGTGAAAGATTTATGTCGGCAACCTCTAGGATTTTTTTTGTTCAAAGGGAAAGAAAAAGGTTGTATAAGACTAAAAAAAGTTCTTTTACGCGGCGGGCTGACGCCCCTCCAGAGCCTGGTACAATGAAATGGATACTACTCTCTGAAAAATATTTTCAAGAAAGTACAAAAGTGAAAGCCCACTTGTATGTGAAGAACAGAATATGGCACAATTATCATTGTGTTGTCCTCTACGGTGGATGATTTTGCTTTTACAGAAATGATGTAAAGATATCAGGCACAATTTCAAACAATATATGATGCATCTTAGAATGAGATATCTTGGATTGCTAAATTATTTCTTGGGCGAGAAGTTCTCGTGAAAGAAGACTTTTCATTCTCAAAAGAATATATAAAAAGTAGTTTTAAAAATTTAAAATGAGATTGTAGGTCGGGGCGCCCCTACCATTAGCAGCAACTTAGAAGTTTTAGAACAGATGATGGAGAAGATTTAATAGCTCATTTTTAGAGTTTATTAGAGTTTGCTATATCATACTTCAAACAATGCCAGATTATTATGTTTGCTACTCAGTTTTATTGATCCAATTTATGCAAGAACCAAGCATAACGCTGCATTTTGGAGCTGCAAGCGTGTTCTACGAATACTTGCAAGGAAATGGATTATGGGATAATGTACCATTTGGTGAAAAATTATGAACTTAATTGGTTATTCTGATAAGTGATTTGAGCTGGAAGGATATATGACAATGAGAGTACTTTGGTTGCTTTCTTATTTGGATCAAGCATTTGGTTCTTGGTTATCAGACAGCAAAGTGGTTTATTGCTCATCCCTGTCGAAAGCAGAAATGTTTCACGCATCCAAGGCCTTCTCAAGCTATTTGGGCTTAGAGAATCTTTGAATGACATTGGTGAAAACAAAAAAAAAAAAAAGAATTAGTGATTAACAAAATCAGCATTTGCAATTGTCCAAGATCCAGTCAGCCATGAAAGATCAAACATATTTCCTTCCATCAGTAATCATTTTCAATAAATCCGGAAGCCACAAGAGAAGAGGGAAATTCGTCTGGCATTATTGTCAGACCGGAGAACCACTTCTGACATCTTCAGTTCTTCACCACAGCACTTCCTAGAGAACAATTTGCTATCTTTCGAGAACACATGGAGTTCACGCAAATGCCATTAGAGTGGGAGTGTTTGAATTAATGCATCAAGTTTAGATCTGCAAAATTGTCTCTTAGTTTTCAATAAGGTCCTTTTAGAATTTCGTAGTACTGTTCAGTAAATTGGGGGGTGTACTGTGTGTATTTTGTATTTTGCAAGACTTTTTGTTCTTCTATTTTGGGGGGGGGAGTAGTATAAGAGTGATGTAGTTGATGATTTTAATCATCTCAACTGGCCTTACGTACCTATAAAAACTTGAGCATTTTCTAAAGATATTATTTTCCTTTCATATTTTCTACAGGCTCATTTATAATTAAGTTGAGGAATTGCTTTTGAACATTCTATCTCTGCAATTGGTGTAGTATTTGTCATCGTGATTCAGTTCTGGAATTTGAATCAGAAGAAGAATGATGGAGAGAAAAGAAGGAATCAATTAGAATAAATTTACCCCATATAAAAATTAGGTTTTTGGACCTAACTCATACCCTTAAAAATAAACTTAAGGGAAGAAGGATTATTTAAGTCCTAATAACGAAACCACACAATCTCAATGGACATTTTCATTCTTCAACACCCCCAACTCAAGCTCATAACTGAACATTTGATGCATGGACAAATTTTTAATTTGGAACCCAACATCAGGTCATGCTTTGAAATTAGCTTAATCAAGCTTGAGAAGAAATATTTTATGTATTGAAATTCTTCAAATTGAAAAATGAGTACAAAAATATCTTCTCTAACTGACCTAGTCTACAATTTACTATCCATGTGTCATTCTCCAATTTGTTGACTAAATAACTAACCACTAACTAGAGTATGTACAAATGTTCACCAACAACTTTGCTAGCTTTCCATCAAGATCTACAACCTTAATTTGCAAGTGTATACAAACTAAACAACCATCAAGTGTGAGGAATTCAATTTTGTGACATACTTTCAGGAAAGGAAAATCTCTACTTAAAGAAGTAATGAAATAAACCATATCAGTTTCAATATTTTTGTATCAATATGTAATGATGATTATAATTAATTAAGAAATCTGACCTCCATTTGTTGTTCCACTTCAAATGTGTTAATGTTGATCAACGTTTCTTTTGTATATTCACGATATCTTTCAATTGTCTTTTGCATGCTGAATTATTCCAAGAAGATAAAGCAATTATTAAGACTTCTGTAAGGTAAAGTACGTCCCAAACATGATAGATGCATTGAACTACGTAGCAAGTTTAATTGATGGATATTAACATATCATATATAATAGATAAGTAAAATTATTTATTTTTCTATACATTCCATGTTTATAGGGAAAAAATATCTATGCCATATGTAGTTCCTATATTGAGAATTTTGCTCAGATTTGTGTTTGAACACTTTTTATATACTATCTTACACTTTTATACGAGATTACTATAGTATGTCTACTTTCTCAGTATTATATATATAGAATGTCTATAGTTATACGGAATAAGTGTAATATCCTCGTACGTGACTGCAAACTTAGAGACACATCTTAACTATACTAAGGTCCCGAACCAATTTGTTTTGTTATTTCGTAGACCTTTTTGGCTTTTACGTGGCATCAAAATATCTCTCACGCGCCTCAACTGCGTAAGGGGATAATATGACTTTAGTTTAATTAAAATATCTTTGATTTCGATCATATTGTAAGAGGTACTTATATCTTATCCCTGCTATTATATATTGGGTCATGTGACTTAGTTTTATGTTGTCGGTATATTTTTGAAGAACTCCCAAAATTCATTTTCATTTAAAAGTTTAAAAATATAAGATTCAAATAAAATTTTATAATAATTTATTATTATTTCAACGAAAAATTAAAATTAAATAGTGATATTACATGATGTGTTTTATCGGTGATGGTTATGGGTACCCGTTGAGCATGGTATTGATCGTGGATAGTGGCTAATGGTGATGGTAATTCTACAGTAAATATTCATGAGGGCCCCCCCATTTTATTGGTTGATGGGCGGCCCCCGATTTCTAATAGATCTTACTGATATCGAATAGTATATAATAAATATTTATCGATGTATTTATGAATAAAGCTTGAGAGTTTTGAGCCTTGCTTTCATTTAAACTAGATATTGCTTGTGGTGAATGGCGGTGATGCTTGATTGTATAGTGATTTTTTTTAGTTATAAGTGTTTGTAAAGATCATTAATAATAATGATTGTAAATGGTGATAACGATAGAATGTGATTAGAGTTGATATGCTCTGATTAAAAATGGTGGTTGCTAGTTTATAATGGTGGATGACAACAACGATTAGCCGCGAAAGTTGGAGGAGTAGTGGTAGAAATTAAAAAATAGATAGCTTAATGATATTAATTATGATTGTCATAGTTCTTAGTCATTCTAATCTATTCAAACTCATTAGTAGATATAACAAAAAACTATATATACTTATGGATTGTTTGGTAAAGAGATTAACAACATAGTGATTAGTAATGTAGGGTTTATTTTTTATTAATTATATGGTTTATTGTTTTACACCTCATCTTATATTTAGATTAAAACTTTATAAAAAGTTTTTTCTCAATTATAGCCCTTGATTATTATGTAATTGAGTCAAGACAGATAATTGCAAAGCAATATTATATTTTTATGGTCTTCTAACTAGCTAGGAGAAGAATAATTTTATTTCTATGTTAGCTATTTTCTCACTCGAATTATTCGAGGATAAATAATTGTCATCTTAATAAAGTGATCACTTACAAAACATCAACTTTCAATTTTAAAAAGATAGATCATCTACCTTTAAAATAAAAAAAACAGTAAAAAATAGTAAAACCTAATTAAGCATCTATATATACACATAAAATTGCAAGTTGTAGTTTAAATATGTACGCAAATTTATAAATTGTTCAAAATATAAATAATTAAAAAACCACATATTTATCAACAAATAATACATTCAGTTAACATGTAGTGATATATTTGTCTTTTAAATTAGTAAATGTTAGACAACTCACATTTCAAATATTGTATTGATTTGTAATGGATTTATTTAGCAACAAACAACTTTCTCTAAAAAAATAAAATTTGTAAGCTAATTTATTTAAATAAATTTACTAGTACAAGAAGCTAAACATAATCAAGACCCCCATTACACCCCCAAAACATGCCTCCCCCATGCTTTTGACGCGCTCTCTCTTAATTGCCTAATCTAGATATTAATAACTCTCTCGATTATCAGATTTTGCTCTTAGCCTTTCATTCTCAACCTCATGATAAAGAAGAAAGAATCACACTAGACTATACATTTCTTCGTCTTAGCTATGCTCTTGTATTTTAATTCCCTAGAATGATTAATCCCATAGGGATAGAACGCAGACGTATTCCTAAGATATCAAATAAAAGGTATTAATAATACATCCTTTGATAAGCTATACAATACAAAGGAATATATAACTATCATCACGCACCCCCCTAGAAAGGTATTAGTAATACATCGTATAATACGTACATAAGATATATAACTCAATGGATTAATTATATATAGGCTCAAATTTTCTATCAAATATAGTACTAAATAATATCATACGTAATACATTTGACTATTTCTCCTACTATGCTTTATCAAACGACCCCTAAATGATAAATTTGCATGATTAGATGCAGACATAAGCAACAAATAGATTTAATATTAAAACCCAAGTGATTAAATTTAAGATCGCTTTTTTTGAAACACAAAAAAAATCTTAAATTTAATCACTTAGGTTTTAAGAGCTTCATTAAGTACAAACAATTAACCTTAGCTAAGTGGTTGTTTATATATAAGATCTTAGTCTCAATCTTAACATTCAAATTTAGACTTGTAACCTTAGCCATGCGGTTGTTAATATATTAGTAAGATTTGTATCTACATTAGCACGGAACTATATATCCTTTTCAATATCAAACACTATATGCATTAATATTCTAACATTACCCTTCAAGTTGGTACATATAAGTCATCTATATCTAGTTTGTTACAATTTATAAATATAACTAGAAAAACAAGAATTAATAAGGGACTTGATGAAAATATATCTGCAAACTAATTATAAAATTTTATAGATTTTGTTATAATATCTCCTAAGAGTTATTTCCTCTAATAAAGTACCACTTGATCTAAATGTGTTTTTCCTCTCATGAAAAAAATGAATCTGAGGCAATACAAAGGGCCTCTTGATTATTAACACCTTACTCATCCCAATTGTATTCCAATTTAAATTTCTTCAACTATTGTTGACAAATAATTCATAGTATCTCAAAAGAGGATTCAATAATCTTGTCAAGATACATTCTTTCGTACCTTGTTTAGCTATTACATATATAATATTTATTGTGATTGCATTCTACTTTTATTAGCCATAAATTCCATTATATTTGTCCACCTTGAAACCATATTTGGGCAGTTGAATTTCATATTTAGAACATTCCCATTCTTATCCTTTATACCCTTAATCATCCTTTTTATATTGTCTTGACTTTTCCTGACAACCATGGTCTCATTTCCTATACATGATTTTGCTTCTTGGTTCACGTAAGAAGTAGAAAAAAACTTTTTCCTTTCTCCTATGTCCCATGTTTTCAATTTGGCTGGATTTTTCTTTCTATTGTGTATTTTGTTAGTTTTTGGCTCCTAGTTTTATACTAGAAGAGCTTGTGAAATCCTGGGGGATACACCTATACCGGGTGAAATATCCTTATGGATAGTGTCTTTCGGCACGCCTCAAGCTATGAGAATTTCCTACGAGAATTCGTGGTGAAGAACAAGTTCTGGTGAATTCCGTAAATGTTTGTGATGAAGGTATTATTCATAAGAATTTACAACAATCTTAAGGATATTTTTTACTTTAATTTTACAAAAAATACTACTTGAAAATTTGAGGGGAAATAAAAATGAAAGTGAAAAGGGAGGCAAAAAGTCGAATCTAACATAGATAAACCATTTGTGTTATGGTTAATTTCTAACATGGTTAATGTATGCAATGAAAACAAAAGAAAAAAGGAAGAGAAAGAAAGGTTTAGTGGAATTTCAAGTGAAAATTCTGGTTGGCTCAAAGGTGCCCACTTAGTTGAGGTTAATATTTCTCACTTGGATATTGCTCGTTTTGGACAGAAATGGTAAGACAAATAAATCATTATTATATTGACTAAATCTTTGTGAGTTTAAGCTAATAAGGAAGTTCTGATCGTTGTCAGTTCATATTTTTTTTTGTTTGTGTATGGGTGTAATGAATTTGCAGTCTACTTTGTGTGAAAGAAGAATTTCAAAAACTTCCCATCCCGGTTAAGTAAAAATAAATGTGACTAAACTGATGATGTAAATTATTATGATCATATCTCAAGCGAATCTTGTAGCTAATATGTGAAAATGAGAAATTGGATGTTAGATTTTGTATTGTTTACATTTATGCTAAATAAAACTAATTTGTGCTCCCATATTAGAAAAAAAGAAGAAAAATTATATATGTCTGTGATTCTAGAACTACTTAAAGTCCATAGAATGAAAAAGTTCTTCCTATTAAATTCACATATGAAAGTATTGGTATTATTTGAGATGATACATGATTTTAATATTTGTACTAGATTAATACTTGTGGATTTATGAGGAAAAATTGAATTCAATTTGTGAAAATTTCTTCAAATGTTTGTAAGTACAAGAGAATAATATTGTCATGAGCATTATTTGAATGTGGTCTTTATTATAATTCAGAGTTTAAAATCTTTCCAAAGGATTAGAGGTGGCAAGTTATATTTATAAAAAATAAAAATAAAAATAAAAAAATTAGACATATGAACGTATATATTATAGAGAAATTAAGATACAACTTTTGATATATGTTTTAGTGTATATATAGATTTATATGTTACATATTAATTTGAAAATTTTATGAACATTGAAAAAGTTATACCTCCATTGAAACATTGAAAAGTGTAGGGGTGTTTTGTTTGTACTATATGATCCTAAGAAAAATAGGATTTAAGTTCTGATTGTATACTTAAAAAAATGTTGTATATGCGGACTTGTGATAGTTGTGGTGTGACTTAATACAACAATAGAATTGGAAAAGTAAAAATGGTAGTCTTGTGTTTAAAGTTATAATATCTTTTGTGTTATTGTTATTTGAAATGATATTAATTCTTGATACATTATATTGAAAAAAGTCTTTGGTAATAGATGAGAGGTACAATAAGTACAACACTAAGGGGTTGTTTGGTCACTGGTTAGAGTTATGCAGGTATTAGCTATGCAGGATTTAGTTATGCATGTATTAGTTATGCAAGGGGTTTAGTTATACATGTATTAGTTATGCAGAGTTTAGTTATGCAGGTATTAGTTATGCAAGGGGTTTAGTTATGCATGTATTAGTTATGCAGGTATTAGTTATGCAAGGGGTTTAGTTATACATGTATTAGTTATGCAGGGTTTAGTTATGCAGGTATTAGCTATGCAGGTATTAGCTATACACGGTTTAGTTATGCGGGTATTAGGTATACAGGGTTTAGAGATTACAATACGTGAATTATTAACTATTGAATATTAAACTTGTTGTAAATTATTAATATATATTTTTTACAAAATATTAATACATGCTAATAAAATGTGATATATATTAAATAATATATAATGTTAATATTTGATTAGCATATGTACCATTAAAAAATATACAATTAATTTCTGATATTAAAAAAATATTTATATTTGCATAAATTAATCGAAACAGTAAGTATATAAAAAGAAATGAAAATAATCTATATATATTAAGAAATAAAAACAACACATGTTGATAGGAAACAATAAAGTTTTTAATTAAAAAATTTAAAGAAATAAAAATGGTCTTATTAAAAAAGAAATAAAAACAACAAATTTATATATAAGAAAACAATAAAGTTTCCAATTAAAAACAATAAATTAAAAGAATAGGGTAAATATGTAAGTTATCACTTTAACACATGTATAACCAATACCCACATAACTTATTCCATTTTCTACTGTGCATAACTTTATACATAGATTCCCTCATAAGTTATGTTGGTATTAATTATGTAGGTCTACAAAAATGCAACAACATGGTATAAGTTATGTATACTTTTCTACCTAAACAAAATTTCTACCAACCATAGTATAACTTAATTGGTACAAATTGGTACAATATATGATGTCAAATATCAAAAAAAAGTTGGTATATTTTTGTGAATGTCATAATATAAAAACAATTAATTAGAATTAGTTGTTGTGAAATTGATTGGTGATGAGACTAGGTGGTTAATACAACTATTAGTGTGTATTCTAATTAGAATAAAACCAATTTTTGTGTGAATAAATTGATACATGCATTTGAGACACAATTTGAAGAAGTAGCTCCAATGAGATGAATAATTTACATAAATAAATTATGTGTAGTCGAAAGTGAATCTGATCAATTCACACACTAATGAAACATCTAGGGGAGTAAGACCTCTAGCCATTTGAGAAGATCAACAATGATGGTAACCCAACCTATGTGATTGGAGATCCCACGAATTAGGTTCATATGGTTAATAACAAGTCATTAGTTGATCAAGTAAGCACTATAAAGTTATGTCCCTCCTATAATTTGTGAAAATTGTCACCAGGCTGCAAGGCAAAGTGAGGCTGAGTTAGCTCTTAATCCAAGTCATATCCTTTATAGGTGGTGTATTGCTCTGCAAAATACACTTGATGATTGGACCTATATGAGTGTGAAGCGATGCCGCTTTTATGAAATTGTGACGATTTCTATAGCACTCATGAATACCAAGACACAAGCATGACCGCTTAGCGCAAAACCGCGATAACGATAAAGATTGTGAGAGTACAATGTAATATACTAAGATGCTGGACTTACAAAAGAATTATTGGTTCATAGTTCTAAATTTCACCAAATTATTCTGTAAGTTTAATCTTATTTTTTCTAGGTCTGGTTCATAATCAACGGACACTAGATTCGATGCATTAGACTCACGTGAAAACCCAGCTGAACTTCTTGTTTCATTTTATTTCTTCATATTCTTTTTGAAATATGTAGGGGATTGTTGTAAAAATAATTCTAGTACCTCAAAAAAAGTATTCATAATATTGTCTAGATACATTCTTTCATATCTTGTTTATGAGTATTGAGTATATATATTTATTGTGATTGAATACCTAGCTTTGATTAACCATAATTCCATTATATTTTCCACCATTGAAAGCCATATTCTGGCAGTTGAATTTCAGGTTTAAAACATTCCTATTATTATCCTTTATGACCCATCAATCCTTCTTTTATTGTCTTGAATTTCCTGCAAACATTTGGTCTCATTTCCTATAAATGATTTGCTTCTTGGTTCACGTAAGAAGTAGATAAAAAGATATTTTCCTTTCTCCTTAATTCATGTTTCATGTGCTGGATTTTCTTTCTATTGTGTATCTTTGTTAGTTTCTAGCTCCTAGTTTTGTACTAGAAGAGCTTGTTGAATCCTGGAGGATACATCTTACCGGGTGAAATACTCAAGGACAGTATCTTTCGATGCTCCTCAAGCTATGATACTTTCCTACAAGAAATCGTGGTGAAGTACAAGATTTGGTGAATTTAGTAAATGTTCATGATGAAGGTAAAATTTACAACACTATTTGATCCAAAGTATCTCACAAATTACCTTTTAATAAAACACAAAATTCAGATGTAGAACATCTGTCACAAATGATTATGCCAATCGACATCTGTATATCTAAAGATCTACTTAAAGCTTCAATCCTTAAAAAGTAGTCATCTGCTCAATGACATTATATATCATAGAATGCGAACAGCAACATCTCAATGACTATCATAAGTAGAATAGATAAACTAACACACAATACTCAGGAAGAGAAATGTTATATCTAGTCACAGTGAGATAATTCAATTTACCAACAAGTTTCATATTTCTTCAAGGATCATTGAGGGGCTCCTTTTGTGCAACCAATTGTGACTTGGGGAAATTTGTGAATTGAAGTTTATGTATAGGAGTTGAAATATGGGATAAGGAGTTTGATTGAAGAATTTTATAAACAATAAGAATCCGGTATTTCATGGAAGGAGCAAAGTACATGAATATATACTAAGTTCATTATATTAGAGGTTGCATATCCAAGAAATCAGTTCATGGAATCTCAATACAAGTTGGGTTTCAAGAACTCGAAGATTAATATTTTTTAGAAGCTAAAGATCACTCTTCTAGAGATGAATCAAATTTAATGGGGATGTCGAATAATCAAATTTTGTTCATGCATAGTTCATTAAGGTAGTATAATACATAAACATGACTATAAACTTGTATAAAATTGAACAAATAGACACATTCGTCCAACAAGACACCCTACATAGAAATTTTGTGTCCTATGTAGCACCCTACGTGTATTACGTCAGGTAGGACACGTGTTTACTTGTTCAATTTTATACAAGTTTAATTAAGTGTCTACTTGTGCACAATCAAATAGACACATTATTCCTACATAGCACCCTACATGGAAATTATGTGTCCTATGTAGTGCCTTACGTGTATTATGTCAGATAGGACACGTATGTCTACTTGTTCAATTTTATATAAGTTTAAGTATTTATTTGTATACAATCAAAGTTAAAAGGCATTGTCCACGGAAGTCAAGTGCATGTATTGGTGTTTAGTGTTATTCATATCTTTACGAAAATGAGAAACTTAAAATTAAATTAATACCCGAGGGTGGAAGACAAAATATATGAAGTAGTTCACCTATAATTCAACTCAAAGGGATGAGATAGTGACAGTGATAGAACTTTGAAAGATGGGTTGGCATGTACAAGTAATAATGAATACTAGAAGTACCTAGTTGTTCTATTCGTTTAATCAACCAAATTATAGCAAGCAAGAAAGGGTACCTAGGACCCTCCACACTTCCAGCTCTCATCATCAAAGCAATTTTACCGTAGATGGAAAAAGAATGTGCTACATGATGTATGTTATACAAAAACAAAATGTTATTCCATGTTTTCATATGAGAATGTATTTTGATCCTAACTCAATTACGAAAGTCATTTTTCTCGGCTTTAAATATTTTGAGTATATATAAACAAAATGACATATGTATATATAGTTGGCTTTCATGATATCATGTAAAAGTTGTGGATGACTAGAAAGGAGACAATTGATTACTTCAACCAATATATGACAATCTAGCAAACTACATAAAATAGTACAAAGAGCCCATGTGATATTGTAGCACTTGTTATAATTACCCACAGTCTAAAATTGTCCAATTCCTAATGTTGAGGTCCTTGAGGAGGGTACATCTCCTTTTCCTAAATAAAATATGTTTGAAATTGAAAGTGTGTTTTGCTAGGGATTAAGAAGGTTTTAAAATGATACTTTTCAAAGAAAGATGCAATGTCTAAGAACTCAACAAGGAGAGAAAGAATAACCAGGTCTTGGATTTGTTAGAAAGGGTTTTATCCCTAATATGAAATTTTTGAGTATAAATTTGAATTTAGTTGGACTTCAATACGGGTTTCGAACACAAAATCAAAAAAAAAGAAGATAGAACAGTGAGCAAATTTTGAATAGCAAATCGTTCGTACTTCCAAAATTAGAAAGTACAGAAAGCCCATGCTTCCTTGCCTCATCAAACAAATATGGGATTTACAACTTAAATCATTCGATTAGTTTGTTTTGAGTTTGCTTAGGGTATTAATTTGTAATAGGATAACTTTTTTGTACCAAATAATTTCTTTTTGGGTCCTCCGGTGTTTATTGTATTAAGTTATGTGAAAATGCAATGGAATGTATACAAGTGAAAATTACCAGGAGCTTGAGAATTGAAAGAGTCTTCCTTTGTGAGAGAAAATAATAAGAGCAACTTGAGCATCACAAAGAACGGATAGTTCATAAGCTTTCTTCATAACTCCAATTCTCCGTTTAGAAAAAGTCACTTGTCGGCTGGTAGCATTCTCAATCCTCTTCAGCTCTACCTTTCCTCGAACCATTTCAGACTGCACACAACATATCAAAAATAATTAAAATCCTTTTTTATTTTAAAAAAAAATAAAAAAAAATCTTGAATCTTTTAGCTCACCTTCAATACCAATGAAATCAATTAGAAATGTTAAAAAAATATATAAAACCCTAGCAAGTGAGATCGAGGATGAGTCAATGTATTCTGTTGGGAAAGCATAAAAAAAGTTTACCCAAAAGCTAAAGAATCCCCCAAAAAAAAGAAGAAGAGGATATTAGCCGGAAAATGGAATAAGTAGTAAAGATATGGAAATCGTTGATGTATTCATCTCTTTATTTTGAGACCAAAGAATATGATGATATTTCCCTTTACTATCAACAACAAAAAAGGAAAAACACAAAATAAAGTAAACATTATAAGAAAGTCTTGTCTAAGTAATATTTCATTGTTACCTTGTTTTCAAATAGCTAGATATAAACAATAACACTCACCCATAAATGGGATTATAAAACATTTATAACACTCCATTCATAAGTGTAAGTACCAAAACTAGAAACAAAAATTCCCCCGGCCGTACAAATGGAAAATAAATGCTATAAAATAATATAATTTTCACTCATTTCTTATTTTACTGAAAAAAAAATGCATGGTGACTAATATATTTTCACTTAAATAATGGAAACTTTTTAATTTTATCTTATGAAATAATGACTATTTTTTTCTTTCACCACTATTTCAATAAAAATATTTATGGAAATAGATTGAATTTTTCATTGGGATAGTAATGTTTCTTTTTAGTAGTGTCACATTTTTTTATTGGATATGGAAACAAATTTTAATTAGAGTACATTTTCATGCAATTTATAAATACGAAAATGAAAATTCTGAAACTAGATTATTTATAAATGAAAAAATGTTACATTCTATTTTGACAAACCTAAAAGAAAATTGTTCACATGAATTAGGATAAAAGAAAAGAGCGTACCATAAATTATTGTTTAAACATGAATTCTAAACATAATCACCTAAAAAAACCAAAAATTGAAGATTTTTTTTTTTTTTCGTACCATAAATTCTTGTTTAAACATGAATTCTAAACATAACCACCTAAAAAACCAAAAATTGAAGATTTTTGTTGTTTTTTGAGTTTAGTCGGAACGCGGTTGCAATTAATAGGTTTAGTTATTTTATTAATATTTTTATTATTTTATGATTAATATATTATTATTTTTAATCATTAATTAAATTTCTAATATTCGTAATTCTTTTTGAATGTAGTATAACATTTTAAAATATATATTTTTTATTATATGCTACTTTCATTTCTGAATTTGTAATATTTCAATCTTTTGAAGTTTTCGTCACTTTAATGTAATTTGATATTATTGTTATTATTACTAATTTTCGGTACGAAGAATGCACAAATTAAAAAGCTAAAATAGAAATTTTAATTTGAAAATATAATTCACAACATAATAATTTAAATATAAGATAACAGTATAATACATAACGTAATAATTTTATTTCAATAATAATTTAGCAATTCGATAGGTCATTTTCAGATCTACCAATATTCATAAAGAAATTAATTTATGATTCAGAGAATTGATGTAATTATAAATCTGGTTGTGCTTATTAATTTATGTAATGTCAATATAATTGTATTTCATTTTATTTTAATTGTTCATTACTTTTTATATCATATAGATTGCGTAAAAGTATGTTATTAAAATTTAGGAGACCACTAATATAAAATACGAATTTGGAAAAAAAATTCTATCACATAAACATTATATAAAGTGATTATTTGAAAAAAAAAATCTATATTATAGAATAAAAAAATAAAATTAAAATTAAATAGAAAATTAAGTTGAAATTAATTAAATAAAAAAAAATATTGTTTGAATAATTAATTAAAGAAACGCATTACACATCTATTTTTCTACGCTTAATGATAAAGTTACTTGGTGGTAGGCCCATCTACTATAATATCAAATTGTATTTCACCGTTTTTTAATCCTTTTAAAGGTCATCAAAACTACGTCATAATTTATTAATATTATTTATAGTAACACAATGAGAACGAAAGGAAGGTTAGCATAATTTTGGTGTAGCCAATTAAGAGTGTAGGGTTTAAAAGTGATTAATTTTAGGGTGGGGAATAACATCGTCGTACCCACGATTTGACGTATAACGAATTAGAATACGACAACTCATTATAATTATTTATACTATATATGAAATATTTGTGACTAAAGGCCAACAGGAATAAAGTCAATCACGTGGCTTCGAACATCGTTTGCCGTGTCTATTTACTTTGGTGCTAAGATAGACTACTACTCCTTACTTGACTACCGTGCAGTACTCTACGTGCTTAGGGGGTGGAAATACTTAAATTTGAACGGTTTAAAATTAATTAGTATCTAATTTTATCAAAATTTATATTGATACGATTGTCAAAAATTAGGGTGGACGTTTTAATTATTTTTTATAATTGATATGTACAAGCAAATAATATTAGCGACGTGTGGACCCCGCGAGTCGATTGATGTATTAAGGACCTTATTAAAATAGAGAAAGTTTCTAAAAGGAAGTTTCTAAAAATCAGTCTTTTTTAATATTTGTCTATTTTTTTTAGTTGTATTTAGTTACTAGTTATTTTCAAACAAATTAAGAAAGGATAATTTCTTTACCTACTATATCTATTATTAACTGCAAAAGGTTAGAACTTCTTGAAAATCTTAAATTTTTAATTTATTTTTTTCATAATTAATAGAAGTAAAATGGAAAAACTCAATATCATAATTTTTTTTTCTTAATAGATGTGTTCGTTCAAAAGTGAACAAATAATTAGAGATAGATCTAGGAAGTAAACATAAAATGTATAATAAGATTCTATAGCTACAATTTTGATAATTGTGCTCAATAATTATAGTTCCAATTGTCATGAATGGTGCGGTTTGTATAATTCTTTATGTTTGTATATTTCGCTTGTCAATATACAAATAGGATAAATATATATCAATTTTGTATTTATATATTTAGAAATTTTTCATTATTCCATTTGTATATTCGTTTGCAAATATACACATATGATAGTTTATTATAATTTTTTCATAAATCATATACAAAGTTTAAATTATTACAATCAGGGCACAAATTATATAAAATCAACGAATAGGCAGAATTTAGGAAACTATAATAGCGAATTATAATTTTCTTAAATTGTAGCTATAGCAACTAATATAGACTAAATATTTGTTAATCTACATAATGTTCCTTATAAAGTAAGAATATAAATTTTTAAATAAAATAATAATAATAAATAGCAAATAATATTAAATTTTTAATATAAAATAATAATCATTACTCATTAGAATCGTAAAATTTGGCTAAAAAATTTAACAACTAAATAATGATAACAATAAAGTGTCGGTGAATCTTGACAGTAATCTAACCTTTTGCCCCCCTCACCCCAGGCCACCCACCCAACCTAAATAGAAGAAGAAGAACAAAAAAAATAAATATTTTAGTAGTAGGGGAGGAGGCGCATGAAAATTGAAAAGGGACCAACTTTTCAAATTTAATTTAATTTAATCTATTATGTAGGATTAGGTGTATGCAAAAAGAATGGTGACAGGTGCAAATTTCTGAATAAACTAATTAACAAAGATAAGTTAATTAAGCAATTAGCTCCTTTTATCTTTTTCATGATAAAATAATATAGCTTTATTAGATTGGATACAATTTATATTGAGAGAAATTTTTAGTTGGCATAAATATATATATATCGACATAAGCGTTAGTAAATGGAACATAATAAGGATGGTGAGATAAAGTTAATTATCCAATATCCACTAGTAAATGATATGCTAAAAATTGAACGATACTACATATATACATAAAAAAAAGAAGAAGGTAAATATAACTTTGTTTCAGGAGTAGAGAAACAATAATGACCCTTCCCTTTTATTAAATTTAATCAAATGAAAATACACAAAATCTGATAGTAAATTCCACATTTTGATTCCCCAAATTAAATGCGAAATGACATGTTTTAGTTCCTTGCACCAACAAGCCTCTCTCTCAAAATCTTCATCCCCATGTACCTACATTACATTTCAAACAAATCATAGTAACCCCTAACTATACAAAACTTGATGGAAACCTCAATTTAATTTACCTTCCAAGCATCATGACAGTGGCTTGAGGATTAGTTCCAGGTGATTCAATAAATGTAGATCCATCAATAACTCTCAATCCATCAATTCCAACAACTTTATAATCTCTATCAACCACTTCCCCAACGTGACAACCTCCATGGTAATGCCATATGGTGACTACAGTGTCAATACAAAATTGTTCTAAAGAAACAGAGGCACTCAAATGTCTTGGTCGCAAATTCAGTGGAAAAGTTAACATCGTATTAAATAAAGATTGTGCTGTTGTAAAAGGGTATTTAAAATCGAATAAAGATGTTGATTCTATAACCTCTGCTATTGTTCTCATGCCTTGTACACATCTTTGTAGGTCTCTCGGATCTTTGAAGTAGTTGAATGTTACTAGTGGATTTACATTTGGATCTTTGCTACTAAGTTGAAGAAAACCACTTGAAAATGGTCCTGCAAGTTTTTCTAGGATTACACCTGCTTGTATTGGGGTGTTTAGAATGCCGGGGTTGAGCACAGATGGGTCCAGACTCTGCACCATGTTACCAGAAATTGAGAAACATGTACTTTTAAAATATGACCTACTTTATCACTTTTTTAAAATCATATAGTAAGGAAAATATTATGTCGATATGTATTTTGTCGCCCCCCAACCGACATTAGCCTTGCCCCCCCACTCTTCCTATTACCCTTCATCTCAGATATATTTTAAAATGATTACAGAGGGCAAACAAGATTTATTATGTGTCATAAGTACATGCAAATCACACTAGATACATGTATTAATAAGTATTTGCGGTAATTCACATGTATCCAACGTAACAAATACATAGGAGAGTGGTGAGCAAGAAGGAAGATAGACAAACAAGTTTTGTTATGTATTCAAGATACATGTGAATCCACTTAGATATACTGTATTTAGAACAAATTAAATCTAATTTTGATCCATGTATCTCAAGATACATGTGTATCTAAACGATCTAGATACTAAAATCTCATAAAATTTGTAATATTACCAATAAAATAATTAGCTCGGATTTCTGTAAGTTGCCAAATTTACATTTACCTCTCGGTCTTAGATAACCATTTTAATCCAAACAAAAGAAGAAAAAGCAATTCCTCTCCTTCCGTTCATAAATGTAGAGTTCGAAGCCTAAATGGTAAAAAAAATTATCAAAATTTTTAAAGGAGTATATCAATTTCTTTTTTAATCAAAAGGACAAAATTGATATTGACACAACAATTTTATTTTCACACCGTTAAATCTCAAAATCGCTGATCTACCATTGATTTTGTTCATTTATTTTTTTCTTTTTTTAAAGAAAGTCGCTGCCATGCCAGCGTTTTTGACGAATTTTATTTACTAAAAAGTTAAAATAGTTGTGACCTACAACGTTTTTTTTTTTAAAAAATAATCCTTTTTGAAAAATCGCTGCCTCGAGAAAATTTTTTTATGTTTTTTGTTAAATCGCTGGGCAGCGGATCTTGGAAATGTTTTTTCTTTCTTTTTAAAGACCTTGCTGCCTGGCAACAATTATTTTTAATAAATTATTTAATGTTGGTGAATATTTTTTAAAAATAATTTAAATAAACATTTTTATAAAAAAAGTTTTTTTCTTTTTAATAAAAAAAATAACTTATGGTAAATTTTTTTTAAAAATATGTGGCCAATTATTTTTTAAAAAAGGTCGTATTAAATATTGGTGGTTTTTCTTTTTTCTTTTTATTTTGATCAGAATAAAAATCGCATTACAATTCTTAATTAAAATTTTCACTAAATGATTTTATTATTTTTTTAAAAAAATTATTTTGTTTTTTTATAAAATGGCTACAATTGCAGCATTTTTAGCCAAAGCAACGATCTTTAAAAAAAAGAGAAAAAAAAGAAGTTCCACAGAGATCGCTGCCAAGACAATAATTTTCCAAAAAAGTTTTAAAAATTTCCCTCTAAAATCGTTGCCTTAAGAAAATATTAATTTTTTAAAAGAAAACGTTGCAACGATTTTAATTTTTTTAAAAGAAAAATCGCCAAAAATGTTGCATGGGCAGCGATTTTCTTTTAAAAAAAAACAATATGAACAAAATCGTTGCATCTGTAGCGATTTTGCCCTTTTGGTTAAAAAAGAAATAGATGTACCCCGTTGGAATTTTTGATGAATTATAAGATGTGAAGTAGGGGTGTACATGAGCGGGTTGGTTCTAATTTTTCAAATATCAAACCAAACCATTCGTGTAAAAAAATTTAAATTTATAAACCAAACGAGTAAAGTTTGGATTTTTTTTTATTTTTTAAACTCGGGTTGGTTGTCAAGTTTTTCAAAATCAAACCAAACGTTGCTGGTCGAATTTCCTAGCCATTTATATAAAATCAAACCAAACTCGTAAACTCGAATTTTTCAAATTTTTAAATTGTTCGATAAGCTTGCATACTATTATATTTACTAATTGTGCTCCTGCTCCAAATATTTAAAGTAAACTATCGAAGGTATTTCTTTAAAAAATAACACAAAATATGATTGAGTAGTGATGGACACAAAAATATTCAATAAATTATATAATGAAAATCATCAATAACATTAAATATGTAAAAAACATAAGGACATATAATGAAATTTAAAATAGGACACGGAAATCATGCTAAAATAAGTTAGTTAATAAGTATTAGTTACATGACTTAAATTTAGATAAATTGAAATTAACCGAAGAACAAATATGCAATATATTGTTCATTTTAGAGTGTGTGAATTGATTTTCTGTTTGCATTAATATTAATTGTTTGATTAAGTTTTACTATAATCATCAACAAATTTTTTTTTAATAAAACGATAATCTTTATTGGACCCCATTCCGAATTTTTTAAGGTTTAAAATTAAATAATAGATTAAAGATAAAATCTATTGAAATTAAGTATAAGAAATATTTTAAAATGACATCAAAGTAAATATTTTTATGTATAAAATAAAATTTTAAAATTACGTATATAATGTCGGTTTGGTTTGGTCTCGGGTTTGTTATTTTTAGTTAAAAGTTAAAATCAAACCAATCCAAATATAGTTGGATTTTCTTCAATACTAAATTAAGTCAAACCAAACCACTAGTCAAATATTTTGACTCGATTTACAATTTGTTTCGATTTTGTACGCCCGTAACATGAAGGAATATCAGGTAGTAATTAACATTTTGAAGAGTGGTCTAACCTGATTGGCTATCCTTGCAAAATTATTGGCCATTGTGCGTAACCAATCCAACTCCAAAGGCCCACTAGAAGCTTCAATGTAACTTTCAAACTCAGTAATACCAACAACTTGAATGAGGGAAACTTCAAGAGGTTTAGGAGAAGGAATAATGACAGCATTCATTGGGTTATCAGACATACCCATACCAACCATGGGTTGATCTAATAACACAGAGATTCCATGGGCCTTTAGTTGTTCTGTTGGCCCAATACCACTCAACATTAACATTTGTGGGCTTCCTAATGCTCCAGCTGACAAGAGCACCTCATTCATGGATCCTTCTTTCAAATAGGCCCAGTGACTATTACCTTGTGAATCTTGAAAACGAACTCCATTAGCTCTTGGCTTCATTCCTCCACCTTCATGTAATGCTAATCTTATTATTTGATGAATTGGATATTTTATTTAACATGTTATTAGTAATACTCTGTGTTTAGGTGCAAATATACCCTCATAATTTTGTCATTTATGAATGAATATGTTGTGTCTTTTGTTATAAAACATTATACCTCTGCCATCTAATAAATGGTGCTATATTATCCTGTTTGCTAACATATTTATTACACTTGATTGAAAAAGAAAAGAAAAAACTACTCATATAATACTGATTTTTGAATAATTTCAAAAATGTCACGCGAATTAAAAAATCATCTTACCCCTATTAAATTGGCTGGGAAATACACAAATCTCACCTTTTCTTTACTTATTACCATTATCCCTTAGAAGTTTTATAAATCTTCAAAATTTTTCATCTTTCTCTTAAGTCAAAAATGTCATTAATGTATCCGATCTTTTTTTTTGATGGCTCCCAGCGCTTTAATTTTTTTGCCAATTTTTTTAAGTATCCCGACCCTCTTTGAGGTCATCGCTTTATTATTGTATCCGTTTTAAAAGGATTTTTGTACTTATAACATTTAAGGATAGTTCCTGATTTATGTAGTGTTGCCCAAAAAAAAAACAATGATGTCATTTATCTTTTTTTAAAAGGTCTCCGGTGACAATTTATATAAAAGCTAATTAGTCTGTTAATATAAATTATTTGTTAGACAACAAAAAGTATATATGGAAGTTCCTTTTTTTTTTTAACAACGAATATATGATGTTGGCAAAGTTGAGGTGTGTATTTTTTCCATTTTTAAAAAAAAATAAAAATTCATAAGGAAGTTACCTGCTGGTTTGAACATGATTTGTTGGACAGTGGCATTTAAAAGCAGAGTAATTTTGGTAGGATTAGCATACTCCAACAAATCCGCAGCAGTATGTCTCATTCCTTGTGAATCAAATATACTTCCACCAACTTTAGTCCCATATAAATGTTGATACGTAAAACCATTATCCGGTTTCACTCCCACTTCCAACAAGCCATTCTTCACAGCAGATTGCCACTGCTTTACTTGTGGCTCAAACGCCACTTTCTTTTCCACCCATTCATACGAATCTCTCACTAACTTGTCGTTCCATCCCACCTTCTTAACGTACTCATCGCTCGCCCTCGTAAAGAACCCCGCATTAATAGCTGAACCACCACCTAAGACGCGAGCACGGTGGTTGAATACACCGTCTGTAGAGATGAAAAGTTGCGAGGGAGATGACGGACTAGTTGCTTGAGAAACCGTTAATGTTTGGGTTTCCATAGGGTAAGTCACCTCTTTCTAATAACAGAACAGTGAACGATTGTGAGAGTGTTGCTGCTAATGCACAACCTGCAGGTCCTCCTCCTATTATGATGTAATCGAACGAAATAACCTTTGGTGATGACGTAGCATCTCTTGCAAACGTGGAATATGGGGCTGCATTGCAGCAAACAATTATTAATATATAAATATTTTAATTGTAAGTTACCAATTCAATTGACTTTTAGCTAATTAACTTGAACAATGTAAAACGAAACTCATTTTTTCTACGTTTAAAAAGAAAAAAACGAAAGAAAATGGAAGCAAAGAGAAGTGATCATGGAATAGATACCTTTCTCAGAGAAACAAGGAATGGAAAGAATGAGAATTCCAAAATAGGAAGGGTTTCCAACTTGAGCTAACCATATTCTATTTCTAGAATTATATTTGGACGTGTGATATATAATTAAGAAATGTTACGGATAAAATAAAATAACAAGTTGATCTTCGTATGAGACCAGTTATGAATTATTATGCTTATATATAGAGGCAAAATATTTGAGATATACTAAATTGGAATTGTTGTTCAACAAGTCAAAGTACTAATTAATTATCATGTAAATAGATGAGAAAGTAGGTAGTTGAAGATTTGATGAAAACACGAAGCACTCACCTGCCCAAAAGAAACCTCATTAAGTGCTTCTTACTGCTAATTCACAGCTAGTTAATGAAAAACAAAAGCACAAAATATATCACATTCCTTAGTACAATTCAATTTCATGCTTCCTACTGCCTACTGCTAATTGACAGCTACTTATGATTGAAAAAAAACAATCTGGTCATTTCATCTAAAAAATCATTTCTTTTAGTTAATTATATTCTTAATATCCCTCGCACATGATATGAATACGTGGTCACTACGCTAAATAAACAAGTCATTTTTCCCTGCCCTAACATAACTTGCCCCGTTAACATATCTCCCTTCCCTGCCCTGCGCTATTAAGAGTGTAACCTGCCCCGCCCCAATTGCCATCCCTAACAGAAATTAAGTCTTTGTATTGAGGTTGAAAAGTAGATAGATACGCTATATATATACTACTCTTTCACATTGTGTAACTAACTAACTTCTACTATAATTACAAGTGGTTTATAATACTACATATACTAAAAGGACTACCTAAAGCCTTCCTACTAGTAGCAAACTTCAACAGTTCCTAACATCTTATTGTATCTCAATAAGAATGACCACTGAAATGTCTCATCATTTCATTTAATAATTTATTTTATTGATTAATTGTATTATCAATATGAAAAATAAAAATTATGACAAATAATACCGACGGAGGAGAGTATTTGATTTATCTTTCCTCTTGCTACATGCCCGATGGAGAAAAAAAAACAGTGGCACTAGTCATGGTGGGGTTCGGTCTAAATTCACTGTTGTAATATCGAGATTAGACGTGTTCGGACTGAAGTTAATCGAATCTAATAAAATTTTGTTACTTCGTAATTTATTTATATGAATCCAATAAAATAATATATAATGCTTAGTGGAAATCTAAGAACAAAATTTGCAAATTTTCTTTTAAATTTTTTAACATCATATATGTTGATTAGTTTGTTCTAGCGGTTTCCACTAACCATTGGATGGTTGGTTTCTAAAATGTTTTATGGGCGAATTTAAAGAAGAACGAGGGGATAAAAATGAACAAATAACAACCTGCCAAAAAACCAATAATATGTTTTGGCCGAAAAAGAAAACCTCATAATAAAATGGGACATAGTGAATTTTTAAAATGAATTTATGAGATATTTTTTTAGCTATAATTGTGGGTTTGCAACTTTTTAAAAGTAAATAACTATTTGTTATTCTAATCATGATTTAAGAGTTAAAAGACCTTCTTTTAGGTAATTAAATCTTAGGTTTTATCATATGTGGCTTCCATTCAAGTAGATGTTTGAAAAAAATGGAGAGAATGAATGATGGGAAGGTGCCTCATCGGATAAAATATTGATAGTATCTTAAATATTTATAAAACAAGAAAATGTATTAATTCTTTTTTTAGATGAATAAAAAAAATGATTATATAAATTGAAATAGAAGGATACAATTTAACAGATAAGCAAATAGCTTAATGAGAATTGAGTTCAATGCTTCAAGTAATATTTTTTTAAGAAGAAATGAATCAGTTAATAGAAAAGGACATTAAATTGAACTTTTTGACCCTAAAAAATAACTCAACTCAATAAAAAGTTGTACTTACGTACCTACCTCAATTTGGCTATTATTTTTTTGTGCATTCTCCATTAATAGTTGCTTACTTTTCTGTTACGCCACAAAGTATAGTTAAGTACGATAATATTAACAATCACTTAGGATATAATTATACTTTGATACTCGACAGCTCTTGGGTCTCAATATGTATAACAACTTCTTAGATTTATTATTGTCGAACGATATTTTCGATTTTTAATTGACATAAATTTCTCTTTTTGTGTAATTCAATTGAATGAGAATCAGAATTTCAGTAAGAGATTCAAATTTCAAAAGATAAAATACACAAACTAGTTGAAGGGTCTCTCTCTATATGAACTTTATCTGTGTATGGGATCATCAGAATCCTAACAATACGCTTGCTCAGGTTCGTTCTATTCGATTAATCGCATATAACCTTCAATATCTAAGATACACTTTTGATCTTTTATGTTTGTGAACTTAGAATTTTAAAAATGGAAGAGGGTCAACAATATTCTTGAACTATCAGAATAGCTCAAATATATCTTTAAAGTAGATTTCTGCTCAAATTATACGCTTAATCCTCAAACATAGGGTTTAAAAATACCCTTCCTCATTAAAACAGAACGGTTAAATGTCACTTAATGTCATGTAGATGTCACATGTCAGGCACATACTAGCCAATAGAGTTCCACTCATCCACTGAATTTAGAAACGATTTTCAACCAAAGAACATGGAATCCCTTTTCCGTCCTCGTGTCCCTTCCATTTTCTTAGAACATTTCACAAAATACATAAGTTCTAAGGGAAAGGGGTTCATGTTTTTTTGCAGGAAATCGTTTCTAAATTCTAAAGGAAATAGAGAAAATGGGGAAAATTAGGGGTAAGTTTATTTCTACGTGACTTGAGTGGAAACTCTATTGACTTTGAGACCCATCATGGCCTCCAAGTGGCGTGTAACAGATCCGTTAATTAGAAGGGTATTCTTGACCCTATAATTTGAGGGTAATGATATATGAGGCCGAAATATCGTCAAAGCTATAATGTGGCTATTTCGAATAGTTTTAAAGGTATTTTTGACCCTTTTCCGTTTTATAAATTAGTAACAATTTAACTATTTAGTTACCAATATATTATATATAATTTGTAATAATACTTTATATTTTAAGGACAATAAGCTCTAAGAAATAATCTAAATATAAGATATTTTTCATATATTAAGTAATTAAAATCACACATATAGTTAATTAAAAGGTAAATATATTTAGACAAATAACATAAGGTCCAAAATCAGAAGTCATCAATAATATATTCCACTATATATTTATTATAGTAACCATTAATTGTTGATTCATTATTTCTAAAAGAAAATATTTTACTTCTGATTTACTTAATAATCAAACCTATGGAAAATTTAAAATTCAATAATAAAATCCAGCATTGATATTAGACAATGTTAATGAAATGGCATACCATGTGCCTCATCTTGTAATCTTCAGACACAACTTCAAAAGTCCCAACATAACATTGGTCCTTCCTTAACTAAAATGTGTAGACTAGAGAAAGTTGTCCTGTCGAGTGAAATGTGTAGACTGGAGAAAGTTGTCCTGTCGAGTACATAATAGACTTATTCATCAATATCGACAAACGACTATAATGGAGAGATAAATACATTTTTATATTTAACTAGAGTCTTAATGTAACGGTATCTCTTAGTCGTTTTTAGAAATTTCAACTATTATTTGTAGATCAACCTTTTTAGTAATTTTTCATAAATAATTTATATGACTTGTAAAATTATGACATGATTTACGATTTAATAAAAAGATTATTTTATTGCTAAAAAAATAATTAAAAAACATGAAAAAATTAATTAATTAAATAAATAAAATAAAATAAAAATAAAATGGCAAAGTCCCTAAACAAGCATTAAAGCCTGACGGCTTATCTGAGGAAAAGAAAAAAACGATTGAAAATAAAAGAAAACCGCAGAGAAGAAAAGAAAAGAAAGGGAGAAAAAAAGGGAAAAGAGGAAAAAATCAATATTTCATCTCAGGCGTCAAGGTTACTTATTTTCAATCCTTTCTATTAAGTGTTTTTTATGTAATTAGAAGTAGATTTTTGATTAAAACGTGTTACTTTACACTAATATGTGAACTAATTTTTAATTTTGTGTAATGTATGCCATATTTTTATTAGCATACATTTCACCTTATTCAGTAGTAATTATGACCATTTTTTGATGATCAAATGAAACAATTATTGGGAAGGGAGGTAAATAGACATGGTCCAAGAATCCTTCCGTATAAATATTTCATGAAATATCTTTATTTTGGGTAATTCAAATATGGGGGGGTGGATATAAATTGGGATCAATCTTGAGATCTTTTTAATAGTTTTTCATATTAATCGTTTAAGTTTTTGATATTTATATATATAATTAATATTAGTATCATGTATAATTGATGTCTTAAGATTATGATATTGAAAAGAATTAAAATTTAATGCCTAATCTTGAAACTTAAGAACTTAATTATAAATGTCGTGAGTGGGTTTAGTCTGACATGTGCAATATTGTGTTGTGTAACTTTCGAAATCTTATAGTTTTAATTATTTTCGATAGACTAGTTTTATTTGGAAGTGCACACCAGGAGGAAGCTAAAGTCCCAACGTGATGTTCTCTTAAATTGAGCAAGTGGATTTCTAAAACTCTGTTAATGTAAGTGGAATGCTTGAGTTTGCCTTTGTATATGTTTTGGAAGTGTGGGATTGGTGATGGGTTGACTTGTCCACATGATTAATTCTACTGATCAAAAAGGATAACAAAGGCAATGTGGTAATGGTTTTATTTGATGTGTTGAGAAAGGTTTGATTTCTTGTTTTGAATCATTGGTTGATTTGATTCAATGTTTTGTGAGTTTTGTGAATTGTGGCAATGTTATTAAAATAGTCATCTCACCTCCTCATTATTTGTGTGAACATGTCATTTTTGCATTATTCTGATACCTGGTTGTGAAAGTGTTATGTCATTGAGAAGAATGATAACTTGAAAAGAGGATTACAATTTTCGAAGGGACGTATCGTCGCTACCGCGTGGTTACTATATTTCGAGGGACTTACTCTCGCCCGCGATGGGATACTATAGATTTCGAGGGACGTATCGCGCGCCGCGATGGTTACTATTTAATTATCGAGGGTCGTGTCGTGCGCCCGATAGATGCATGGACAGAATTTTTGTCCCCGATTGGTCCCCGGACTGAGAGACAGCGGGTGTGTATCACTAGGCAGACAGGCATCATCATACTTGACAGTTGCATTTCCATTGGCATTACCAATACTTATCATTATTGAACTTGATATTGTGTTTTGCTGATTCTTGTGATTCCTTTCTCGAAATTTGTGATTGATGAATACGGAGCTTGTTATTGGGATTGTAATTTGTTTTCTTGTTGTTGTGAGGGTATGTATAGTTTGAAGTGTGTTATCGGGAGGGTATTAATTTGTAAATTGTTGTTGTTGAGGTATGTAATTTTTGATTGGTTTTTTGTGGATGATATGTAATTTGTCTAAGTGTTGTTGTGGAGCCGTGCTATGTAACGTGAGCTCTTAGTGGGTTGATTTTACTGTAGGATGTAGTTTGTGGAGGTTTCGTTTGAGGGTGGTAAGGATGACCGGTAATTCTAATCCCCTTAGCTTGTGTGTTAAGCGGTTTTACTTGCTGAGTAACCGTGTGTTGGTACTCACCCTTGCTTCTACAAATTTTGTAGGTTACTTAGCCCGGACTTTATGATTATTCTCTCTTTTCCGAGGCTTCCTTGAGATTTTTTGTGAGGTAGTTTTGTGTCATCCAGATCCCTCCTTACTCTATGTTTATGATTTTGTTCTACTCTAGAACAATATCATAGGAGACTTATATTTTCTTTGATCCGATTGTCAATACTTTAGAGGCTTGTACCGTGACATCAGGTTTTGGGGTATAATGTAAGTTGATAGTAAATTTTTTTCGATTTTTATTGTGATATTTGAGTTTTAGGCTTACTTGTCTTGGTGTGATAAGGACGAGTGTCATGCACGTCCATATTTTTGGTTCGTGACCTTAAATTTTTAACTCTGAATATATAATTAATCTTGTTATGAAATGTTTTATCCTTAATATATATGAAACTTTCAATATAAAATTCATATTTAATCAAATCCTATTATAAATATCAAATTCCAAATTAAAAAAAACTTTAATAATTGAACAACACTTAGGACACAAAAGTGGTTCAACAATAAAGATTAATTACAACACAATTGGTGCTCTGATATGTAAAGGAACAATTAAGGAAAAAAGAGTGCACCACTTAACTACCTTTCGAGTTTTTGTTTAAAGCATATCAACCACTCGCAATACATTTAAAATAGGAAAAAGATTTCCACAATTTTATCATTTTGATTTCTCGTTATAAAAGTGATTCATATTATATATTCTCATGGTTAAACAAATGACTGATTTATATATATGAAAGTGATTCAATATATACATTCACACTCATTTCTTCATCGATAATCTTGTCTATTATTAGTAGTGTTGTTGCTATCGCTTTCTAGGAATTTAGTGAAAAGGGAGAGCAACATTACATATATTACTCTCTCTCAGAGATTACAACAGTTCCTTTGACTATAAAAATGAAGATACATTTACAAAACTATGGTGATACGATAAACACTGCTTTTAAACGAAATATTAAATCAATCACCACCTTAAACAATGCTACTATATGACCATGAAACTTTATAGATGATTAATTTAGTTTCACTGAAGGAATTATAACGCAAATCAACATCGAGATGTGTACCCTGTAATTTACAGTGGAACTCGTTGATTTTGCTTCTTTGACAGGATTGCACTACTCAGCCTCTCTTTGAATCACTAGAAAACAAAGATCTTTGTTCACAGACTAGAAGTCTTCTTTGTGTGTTGGTCGATTTGTCTAGGATCGCTAGATTTTTCTTTTTCTCTGTTATTTCTCATGTTTCCCTCTTGTGAACTTTTCAAATTCCATTCAAAATACTCCCACTTGGAAAATCTTTTAAGGAGAGGATGAACAATTACTATATAACTTTTCTGCCTTATCCTTTTAAAAGTGATATCCAAATTAATTAATTAATTGGATAAGACATAAAACAGACCGAATCGATTCGGTCCACATGACCCAAAATTTACATTCACTAGACTATTTCAGCTTCTTTCTCAAGGCTTCTTTGGCGGTATCATACCCGAAAATAAAAAAAGTATAGGTATAACCAATTGCCATCACAAATCAGGAAATCATTGCAACTCCTAAAGTAAGTTTTATTGTATGTCCCATTTTGGGTTTATACAGTAGTATTTACTAGCACCTTAGTACTATCCAAATGTATATACTTATGGAACAATTTTTATTTTTTTAATCTACTCTAAATATAAAGTTAAAGCTCTAACGATTCGGTAATGAACTGTGTGTGGAGTCTATAATTTTTTGAATTTTGGAGTCAAATTTAAATTAGGGTACATGAGGAATTATTAAAATTTGAACTCCTCCGAAATGACATCAGCCCTTCATCCCTCTATGGTGGTGCCGCTATAGCGCCCGTTATTGGAAGATCTTATGTGATTGTGCAATCAAAAATATGTTTACTTAGATAGCTAAATCAGAATATATATTTGTAATTATATGTAAAGATTTGTTTCCTTAGTTATAGAGCTAGTACAACTTATATATAGTATTGAGATGTATTATCAATAAAATAACACAACTTTATGGAGGTTATCTCATTTTACATGGTATCAGAGCATATTAAAAGATTATGAATTTTTTTCAGCCATGGGAACTAAAGGACGCATTGATGAACTAGCGAGCCTGCCTCGACCAAAAGTCGCAGACACTTCTCCATATTCTTTGCATCCATCAGACCACGCAGTCCGGTCTGCTTTTGTTACCAATCCTCGTTAGTGAAAATGGAGAAACTATTTCACTTTGAGACGAAGTTATTTGAACGCACTTACTCGAACAACATGGCTGGGATTTTGTTAATGAACCATTTGGGAGCCCGAAATGAAACTCTCATCTCAGGATTTACATCATGGATACAATGCAACATGCCATTGTACTTTCATGGCTTACAATGCAAGGCCAAGAAATTTGCAAGGTAGCCCACACTTTAAACTTCTAGAGCAATTTTGGTAATCTGGAAGACAATGTTTTGCCAAGGAATTGAACCAAGTTATGAATGAAGCCTGCCAAAAAATCGCTCTCTGCAACAATATCGATCTTCTATTGTCATCCTATCACGGTAAACTTAAGATCTAGTTTTGGGTGATTGCAAGTTCTCGTGCCTACTCCGTCCACATGTGGAGTGTACTTGTGGCATCAAAGAAGATGCAAAACCAGGAGGAGGAGTAAAAGGTTTTTTGATTTTCTATGAGACTTTGAGACACATATTCAACTATACGTTCTCAAATACTAAGTGTCGATCCATTGCCAAACTGGGAAATACCTATGCTATCACAGACACAAGAAAAAGCAGAGATCAGTTGCCTTCAAATCGTCATATCCATATTGAAACACTGCTTGCTGACAAAGGGGGTAAATCACGAACAAGAAAGATTGAGGATGGGGTTCAACACAATTTCCACCTTGCATGCCTTGGAGAACTATCACACACCAAGATATGCTATAATAAAGATGATTGGGTTATCCCTCCGGACATATTGGCGTAAACCTGCAAAAAAACAACAAGCAAACCATAATGCCCAATTCAGTTTTCGTGATCAATTCAGTTTTCGGAAGGGCATCAGAAACATCAAAGACCAACGCACTCTCAGGTACGTCTCTTGCTTCAACTATTGAAGAGGCTATGTCCACCATTCCAGGTTTGACCTCTTCAACATTATTGCTATTTGTATTGTTGTGGCACCAGGAGCACTATAGTTACGTCTTCGAGTAGTACACCTCTAATTATTCAAGGAAAAGACAAAAAAAAGGGTGGATAGTTGATACGGGTGCTACGAATCTATAACCGCATGAAAAAAAAAATAAATTCTCTGTCAAATAAGATATTTTCACAACTTTATCACCAGTGCAAACACCCCAATGGTGATATTGTGAAAGTTTCATTGCATTGGGTCAATGTGGCCATTAGAAAAAGATTACTTCTTTCTTGAAAATGTTCTTGGGTTCTGGATTTTGCGTTAATTGATTGTCAGTTAGAAAAAGTGACAAATACTCTACATGTGCAATAAAACCTTTTATCTTATCCGAACTCTTTTGTATTCAGACTTACCCTTCGAGGAGCTGATTGAAGTGGTAGAGAGCGAAAATGGTCTTATTACTTACTTGGAGTCGATGAAAGGGGCGGCAAGCATTGTGATAGAAGTCCGTTGTGCAGTCTATGGCATAACGATTGGGTTTAACCTGAACCGCATTCTCTAGTTCCTAGGTAACTATTTATTAGTTTTGGATGAAAAGAAGACTATGTTTGTATCTTGTGTAAGGCAAACAACACGTTACTTTCCAGCTAGTATGAATAAGACGGAACAACAATGCTTTTGATTTAATACCACTGTGACCTTTGGGCACCATACCAGCGCAATCTCTTTCCTGGGTCCCTCATTATTTTCTTACCATACGTTATGATTTCAGTCGAGCTACATTGACTTTTCTCATGAAGAATAATCAAAAGAAAAGATGTCTGTTGCAATTTTTTTAATAATTGGGGTAAACACGCAATTTACTTGCTGAGTAAAAATCCTAACGCACGACAATGGGATAGAGTTTAAGCATGAGGATTTTATTGTCCATTATTTGATTATGGCATGTGAGCGTCAAAGTGGTTTTACAGATAGATCTACAGGACAAATGATGTGTTGGAGAAAGACATAGACATCTACTTGTAAGTGGCCGTGCATTGTATTTTCAGCGCAATTCCTGATCAAGTTTTTGGGAGAATGGCCTTACTATTAGTGTACTGCGACATTATTTAATGAACCGAAGTGCTCTTTCTAGTCTTCAAATGCAACCCCTAGGATGAGAAACTACTTGGTAAAGTCCCCATATGGAGCATTGGGGGGTAGAAGTTTGGATGTCTTTGCTATTGGACATTTGATAGAAGTAAAACGCCTCGAATAATTTTTCTCCAGGAGCAAAACATGGCATTTTGTGTGGAATATCCAGTGGTCAAATGGATAGAGAATTGTAATGATCTTGAAGTACAAAAATTTATGTTCTCAACGTGATGTTACAATGTTTTGATAGACATTTCTCCTTTTGAAGGCTCTCCAAGAGAAAAAGGGTATGCGTGTAAATTGACTTAAGTCAACCATTAGAAGTTGATTGGTGTCCTCTGCACAAGGACACAAAGTTGCATAGACTTGGTGACACAAGGAGAATTGTACTGTCATTGAGGAATTCAGAAGTTGTTAATCGCCACAGTACTTCTCCCTTGCCGGCTATCCATAATCAATTTTTGTTTTCATGCTAGTGAGTGATGACCTTAATGGCATCCTCTTCCTCATGATTCTTCTGCTATGCAATCAATACTGCATCTAAATAACATTGAGTTGGGGTCGACTGTCCCTGCACTTGGTTATAACGCTCCAGCGGTGACAAGTCTCGCGTAAATTGTCGGGGTATTATTATGTTTGGCCCCCTTGTCTTGCTCAGTTTTATAAGGGGGGGATCCAGGTTTCGCTTCTCTCCTCTCCATCAGCCACCAATGGTACATCCTCTATATCATTCATTTAATTTCTATAACGTCACCGATTCCAATGCTTTTTTGGTGCCTCATCTCGTCTTTGATTTGAGGGTGTCCCAAATGCCTTTACCCAAGAAGTAAAACATCGCCCATGTAGAAAGAAGATATGCATAATGAAAATTTCTCTTTAGAAGCAACCATACTGGGACTTTACAATTATGTACCATCCAGGTAAACGGGCCCATAGATTCTAAATGGGTCTATACCCAAGTACAACGTGGATGAAGTATTGAACCCTACAATGCCCCTTGTACGAAAGGATACACTCAATTGAAGGGTTGCATTTTCCACGTAACATTTGCAACTCTGTTTGCACAACTTGTCACTGTTCGATGTATGTTAGCGGTTCTTTGTTGGTTTCAAATTGGGAACTTCATCTATTAGACGTCAACAATGCTTTTCTACATGAGACTTGAATGAGACGTTTACATGAAGATTTCCACAAGGCTATGCCAAACAGGGGGACAAAAGAGATTTTCGATTTTACAAAATCATTGTAGGGTCTTTCGTCAAGCATCTCGAATTGGTTTAATAAATTCACACTTACTTTTTTTACTTTCTGCTTGTTTTACCGTCACTCAATTTCCAGACATTATGTTAGATTGTCCCACCCTGGAGTTTCTTTGTAGCCGTTCTGTATATTTTTTATGATCCCATCATCACGTGAAATGATTCTGATTGCAGATCCAAACTGAAAGAGCGCATTTAAATTCAAAAATTTTTCATATCAAGGATCTTGGGAAAACTCAAATATTTTCCTTGGATATTGACGTGGCAAGGTCACTACGAGCCATTGTACTAAGTCCACGTAAGGTAATGTCCTTGTTGATTTTTTGGCAGAAAGTAACTTATAGGTTTGCACGGCCAGCTAGTTTGCCCGCATGAACAACAACATAAGTTTCTCTTGATTCTAGAGTAAATTTGTCTATGATTCAGGAAAATACCGCCATCTGTGTAGGCTCTGTACTTGACCTTTCATCACTCATCCAGATATAGCTATGTTGTTGTCATGTTTTTGGGGTACTTGACTCAAGTTGTGGGGTTGTTTGCATGCGGCGCAAGGCAACCTCATTTGATGCTTCTATAAGAGTCTTACACTATCTCAAAAGAAATCCAGGTCAAGGGAAATTTTATTTCCTTCCAATATTCCTTATTTATAAAGCTTTACTGTGTCGGATTGGGCGGGGTTGTGTCCGGACATTTCCATCACTACAGGATACATTGTGTTTTCTCTTCTCGGTAAATCACCCATTCGTTTGGAGTATCTACAAATCACACAGTGTGGTCGCGTTGTCCTCTGATTGATGCGAAATCTTTTTAGAGCTATGGCCCACTATTTTTGGTTAGACTACTTGTGAGATGCGTTTGGGTTTGCTTTCGGCTTCTACAGAGATCCTTCAAGTAAAACAATTCCAACACCTGTTTCGTTGTGGGTGTCTCTTTTGTGGATAACGCAAGTGCCATGGGTTCGGGGTTATGGCTGCCATCTTGTTTTTCATTAACGTGTTAACCAAACACAAGAGATAGATTGGCCTTAATTTTCGACATATGTAATCAAGATAATTAATGACCATCATAACCTCTTTCACCTAAAATTAGTTGTTATATTACAAAGGCTCTTGTCAGACATTCATAAGTTGTTGGGCAGTTGTGCATTTGTTCCACAATTCCTTGGCTCCAACTTGGGGGAGTTTTGGAAGATCTTTGTAATTGTGCAATCAAAGATGGTTCCTATATAGCTAAATCAGAATATATATTTGTAATTATATTGGTAAGATTTGTTTTCCTTAGTTAAAAATCTGGTACAACTTGTACATAGTATTAAGATGTATTATCAATAAAATAACACAATTTTACGGAGGTTATCTCATTTTACAGAGGGCCTAACAGAATTAGACCCTAGAATGCAATGCCTTTATTTTCTTTCTTCCACTTGGTCTTGAACAAATTAGACGAGAAATCCTTCTAAAATAATTCTAATGTCCTTGAGTCGGGTATGGCGGAGGGGAAATTTCACATAATGAGGGCACCCCTAACTAGTTCGGTCCATGCGCATCAGGTTTTGCAAGAAGCAAAGAGGGGCAGTAGACCTACGTATATGGGTGAGCACTGGGCAGATATGGGGTGATTGTGTATGTGTGATGCTCTCGCATGGTGTGCACCGAAGAGTAGAGGGGGGAAAGGGGGGGAGGAACGGGTAGAACGGGGGGCACAGAGATGTTTAGACGTGAGGCTTTCACGACAAGGGTAACAAAACCAATAAAAACGGGAGTGCAATAACAGTGAGACTTTGTTCCCGAAAACACCGGCGAAACAGCTATACAGGAGGTAAAGGGCGAGTGTGTGGAGCAGAGGGACAGGTAGGGTTGAAACGGCACTCACAGGAAGATCGAGGGAGAGGCTAACACGGGCTGGGAAAGGAGGGAGGGGAATCCGAGAAAGTCTTGCAGAAGGGAGACAGAAGGGGAAGAAGGTTGTCACCTCGAAAAGGGGACTCAAAAGACGTGGAATATTGCTGACGCGCAAAGACATGGGAGTTCCCGGAACACGAGCGCGCGAACATTTCCGGTGAGAATTCAATGACGAGTCTGCAAGGAAGAATCAACCGGGCAAGTCAAAAAGCGGGCAGAAGGAGAAAATTGAACGGCGAGGCACGGGGGAAACGGAAAACGGGGGCGAGCAAGGAGACACTGCCAGCCAAGGGGGCGTGCTAGCCCAGGAGGACAGAAGGCACAAAGGGCAGAGGGAGGAAGTAAAAGAGGTCAGGGAAATAGTCAGAGGAGGTTAGGAGTGTGGGGGGCCACAGTGCCAGCAGAGGGTGTTGGGGGGAGGGATATACAGTGGCGTAAAAAGGGGGGAGGACGCAGAACTGACAAAGTTGAGAACAGGGGAGGGTGGGGGGGGGCGGGGGGGGGGGGGGGAGAAAATAATTACGGGGGAAACGAAGGGAATTGAGGTAGAAACTGATGGGCTTAGAATGATTATGAAAGGAGAAGCTACTACCTAGCAAGAAAGGTATGGGGAAGTGGGGATGATGGCATGAGAAGATGGGAAACAAATAAGACTGGCAACGAACAGGATGGGGACCGTGGTATCGTCCCGGTTCGTCACGTTGTGGTTGCCGGACGGGAACGGCCGTCATAGTATAAATCGGTACAAACGAAACTGACGGGTGGAACCTGTGATTTCGTCGTGTACCGTACCTGGTTCTTTCGGGTCCTTTTAATTTAATATAATATATTACTTTTTTTTATATTTATATAATTATATTTGATAATTTTTTATAATTATTATTGTTGGTGATAATCAGAATTTCAATTTAACGCGCCCTGCAACCTGAAGTCACAGTCTGCACTCTGCATAAAGCTGCAGTGCACTGGCAGCTCTAATGATCGCTTCTGCAGCCGCTGCCATCCCGCCCCCAGGCCCCCAACCCTTTTCCCGAGACACGGACCACGGCCATTTAAACGAAAATTTAAAACGGCATTTTTTTGTTTATGTTTTCATAAATGGATTTTGATTTGTAAAAATTTTATATACAAATTGCAAAACTTAAACAAAACAACAGTATAAGTCTGAGTATTTGAGCGAAGAGAATATTTCCAATACAATGTCTATTATAACTTATAAGATTTCATTTACGGATTATACATTCCTTAAATTTCATAATTTTCAATATTCAAGTCATTCTAAATTCTTAATATCATTTGGGTCATTTGTGTATTCGAGACGAGGAATCTTCTTCTAATTTCAAGTTTCGACATCAATATTTTAATATTCATTATAATCGTTTTGTTGCTTACACAAAATTTGGCAACTTCATGTCCCACTCGTCTAATCTTATATTTATTTTTTGTATTTTATAATTTAACTTGGAAGTTGTTCTTTGTTATATTATTGTTCTTAGTTAAGTTTCATATTTTTGGTAATTTAAACAATTTTATATCAATGGAGTCTTCTAACAAAAAGTGGAAGTAAAAAAGGTCTAGTAGAATTAGTAAAAAATTAGTTAAATAAAACTAATAAGGTGCTAAGTTCTTCTAAATGAAATCTAAATTCCTCGATTAGAATACATACAAGATAATGTACTCATGTGAATTGAAACTAAGTTTTTCCCGTCCCGGTCCTATAGGGAGTGCTTAGTTGCATATACTCCTATGGCTAAATCCCCCCTGAACTCTATAAGACATTATGGTTATTAATCAAGAAAATAAGAAGTGAAAATGGATTAAGCAATTAAAATTTAATGGAGAAGTGATTTGATGATAACACGACTATCCCCGCCACCGGACCTCAATACAGTCAATATTCTAGTATTGAGCTCACCCTCCGTTGGACTACTACTACTCACTCGTCCCCCTCTTATTCCCAACTAGAGGTAAGGACCAGGTAAACGTTATTTAAAATCACATGTGTAGAAATTTTGTTATGTGAACGAGAAAAAACTTTGAGTATATTAATCTTTGTAAACACGCATGTTAAATATTACAGTCGGGTGGGAACTGGGGTTCAACCACGGGGGATTAAAAAAACATTTGATAAACAAGCATAGGAAAGAGTGTTGCAATATGTTTTTCTCTTGAAGTTTTTGAAAGTTGTTAATGTTTTAAGAATCGGTGTAGAGGATCAAATAATGGTTCAAAGTGAATGAATACTGACTTCGAACCCAAGTGGCCTCTTACACATCGAACCTATAACCAAGATCGTGATCGTGAAATCTTGGGGGGGGGCTAAAAGATTGTTGTTTGTGGTTTAACCGTTTGTTTTGGAGGCACATTTCGTTTTTTTAGTTGCTATATTCGTTTGGGAAAACTATACCCCTAGTTTTTTTAAATGTTTATCAAGAATCATGGTAAAAGATATTTTTTTGAATTTTCAAGAAATCATGTGTCAATATTTACGTCCTATGTTGGATACTAATGGATTTTAGAGTTTCTATTACTACTCTACGATAATGGTTCGTATGTCCTAATGGTTTGATTATTTACTGTTATGCGGGAGGACTGATTGTACGGTTTACTGGTGCGCCTGGAAAAACATCGATTTATAAGTGGAATTTTGTGTACAAAAAATAATTATGGGTATAAAATTTGTCAATAGAAAGAGAAAACCGGAATTTATATTGCTTACTACTATGGTTGGAAATTTAGACTTTTTCGGTTTCTTTTTGGTGATAATGGTCGTTAGTTATACTTTAGATATGCCTTTCGGCTAATTTAAATTGCTATTATATGCTCAGAGCCTATACTTTTTGTCCATTAGTAAATATGCTTTTCTCATTTTCGATGTGCCGCGCATATATACATATGTTGGTTTTGACGGTGTCAATTATTTAAAAATAGTTTTGTATAAAATGATAATGCTTGTTTTTACATTTGTTTCATATGGAATAGTAGGTAGTAGAAATTAATCATTTAAAGAACTTGTAAGCATTTAAACTTCCTTTAAAATGTTCTGGAAGCATGTAAAAAGCTAGATGGAATGCCTTTATGATATGCTTTTAAGTTTGCTTATGCATATAGGCAACCTATTATCTACGCTATGGGTTAATAATCATAATGCTTATCCTGAATTAAAATTAATTGATAGTGATTGGGATGAGTAAAGAACTGTAGATTATTTTTTGAAATCATTTATGATACTACTAAAATTTTCTTGGGAATATATTATCCTACATTTATGAAATTTTAAACACATATTGAGATTCATTATTTTTTTCTGAATATAACACATACTTTTATTTCACCTCTACTAATTGAATATGATTAAAAAATTTTAAAAATATTTTTTTTTTCCTATTCCTCAAATTTGATTTAACTGTCAATTCGTTTCAACCCCAAATATAAAGATTATGGTGCAAAGCTTTAGTTAAATGCATTTAATCAGAATTTAGATATTCAACCTGCAAGAAGAACCTGGAATTTGGTAACATGTCAAAAAGTATAGGAAATACTTTGCAAAAGATGTAGTTATAATATTCATTCTTGATCATGTTGAAAATCCTCAAACGTCTATGAATCAATAGGGGTGCTGGTGCAGGGAGAGTGAAACATAAACTTGGGGGGTCGTGACTCTTGCAAATAAATGTGAATTTGTGGGGTAAAGTCGTTGAAACGGTGTCTTGTGCAACGTATATTACAAACGAGATGGATACCGGAACTAGTGAACTGGTGGAGGAATGTGGAGCTCAATGTCCAAAACTAGAGAAGGGGGGGGAAGTGGGTTCATTGCCTTGAGCAAGGTTGCATAGGAGGTGCACACTTGGTCATCGGGTGGGCTGTGTGTAGGGGGTGCTTCTGGCTTTCAGCACGACAAGATTTCAAATGGAGACCACAGATATTCGTTAGCTGAAAGACGCCGATATACATGTTATTTAGAGACGGGATAAATGCTGAGCGTAGAAAGCAAGACTTTCCAAGTTAAGTATTCAATTTGAACTTTTATGATTCAGCTATGGATGAGGTAGTGAATGACATCAAAATTCAAGATCGTCAACAACTTTAACCAAGACCAGAAGTTTGATCACAATCAATCCATAGCGGAGTTAGAAAGAGTTTACGGGCCTATACAACTATTAGTTATTAGTATTACAGTCAAACATCGTTTGAAACAGAACCTCCGAGAAGGTGGGCTGCGTAAAGCTAGGTACTCACTAATAGTTGTAAATTGAATTGTAATTTGGGTACACACATTTAAAATAAATAAATTGTTTTTTTAATTTTTGTGTAATTTTTTTATTCCTTATTATTTAATTTTTTTTAAAATACAATTTTAGTTCTTTAATATTTACAAGATACAAGTTTAAATATAACTTATAAATGAAATATTGATGAATAGAAGTAATAACTTATAAGTATAACTTCAAAAGATTTAAAAGTGGTGCAAACTTATTAGATTTAGTCGGGTGGTTCACTTAACAATATTACAAAAAAAATTAATAAATATCTTTAAAATTAAACTTAGTAAAAAAGATTATAGTATAGAATTTAAAAACTATTGAATTTATTTACTTAAAGAAATTCAAAAATAATTATATATTTTGTATTTCAAAAAATAGGCATCCTGTTATCCCGTGTCCCGTGCCATCCCGGTGGGGGCCTGTTCCGGTTCATTCCTGTGTTGTCCATCGCCCGGTATATAGTGGAAACGGACGGGAACCGATTGAGACCATCCCGCTAATTCCCGGTCCGGTTCATCCGATATCCGCCAATATTTTCGGTCACCGAATCCGGTCCGATCTCGGTACCGGTTCCTTCCCGATCCGGTGACCCAGTTCCGGTCCATGACCATTCTAGAAACAGATAGTGAATATTGAAATGAATATTCTGAAAAATATCCATGTTCAATTCAAGGCAGCAATGCAAGGTTTATTGATTTTAAAATTTAGAATGGTCAATCCTTGCAACATTATTTTCCCATACCTCAAAAATTTACTGATAAAATTTGATATATGAAGTTTTTAGAATGTAATTAATGACCAAATCAATAAATCAAAATGATGTATTTCAAATTAGTAGTCAACATGGTTTTCAACATGCATCGAGTGGCTCAAAAATTCTTAATTTGTCCATGATTCAGTCAACCTCATTTTGCTTAATAAACCTATTTACTTCACCAATATTCCAAACAATTGTCTATACATGACCAGGCGACCCGTTGGTGAAGGCTCAAGAACCAAACCTTTTAATAGGAGTCACAACGAGGTGTGAATGAGTCCAGGTAAATAACATTTTATAATCATACTTAGATGTATGTGTGACAATTTGTTAATATAACTTGTTGAGTAGTTTTGTTATTTAATTAGTTTAAAGAAGAAACAATTGTTAGAATTTTACTACTATATTTGTTTTCATAGAGAAAATGAGACTGACATAGATTTACGTAATGATGTATATGCTCAATATTAGTGATAAAAGTCTGGAGAAAGATGGAACCTTCAAAGATGACTATGAAACTAGAACCTAATGAAGATATAGTTTGATATTTAGATTTTTTTCAAATACTATTTGTATAAATCATTCAATAGGTGTTACAAGATGTGCCTAAAATGCAAAACTTTGAATGTATCTAACCCTATTTCATGACTTGGAGAGCGATAAATACCTGTTTCAGTCCTACTATATAAATCTGAAATAGAACATTGTTCAGTTTGGTCCGAGGATTGCCAAAAAAATTTGGAAAAAGGTAATGTGTGTTTTAGTAGTACGGAAAAAACCTACAACAGTTTTGTGGCAGTTTAGAGTTTGAAGAAAAAAAAAGAGTTCAAGGTTGTAAACAAACAGAGTCTATGGGTTGTGAAGCGTTTATAGACTTTTATTGGGTTGCTTGTAGTGTTCTTCGAGGACCAAGGTTTGGAGATAATGGTTGGGGGTGGGTTTTGGAGAGATTGGAAAATATATTATGAAATCAAGTTAAACCGAAAGCTTCTACAGGTCACACAACGCTAAATTTCTAATTTGATTTGCATCTTTGATTCTAAATCAAATTAAGCATAATCTAAAGTTTTGCTAGTAGAGGTCATTGCGAAGGTTCAGCCAAAAATTTTGGGCCAGCAAGTTACATATCAAAGCGGGTGCTTCTTGGGGTGGATGTCAATGTGCATTTTAAAATTGGTGGTAAAAAAAATGTGACTTTAAAATCATTTAGTGACTTACCAATATTTTGGGCAGCTTTTTCACACTATTAAGTCATGCGTTCTGTGTGGAAACATGAAGAGGTCTATAAGGTCATTGCGCAAAAACTCACTTCAAAATTTGTCTTTCGGGCTTTCAAGCCATGCATTGAGTGACAAATTAACACGAAAGTTGCAATCTTGTGTGCCAAAATTAAGAAAAGAAATTCGACGCATATGAATATCTCTTGGAGATTTCCCTAGGGAAAATGGACTTTAGGCCATGATGATGGAAAAAGATGGGATGTTGACAACAAATCTTTTATAGTCATTTAGTGAAGTGTTGAAAAGGCACTAGGCTTGCCTGTCCCTACTATGTGGTTAAAGCTTGGCATTAGGATTCAACTATTTAACAATATACTCGTCGTCCCTCCAAAATAGGCGCAACACACGTTCAAGAACAAAATGAGTTATAAATCGGGAGGTTTGAGATAAAGTGGCAAAAGAACTATCAAAATTCACGTGTGCAAGAGACTTTTTTTTTTTTTGTATATACCATAGCCATTCCGAGGTTAGATTTTATAGATGTTGATGGAACCGTCTAGAAGCAAGTGGACCCCTAGGTTAACCAACAGGAAAAATATTCCTCTTGTCCCTTTGTGCTACTATTTGAGGCCTGAGAACAGTAACTCCTCCCTGACAATCTAACCATAATATAGTTAGAAGATATATTTTATAAGAATAGCATAAATTTCAATAAATAATTAGTATCATTATTTGGTATACCTAAAGTAGTGGTAGAAATTCGGCAATCTCATTCGGGGTACTTTGAGAGGCTTTACAAAGAAAGTGATATAAGTATGCTAAGGTTGCACTACCCCAACTATAAGACCCTACTACAGTGGTATCATCGAGCATAGGAAAGTACATAAGCTTTAAAAGACCACCAAATGTGTTTGCCAATATTAAACAAGTAATCATCTAAAACATATAACACCTAGCCTTCTCATTGACCATATCTTGTGTTACCAAATTAGACAATTGTGGTTGAAATCGCAAGTGTGCATTTAGCGCGGAGACCTTAAGACTACTATGTTTAAAGTCTTCAATATGTGAAATAAAACCTAATAGTCTTTGACAAATATTTTGTCAATCCTCTATGGTTTTCTGTGTTTCATATCCAAGTATTGAAGTTACCTTTCACGGGACGCCAACAATATTTCACGTTGTAAGGTGATTGTGGTTCTCACTGGTCTTAAGGAAGGTCAAAGTTTCGACCCACTCTCAACTAGGTGTGCTAGTTCATTAAACTAAGATCTACAAACAGACGCAATGGGAGTATCTATAAACACCGTACACTTTTGGACTACTCTAATGACATCTAAGCCCTTGATGGATGGGATGTTACTTTAAACCTGTCCCAAAACGTCTCATCACACTTCCTTGGTTGTTCAAAATCATAGTATCATTGTGTCGGTATCCATATATCTTCGGACTTATTGGAGGTCATTTTTCGATTTAATAATGATCAAGGAGTTTGATGTTATTTTTAATCACAGTGGTCTTGTGCCCTAGTAAGTTTAGGTTTTCCTTTTAAAACTTATAATTGATGCATGTATTTATCAATGCATGTTTAGACATTTCAAAGATTTCATGCTTAGGACTTTAGACCACCGTCTGGATGGATATATGTAGGGGTGTCCAAATGGGGGGTTAGGTTAAACTTGGACGAAAGGACGTGCCCAGTGGAGTTTGTTTTTGAAATAGAATCGGTTTTTTGTTGGGTTGGTGACACCCAATTTTTGACCTCCTCGAGTAGATTTAACTAGCGACTTCTCTCAAGTCTGAAACTAATTAACCATACTTTTATACAATTATGGGAATATAATATATAGATATATATATCGCTCTATCATATATAGGATTAAATAAATATAGTATCAATAAATTTTAGCTGCCTAGTTATGTAAAGGAAGTTGACACTTTGATACTAGTTGCCGCTAGTGTAGCTGTCTTATTATAATTTTCGTATACCTTTGTAAATTTGAGTAATTTTCAAAAATCTAAAAAAGGATAGGAAAGAGTAATACTGGTGACTAGGCGAGCTGATAGGTGGATCTGGAAGGTATTTGTGAGGAATTATTTTATTTCGATAACCTAAAAAGGCTTGTTAATTAATTTTAATTAATGCACTTTTTTTTAAAATCTATGAAAGGTCAATTGACTAAATTGGCTAGCTTTAATTAACTAGGAGACCAGTTTGGGCTCTTTTTTTTTGTTGGCTCCTCACAAGCTGTTCCTGGAAAGGTCCAGCCCAATCCCTATATCCTTCTCCAAAAAAAATTCAGGCCGCCAACCATTGCCCTGACCTTTTCGCGTCCCCTCTCGTGTCGTTTGTCGTCAGAAGACAACTATAGAGACGTTTAACTGGCGTGACCTGTAACTTTCGTCCTTGTAGCCTTCGGATGGAGCCGCGTGGCGTCACAAGGACGATGGAGGATGAATCAAGGCCGTCTACGGTACAATCCTACCCGGATTTTCAGGGATTCCTTTTTTTGGACAGCTTGATTTCGTCCTTGGGGAGGGAAGGATTTCAAATTTGGAATTCCTGAAATCCATTGGAGATTTCGATTCTATCTTTGTTTCTATCCGTTCCCTAAAATCGAACCCTAAAAACCCCTATATATGCATTCTCCTGCTCATTGTAAAGGGGGGGGTATAACAACATTATGTTAGCTTGAAAACATACCACCAAAGTTAGACGATTTGCGTTGATTTTTTGTTAGCACGAACTTACGTAAAAGGAATTACTGGTATAGTAATTCATCTAAAAACCTATGAATAACTATTTTTATTTTTTTCTGTCACAGGCGGCACTAATTGTTTGGATTTTCTGAAGCTTCAAGGTAGATATTGAAGTCGCTCCAAGCTCATTCTCGGTTGCCCTGTCTGAAGAAGTACCCCCGCTTTTCTTGTAGCATACTCTTCTTTTCTCCTTCTCCTCTTCCTCCGTTTGCTCGGGAAGTAGCACTTTGTTTGCGGAATGTGTTTTTGTGTGTTCATCTATTTAATGATTAATTCAATGGAGATATTGGTATGACTTATGTGTTCTTGTTGATACATTTAAGTAGATATGGTATCCGGTTAGAGTTGGAGAAGGCTCTGTGGTATCATCTAAGGCGATATTTGGTTGTTCTTCCTTCTTGAGCATTTTTCTTATAGTCGAATCTACATCGGTGTTCAGAATTCGGCGTCTTATCATTCATTCTTTCATCTCTAGTTGAAACAATGGATTAAGATATCCAAATTTGAAGTTTATTTGTGAGGTTGGTGATTGTTCGAAGTTCATGCGTTGCATTCTTGACTCGTGTAATGATTTTGTTGTTCCAAGATGATATCAAATCTGGTTTCTAGCAGAAGTATGTCATTGATATAGGCAGAGATTATGGTAAAGTCTTATTAAGGCATTTGAAAGCCGATTTTACATCGTTTTGGTCTTGAATATATACCCATTTATTCGAACATTTGTGTTAAATCTCATGGTATACTCTCGTTGCCTTAGTATGTTTTCTTTCTTGCCTGAAGTCTGGAGAAAGTGCTAAAAAAAGTAAATAACAAAAAGGGACAATGGCATGCTTGTGTATGTACGTTTACTGCCATACACATATGCTTGCCTAATGACATTGATATCTTTTCTTGAACAGGTATGCGTTTTTTTTTGTTCTTGTTTATTTTTCAAACTCAATAGTCGTGTTTCAGTTAGCTTTCAAGTTGGTCTTTTCGTGGTTGTTATACAAGCTGTTGATTTCGAGATGAAGTTTTCTTGCCGGATGATCGTTTCTTTATTTGTATGCGAATAGCACATCCCATTTGAGCATGTTTTTTGTTCTCAAAGTTGGTCTCCGTCAACCTTGTTGTTCCGTATGATATGAAGGAGTTTTGATTATTTATTCTTAACCTAGTAGCATTTGTTTAGGTGTTCTGTTTGTTATTAGAGACAATGTATTTTGGGGATTTCCTTGTACACAAACCCTTGCTCAACTCCATGGAGGCATAATGTCAATAGGATCGAGACAGATAAAGAGTGGTGTGAACAACGATGAGTAATCCCATCGTCACGATGATTGGAAAGGTATCTCTTTTTTAGCGTCAAAAGAATAGAGAGTTTATATTTTTACAGAACCATGCAAAGGCTGTTGCCTTGGTGCCGTCAGAAACTCTCATCAAAGCCTAAGTTTTGTTATTGAAACTGCTGCTACGCTCAAGGCAATGACAGACCCCAGGTTTGGAAGGTGGGTTAACTCTTGCCGAGCTGTGCTCTCGTAGGACCGAAGAAGGATCATGGCTAAGAGGCTGATAAGCGACGGATAAGCGGAGTAATTCTGGAGGAGAATGCCACCAAAATATTATTCCAATCGTCAATCATTTTAGAAAGACTCCAGCCAGATCTCCGTAATGGGCCCTGCTGATGAGCTCCAATACCACATGCAAGCCTTAATGAAAGATCTTGATGATACGTACGTACCCGCCGGCACAACATCGATAATTTGGCCGCCATGATTCATCAGTTATTCTAGGCAATTGAATCATACTGTTAAGGGAGGTCACTAACAGGCACTACACATCACTGTGATATGCCGTGAAAAGGTGTCAACCTTGTCGTAGAATGATGGATCTGGTCCTGAATATCTGCTGTTTGTTGACGTGAGGCAACTAGTTCGACCTTGGGGAACTGGGAGCAAACCAGGTCAATGTGAGAGACTTTGATTGGGTTTCGAAAGACACGTTGTTGGGATCAGTGATTTGACCATCTCAATGGGACCCGCATATTTTCAACGCACAATTCAAGTATTGGATCTCGATACCAGTTACAACCTTCTTCTGGAAAGTTCGTTCATCCATATACTGAGCCGTCCCCTCTACTCTCCATCTGATTATTAGCTTTGTGTGGAAGAACAAGAGCTGGGTAATTCATGGCGAGGGGGAGTCCACCTTGGCATACGGGGCCGATCATTAATGAGATACCGCGAGGTACAGACTTTTACCGGAGCTGGTAATGCCCACAGCGAAGACTTGCCCCACAGACCCCATCTCTTGGCCAGTATACAGAGAATAGCCTATTTGATGCTGCGAATGGTTTTGAGCCAGGATCATACTGGGAAGAGATTCCCAAGAAATTATTGAGCCTGTACTGGTCCTCGTTAAGGGATCCAGATATGGTTTGGGGTACATCCCCGCAGATAATGACATGAAGGTAAAAAAGAAAAATGATCAAGCCATGAACATCTGTATCAATCCTTTCCAATCCGGGAGTATGCCGAGCATGAAGACCTTAGGGAAGGAATCTGTGAACTCTTCAAGGAGATGAATGTTGTTTTCGAGGAAGAGGTCGAGCTAGCTGGTATCCGCGATGCTGAGCCAGGGGAGGTGCTGCGGAACTGGACCTCCACGCCGATTCTGATACTCCAAACTCTTTGGTAGAAAGGCGTCATTTCATACACATTAAAATCGGTGGTAGTATAAAAGAGGCCCGAGACCCACCATTTTTGCATTTTCTTAACCTGTTCAAAATTTTTTTGAACTTTTTTCATGTGATGTTCAAAAGGCAACATGGCCCCCTGCCATGGCCAAAGTTTGCATGTTTTTTAAATGAAGACCGCTTGTTTTCAACTTTATTTAGTTATTGTTTGTTTATACCTTACTTTCCTAAATTTTTTCTGTTGATGATTTCAGTAACATAAGTCACAGACCTGCCATATCATGTCATGTCCGAGCTACAGACAACAGGAGGTAGTGACGACGAGGCTGACGAAAATCCCCACTGAGAAGAAAGTGAGGAACCAATTATGTCACCGAGGATTTTCGACAGTTCGCGACTCATCATAAACCAACTGAGAACAGGAAACAGTGAATTTGGGAGATCCAGAATGTGTCAAAGAAATAGATCACATCCACCTAAATGAAACTCAAAGGGGACTAATTGCATTTGCTACTGAATATACAGATTGTTTTGTCTAGGAAGTCGGTGACCTGGCAAGGTTTGAGTCCCGATGTCCGTACTCCATGGCTTGGCCGATACCCGGGGTTCGATCCGTGAAGCAAAAAACTCAAAATTCAAGCCTGAACTGAGTTATGAAGAGACACCAAGCAAATAGATTCCCGTATTGGTAGAAGTACGCAATACCCAACCCTTTTTTGGCTGGCCACTGTTTGTTTCGGTCTCCCAACAAGATGGGAAATTAGGATTTGTGTTGACAAGAGATCTCAACAAAGCGAGCCTTAAGGATACTTTTCCGTTGCAAAATATTCTATTTTTGGATTGCCACTGTGCCAGCATGAAATGCAGTCATTTGTAGATTGGTTACGCAAGCGATCACCAAATTCCTGATGATGAGGAAGAACAGAAAAGACGGCCTTCATTAACCTTGGGGTTTATATCATTACAGAGTGATTGTCGATCGGGCTCAAGAATGTGGTTTCCACCTACATGAGAGCTATGACGACTATATTTCACGACATGATTATAAGGAGATTGAAGTGTATGTGGACGACGTCATAATCAAATCCCGCAGATTTCGGATCACTTGACACATCTACTACTTATTTGATCGTCTTCGTCGTTTACAACTTTAAGTTAGAATCCCGCCCATGCGCTTTTAGAGTTTTCCAACCAGTGAGTTTTTGGGATTTTA